>JANHGO010000069.1:4243446-4282919 GCA_024606505.1 Aquila spilogaster
TTGTTTAATAATTTGATGTACTTTCTTTCTGGGAAGCCAAGTTAGGCTGACAGGTCTATAATTACACAGAACCTCCAGTTTCCCCTTTTTAAGGCATTTCTAAGATACTCCCATTCCCTGCTTTCTGAGGCTTCACTCAGCTTTCAAGAGCTCTTCAAAACGACACTGGTGTAGATAAGCATGGATATATATTCAGCAACTGTAGAGTACACAGCAGAAGTATATTTGGATGCTATATCCAAATACATACAAAGCGTACAAATATGTACAATACATAATGTACACCTTAGAGATGCACCCAAACATTGGCAGTATATCCTTCAAAACTATTCTCCACAGCTAGAAAGTATTTTTCCAAGCCCCATCACGTGCAGATACACTTAAATCACAGAATATTCACCTAGCAGCTAGGATTCACGTGTTACTGAGACAGACACAGCTTGCTTCATTGAGAACCACAGCTCTGAGAGCTTCCCATGACTTTCTTGTAGCTAATGGCAGGTAGGGAGCCAGGTGACAGCTCCATTTCTCTTGTTCACAACTCACGGTCCCACTTCTTATCCCCCCAGAACCCAACCTTTGGGCGTCACGTAACTCTGGGTTCATTTTTTCCTTTTCTTCTAGTATTCGTACGAAGGCATGGAGATTAACAGCCTGCCGGTAGAGCTGACGGTCGTATGGAACGGGAATTTCAACATTGACAACCCAGCACAGAACAAAGGTAAAGAATCATTTCAACTTGTCCTTGGAAGCGGTAACCTTAGCAACGGGCCACATCCCTCCCTACACTTAACAAAGCTGCCACCATCTCCCTGCGCTGTCTGCTGCAGACTTGTTCTCTGCACTCTGTGAATTACCAATTTTTTGGTGCTTTCTGAATTTGTTTCCCTCTGAGAAATACCACTCTTCCTCCCACTTGCATGGCTTTCCCTCTTTTTTCATCACCTTTGCCTCCTGCTTCTCCCCACTTCTGGTTTTTTGTGTCTTCCTTCCTTACTCCTCCTGCCTTCTCCCCCTCTTTATTTCTCCTGGAGCGATGCTCTTCAAGTTAACACGCCAGGAGAGTGGGCACTCTCTGCTCAGAGGCGATGTGGTAATGAACAGGGGAAGGGAGACTGGGAGGAGACAGGCTGCAGCTTTGTCAGTGGGAAGAGACTGAACAAAACAAAATGTTAACGGCAAAGGATTGACATCTGCCTCCTGCCCAGAGTCTGGCTCTGTTTAATTGCCATGCATGCCACAGAGTTGGTGTGCCTCTCCCAAAGCGCTACTGCTTGTCCAACCCTGAGACAATTATCTTTGCTGGAGATGGAAGGTCCGTTCATATCCTCTTACTTCTTCTTGTCCATCACCCTCAACCACATGGCAGACCTTCCCCCAGATTCACTCTGCTCTCAGCCTTTGCATTTGCAGCTCAGACCTGCAGCCTCTGCTTCTCACACCACCACCTCTCAGAAGTTTCTCCCTCCCTCACTTTACCTTCCCTTTTCTTGGACACTTTCCACTGCTTCTCCCACTCCATCTCTCCCCATCGTGTACTCCCAAGTTCTTTTCATACCATTTCACACCCAACCTTGAGCTGAGCAGCGATGGATGAGGTTTCCACCAACACCTTGTTGAAACTGGAGAGCAGTACAGAAGGCAGCTCCTCATCCCGTGGTGTGACTCCTTCCCATCAAAGGAATAGCTTGGATTATACTATCATGTTTTGTGGCAGGGGGATAATAGCCAGATGCACTTGGCTGTATCACTTGGAAGCACAGCACATGCTTTTATGGACACACAGAGCTTTATTAGTTAAGAACAAGTAGAATCCCCTAGCAGAGCTTTTGAGCGGATTTTCTTCTCTGGAAAACTGAGAGAGAGATAGAGGCAGGACATGCTTTAGTGGGCAATATTAGCAGCAGGTGGACAGTTGGACTAGATGATCTTCGAGGTCTTTACCAACCTTAATGATTGTATGATTCTGTGATTAGCTCCAGTATCTTCCTAAGTGAAGTTACACTGAAGGTACATTGCTTCCAAGACCAACCAGGATGTCACCACTGTTACTGCCAACAACTGCGTGTTGTTGGGCTGGTAGGCTGAAAGCCTATGTTAAACCAAACGTTGTGAGCAGAGCAGTTCAACAAATAAGGAGAGGTCTGTGATTGACAGGATTTTCACGCACGCACCATTTTTTCTTGCAACCAACCTTTAGAAATAAAAAGTTTCCAAGGTTTTCCCTGCGTTGGTCAATACTTGCTGACTTTTGGGAGAGCAGGGTGCAGGTATAGAGTGAAAGCTGAAGCTTTTCAGCAAGAAGATTCAAAGCCTTTCAGCTTTCGGATTGTGCGTGATAATAACCACAGACAAGACTTTGCTTACTGGCGTAGCAACACAGAAGTACAAAAGGAAAATCCCCTATCTTACAAAGAAAACCACCGGCACCCACATAAGTACAGAAATGGACTAATCTGAAAGCCTCAGTTCTGCCATCTTCAGCCTCAGGGAGCAGACTTTTGCTATTAGCACCCTGTGCGACTCAGGCCTCAGTTTACTCAACTGTAAAATAAGGATAAATAGCATGATCTTATTTCATAGAACTGCAAGAATTTTAAGCTTTATTTGGAAAAAAAGCTTTGACTGCCTCTAATCACTTATTAGCAGCCCAAAACAGAGCTAAGCACTAATCTTTGCTGATGGTATTAGAAGGGGATCAACTTAGGACTTCAAAGTATAAAATAGTCTGAATTTTTGGAGCGGAAGAAGAGGGAAAGGCTGGTAGTAAAACTCTGGATTCAGCCTCATATACAGAGCTGTTGTGAATTTATTGTTCTCTCCTGGGTTTTCTGTTGAGGGGAAAACCTGAGTAGCTTGACACCCGGCTCTGGATAGGGTATTCCAGGAAAATTCCCCATGTGAAGTTTAGATGGTGAGTAGAGCAGGTGCAGTGAGCCATTTGTAGATGGAGAGCTTAGGCTGAGACTTGTTGAAACATCACTGGATGTCATTCAGACATTCTCAGAACAAGGGAAGGGCTGAGGCCATGTCACTGGCCAAGTATCTTTCTTCCCAACTTCTCTCTTGCAGCCCATCGTTCTCCACTGATGGTTACATCCCTCCTTCTGCTCTCAGCTTCTACAAATATGGAGATATTCAAGACCTGTCTGGACGCTTTCCTGTGCAACCTACTCTAGAGAGGCTGCCTGAGCGGAGGGGTTGGACTAGATAATCTCCAGAGGTCCCTTCCAACCCCTACAATTCTGTGATTCTGTGAAATACTTTCCATGGGACATGAACTCTGACAGGTGTAATTTATTTCACTGAGGGTGTAATCATTTTATCCTGTATTATTTATTCACCTGCATAAGCGCCATTCTACCTCTGGGACGAGCATCCCAGCTCTCACCTCACTGCTGCCCCTGACCCTGCCGCTGCTCACCCATTCTGTCTGCATCTCTGAGGTCCTCTCTGTTTTCCTGTCCCTGCAGTTCACCTGTACAAGTGTGGAGCCATGCGGGACAGCTGTGGCCTGTGCCTGAAAGCCGACCCGGACTTCGAGTGTGGCTGGTGCGAGGGGCAGAACCAGTGCACACTGAAGCAGCACTGCCCGGCCCAGGACAGCCAGTGGCTGGAGTTGTCTAGCACCAAAGGCAAATGCACCAACCCCAAGATCACAGATGTAAGTCATGGATCTGCAAGATCCTGTCCCTCCTGTACCGTTTCCTTGGTTTATTTTCTTGATTTGTCTTTGGGTCGGCGAGGGGAAGGTCAGGATTGATCTCTGCTGGATCAGGCATAGTCCCAAATGAATGTGGGCATGAGGGGCTATGGTGTGCTTCAAAGAGAAGCACACAGCTTCAGGTGTGTGTTCCCACCATATTCAATAAGGACATGAATGATTTGTGCAACTCAGTCTGGTAGTGGAGGACCTCAGGGCATCTGAGCTGCCCACGTGGAGTTAGCAAATCTGACATACAACATTTAGGAGACCTGGGCCTTCTAGAGGTGCAGC
This sequence comes from Aquila spilogaster, assembly GCA_024606505.1. Lineage (NCBI taxonomy): Eukaryota > Metazoa > Chordata > Aves > Accipitriformes > Accipitridae > Aquila > Aquila spilogaster. The sequence goes on from JANHGO010000069.1 coordinate 4,247,444, forward strand.
TGGAGGTGAGAAAAGACACTTGGGGGCATCTCAAGTAGAGTATGTGAGGGTTATCAAAGGAGCACAGCTCTCTTGAAACAACCTCTCTGGCCAAACTGGATGAGAGGAGATGCTGAGTGATCCTAGAGTGTTTTGAGATTTACTGACAGGAGGTCAAAGAAAGAGGGAAGGTTGTAGTTCATGCTTTCTGGCAGCATAACACAGGCAAAGTCACTGCTTGGGGAAAAAAAGACTCCACTAACTACAGCAGAATAAAATTCTTGGGTTTGCCTGGTTGTCTTTGCAAGGTGAAAGATGCCCCAACTGATCGATCAAAGCCCTGTACAAAGATCAGCCTTCCCCTCTTGAGGGCTCAAGGAAGAGGCAGGCTCAAGCCAAGACTAAGTGAAGCAGTCTTATTAAGTGATAAAAAGAGAAGGAAGACAATGATGAGTGGACATCGCAAGGTTGCAAAGTCCTTTGGAATGTTTCCTATTGATTATGCTGATCAGGACAAAGGGAGAGCTGGGGAAGAGATAAAAGAATAGAACGAAAATAAAGGGGGGAAACAGAGGAAGGGAGAGACAGAAAGGAGGGGAAATCAGGACTCCAGTCTACAGTGATTTTATCTGCTCTTAGAATGCCTTTGCCATAATGATGGGCAGCAGTTTCAAGGTCGTAGGCAGATAGACAGATGTGAGCCATAATAATAGGGAACTGTGCCCATATCAACTGTATCCTGACTTAAGCATTTCTCAGTCATTGTACCTTAATTAGGATGAGTAAACTTGCAGAGTGTGTAGGGCCTTATGTTGCAACTGAGAATGGTAAGGAAGAAAATGAGACAGGGAAGAAGAGGGGAAAAACACTGAGGAATATCTGGCCTCCTTGGCTGTTGCTTAATATGAAATGTAAGGTGGACTACTTTTCTAGAAACCAAGGAAGTTTTTTTTCCATTGTACTCAGTTAAGAATCAAAAGGTATGGGTGTTATGGATGAGCCCCAAGCCCGTGTCTATGGGTGAAATGGTTTTGTCTATGTCTATGGTCCTGTGAGAGCAAATTCCGGGTAGAATCCGGCTTTCCCAGATGCTACTGAAAAGAGCTCCTCTGATTTTGTTTCTGTCCATCTTCCTATAATCTATCACTCTCCATAGTACTCCATGAGTTGGATTGCCCAAGTGCCATACCAATTCTGATGTTTCCAAGGTGGAGATCTCCACCACACTTGTATTTGTCTGCAGCTGGTCATTCTGAATGCACCTGAAGCTGTAAAAGCAAACCCAAAGACAGACAGAATACACAGTTACTTCTGAGAGTTCTCTTCTGAGGCCTTGAAAATTACAGGGAGCTGAGGGGAAACCTTTTATGAATCTTTCAATGGCTCAAACCTTAAGAAAGATTCAGAAGTTTTAGACAGATTTATAGGGTTTGGTATTGGAAAGATGATAGATGACCAACTAAAACAGAAGTCCACACCACAAGGACCTTTCCATGCAATCACATGCTGTTCTGAAGGTCCATCCGCTTTTCTTTTCCATGCTTTGACTCAAATACGGCACCTACAGTCTCTTTATGAAGTGAAAATCACTCATTCTCCACGTTACAGCTCCAGAAGGAACATACTTCTATTTCTGCTGGCATTTCCTCCAACAGCTCCCAAAGCTCGAACAGATTATTGCAATATTCGCTCATGAAATATTCCAACTGTCTGGTGCGATCATAAGTAGCTCTTGGAAGGTCTTTTTCTGAGCCATTAGCATGGAAGTAATCTCAAGTGACTGGATATATATTGCAGCTAATGGTACGTCTGGAGAGGTTGGTAAAAGTATGCGTATCCTGGCGAGGAGCCAGGGAAATATCTGTGCAGGCGAGGGAGGAGAAATAACATGTGTCCTCACACTCGCACAGGCACACACACACGTGGCAACCCAGCGCGCAGCTTCCCACAACCTGTATTTATTTCCTGGCTCCAGCCTTTATATTGCCACTAAGTGAAATTAAACGGCTTACAGATTCGTTCAGCCACAGAGCCTTCTGTAGGAGTGACAAGCTGCGGTGTTCAAGGCCAGGCTGGATGGGGCTTTGAGCAACCTGATCTGGTGGGAAGTGTCCCTGCCTATAGCAGGAGGTTTGGAACTAGATGATCTGAAAGGTCCCTTCCAACCCAAACTGTTCTATGATTCCATAATTAGGTTGGTACTAGTGGAGGGTGTAAATTGTGATGCAGTGTTGTAGCTCTGGGTCTTAAAGAGAAAGCTGAGGCTTCTTGGCAGCTTTCATATCCCTGCTTGTGTTTTCCCTCTGCAAAACCGGCAGGTCTCTTTCCATATTTTTGCACCTACGATAGAAACAGGCTCCTTCCCTCTTTCTGTGAAGCCAGTGCAGTAGCACCTTCTTGTTGTAGGCATCATAAAAATTTCCTGTACCCTTCTGGGAGAATCCCAGGTCCTCCTGCTTTAAGGAACTGAGTTGGCTTTGAAATTAGCCTTCAAAAGAGGGCAGACTTAGGTTAGATATAAGGAAGAGGGCTTTTTAAGATATGGGTGGAGTGAGGCTCTGAAACAAGTTGCCCAGAGAGGTGGTGGATGCCCCATCCCTGGAGACATCCAAGGTCAGGGGCTCTCAGCACCTGCTGGAGCTGTAGGTGTCCCTATTCATTGCAGGGGAGTTGGATTAAATGACCCTTAAGAGTCCCTTCCAGCTCAATCACTTCTATCATTCTATACAAATCAAAAATTGCATTGTTGTATGGGGGATGTTCAGAGGTTTTGTGCTAGCTTCAATCTAGGAAGTTTCCTATTTGAGTTATTGTGAATTTCTTAAATTCTCAGGCTTTAGTCAGAGCCAGAAGGAGGATCATAATGCTTCCATTGCTGTGACTTTGGTCTCAAATTCTCCCATAGTTTTAAAAAATGAAGTAATTTTCTGGCAAGATGTTCTTTTTTGCCGCTACAGCTTCTTTTGTTCTGTGTAATGACAGTAGTTATACCAGCAAAAACCCCTCTTTTGACCTGCTATGAGATACATCCGCATACTAGCAAGTCATTTCGAGGCTAAGTGAGCCCTAATTAGCCAAAGACCTACCTTACCGGACACCTGCCTCGCTAGAACAAGTGAAAACTACTTAACAGCAAGTTTAATATCACAAAATGATAGCAAAATATTCCATAGGGACCTGACACTTCTTACAGAAAAAAAAGAGAGAAGTTTAGTATGTAAGGGAATATAATAGAAACTGGAAATTGTGATTTAATTTTCCCTTTTCACTTTTAGTACATATTAGATTGGTTTGGTATGGTGATAATGTGAGCCTTTCAGCGACGTTCATAGGAAGCATTCCGTTTTATCAGGAGAGGATTAACCGATATTGGCAAAATGATTATTTAAAATATGAAACTTTCCTTGAATAGATATTTATCAGTGATTCAGAATCAAAATAGTTAAGAACTGCTGTTTTTGGAAGATGGTTTAAGTTTTCATTGCTGAGCCCCCAGCTAAGAACATCAGTATTAGTTTCTCTTAGAATATAAATTCCATTTTTATTCTAATTTTTTAAGATACGTTCCCCATATTGTTTGGAAGATAACCACTCTCTCACTTTTTACCCATTTTCTGCTTGTCTATCCTCCAAGGGTGAAATCTTCAGCCAACCCAAATAAATCTCATCTGTCAGTTTCATGAATGTTGCACCGTTTTGTTTTTAGGACTTAAGTGCCTCGTTGACTTGCAGAGTAGGAATAAGCCTACCACAGCTCTGATTTTGTTGAGTCAAGTGGAATCTGACTGTTTTTTGGATCTGAGATGGTTGCCTGACCTGCTTAGAGCCTATCTTCTGTTCAGTGCAGACTGAAGTTGCTGTGGCATTCGGACATCAGAAATAATCAGGGCCCACCACTGCAAGTATCAAACTAGGGCGCAGCATGGAGACAAAAGGAATGTCAGTTCCAACTTTGGCCGTTGGGAATTGCTGCACCTTGCTGTGGCAGTACCCCTCTCTGTCTCTGATTTGGCTGAAAAGAAAAGACTTTGCTCAATTTCACTTTACACTCAAGTTTCTTTTCACAAGTTTCCTCCCTGGACCATTGTAGGGGACTTGTGCTGTGGAAGTTATGTCTACACTAGAGAAACCTACGGGCCCCAGTACTTGTCTGCGATCATCTGTGCTATTAAATGATTAACACTTGTAGGCCCCCTGTGTAGTCAAAGCAAAGACAGTCATCGAGGAAGTGGTTTATGGTATCTAATATTAAACATTCTCAAACAGAGTATCCTCTAAGGGTGCTAAAGCCTTTCACTATTAAAGATGTACCAGGAAAGACACTGGAGCAGGCTGCCCAGACTAGCTGTGAGTGCCCCATCCCTGGAATGTTCAAGGCCACGTTGGGTGAGACTTAGGACAACCTGATCTAGTGGAAGGGGTCCCTGCTTACATCAGGAGAGCTGAAACTAAACGATCTTTGAGGCCCCTCCCAACCCAACCCATTCTATGATTCTCTGATTTTATGACCTGAAAATTGCTCTCTCAGTGAAAATTAGACTAACTCTGGTGCCAGAATCATTGCTGGGAAGCAGTCAAGAGCAGCCATGCTCCTGCCAGTGCCTCGACTTCGCCTGCCAGTCAGATTGCTATGCAAGGATCTAGCTGCCAGCCCTGGATTCCCAGTTGTAAGAGCCATTGGCCAATGGGTATGGACCTGAGAGAGGGAATTCCCCTTTCCTCACTGCACAGAGAGCCTTGCCAAGACTGGCAGATGGCAGCCACGACATCCTGAGTGGGCGGCAGGGAATACCATTAGAAGGCCCTTTCAGCCATCCAGTCATATGGCAAAAACATTTGGACACAGTAAATAATCAGAAAGGCAGAACTGAGATAACTAAGGGTCGGCCCCCTAATTTCCATACTGTTTCAATGTTGAGTAGATGTCTCCAAAGCTAATTTTCACCTACTTCTGAACAAGGGTGATGGATGCAATGCAGAGTGCTCTCTCCTTTACACATCCCCTCTGCATGGACAAGAAATAGTGCATGGTAATAGATGGCTCTGGGTGAAGTTCTCCAGTGGGAGAGAAGTGAGCTCTGGAGCTCAGAGGGCGCCTTGGCTCTGCTGCCCAACAGAGCTGCTGCTGAGTGAGATACAGCAGTCATCTGCTGAAGGTCCAGACTGGTGCAAATTTCATGTCACCAACCACCAGGACCACTGAAACATCCATTTGTTTCATACTAGGGCTCAGAGACCTCCCAGCCAAGAGTCCATCACCCTACAAACAAGCCATCCATGCTCCCATTGCTGCTCTTGAACTAGACCCTGCTCTTCCATGAAGGTAGCTGGAGCACTTCTGGAGATACATATTGGCACATAGCAACTACTGTTACTGCTTCTGTCACTGTCAGTCTACTCTGCACCTAATCTGGCACTGTTTTTCTGTTGTGTCTTGGCTGTTATTTTTTCAGATGGACGTATTCAGCTGAGTTCTGAGGCATACCTGATATCACCCTCCAGAACAGATCAAAAACTCCTTCAACTTTAGGCTAGGAATTTAGATCATAAACTGACTGGCTAAAGCTACTTATGTCATTTTCTTGTTCTTTCTCACATTTATTTCCACCATGACCCACTCCTGCTTTTTCACAGTTTATGTCTATAAAATGCAGAACTCAGCTGCAACATTGGAAGCCTTTGTTCCTACCTAGAAGACATCTCCTACCCCTCTCTGTGTGTTTTGCAAGTAGTCAGAAGAGAAAGAAATGAAATCTGAGGCAGAATTTTGGATACTCTGAGGTTGGACCATGTGTAAAATACAATATATTTGCTAGGGAGATGGATCCAGTGATGTATCTGGAGCAGTTTGGTTACTTCAGTTGATCAGTATTCATAACTACGAGTGTCTCTAGTGGTGACAAAGAGGTCTCATACTGCCTGATAGGATGATGTCATCTTTACAAAGGTAGCTTGATTATCCTCTTTTTTTCTTGAATTGTTTCTCCAGATCAACCCAGTGACAGGTCCTCGTGAAGGAGGGACAAAAGTGACCATCCGTGGAGAGAACCTGGGGCTGGAGTTCAGAGACATCGCATCTCACGTCAAAGTGGCTGGAGTAGAGTGCAAACCACTGGTGGAAGGGTACATCCCAGCAGAGCAGTAAGTTGGGTGTGTGGCAGACAGTGGGCCACAACACATCTAATACTGATTATTGCTACCTGGGGGGTCTTAGAGGAGTCCATTTCCCTCAGCTTTCCTGAAGCCCAGAAAAGATGCCATTCCTCACCAACAGCTCAGAAGCTAATAACTCATTCATTAATGTATTTGGATTGTACACTTTGAGTGATCATCGTGGTATATGCCATAAAATTATCTGTTTTCCAAATAGCCACCACAAGGGTGTTCAAATCCAGTTCATGAGGCAGCAGCTCCAAGAAGCAGCTTTCTCCATGCAGGACTGATCATTAAGCCCAAAAGCTGCAAAGGTGTGCACCATGCAAGACTGGAGGGCAGGGGAACTCTTGGGCCCAGATCTCTGTCCAGTGCTGTCTACATAATGAAGTGATGGTATGGTGGTATGGTGGTTTACCCCAGCCAAACATCTGCTTCACTGAGTACCAACAGAGAAAAAAAAAAGCCACTGTTTATTAAAGAATAACTTAGTGGGACAAATTTGGATATTGGACTGGAAAGCAGCAAAGTATGTGTTAAATCTTCTGTTCATTTCCCAAGAATGTGGGCTATTTGCTCGGATTTCTTCTCACACAGTTTGTAAAACCATCGCTAAACCTTTGCCTCTGTTTCATATTTTTTCCACAGGATAGTATGTGAGATGGGGGAGGCCAAGCCCAGCCAGCACGCTGGATTTGTGGAGATCTGCGTGGCTGAGTGCAAACCGGAGTTCATGGCCAGGTCTTCACAGCTCTACTACTTTATGGTAAGATCCTGCAAGAAGATCTCCTGGGCCCTTAAGGTCCGCAGACCCTGGTCCACTTCTCAGTGTATGTTATCTTTGTCCAAATTCCATCTCTGTGCTCTTCACTGCCTTCCTGAGCACACCAAGTTGTTCCTTCCATTTCCTTTCAAAATCATTTTTTTTATAACAAAAATAGCTCTCCTAATTAATGTTTTAACAATCTAATAATAGTCCAGATTATTAGTTCAGTTACGGTTTGATGCAGCCATGATCCAAAGTAGTACAGAAAATCCTCATTAATAGTTAAAAATGCTATGTAGAAGAGAAAAAGAGAAGAGAATGGGAGAGAAAAGAAAAAGGGAAAGAAAAGGAAGAGGAAGAGGAAGAGGAAGAGGAAAAAAAGATAAAGCCTTCCTGGTGTCTCACTTACATATGATGTGATGCTAACCCTGCCAGGATCCCTCCAGGCCCTATGGTCAAAGGCACCAGCGTCCTTTAGCAGAAACATGGTGATTGTCACTGCAGCCAGCACTACCCAGTGATTTTGTGAAGAGTGTGATGTCCATAGTGGGGTTCCTTTCTCCTCACCTTCAGGACCTCCAGGGGGTATCTTCCCCCTCTGTCCATTGACTGTCCCCTTCCCCTGGTCCCCAGCACCAGTGACAGTGCTGCTCAGCACACAAAGTGCTGCTGCCTTTGGCAGGCATTTGACCATAACTGGTGTACCAGGTGTCCCCAGCACTGAACTCAGGATGGAACTTTTGGGTATTTGGGATGTTTGTGACCATGGGGATGCCCAGTTCAGTCTGTGAATGACCTCTGTGCAATCAAGAAACTGTGTTGGATGCTCCATAGTGAAACACTAGGCAGCAAACAACCTTGAACTTCAGCCAGCTTTTAAGGGTTATTCCTGCATACAAGATCTCACACAGGCTCAGAACAGTGAATATTTGCTCTCTCAGAGCTGTGGTTGCAGCAGTCCAATAGGTCTTGGATAATGGGGTTGGTCTCTTCCCCTAGCCAACTAGTGATGAGATGATAGGTAATGAATGGCCTTAATTTGTTCCAGGGGAGGTTCAGGTTGGATATTAGGAAAAGCAGGTTGTCTGAAGGAGTGATGAGGCATTGGAACAGGCTGCTTAGGAAGGTGGTGGAGTCACTGTCCTTGGAGGCATTCAAGAAGAAAGCATATGTGGCACTGAGGGATGTGGTTTTGTGGACATGGTGGGGTTGGGTTGATGGTTGGACTTGATGATTTTAGTGGTCTTTTCCAACCTTAATGATTCTCTGATTCAGTGATAACCCACAGCTCAGACAAGGTCTCTCTTAGGTCTCGGGTACATCCTCAGACTTAAGTCCAGGACATTCCTCTGAGTGATGTCCATAGGATTGATTTACCTAAACATCAGTACCCTGCTTTGTTTTATATACCTTCCTGCTACCTCTGCACATCACCATGTGTCCGGCAGTGGGAAGGATAAGAGGTCAGGAGGGCAGTATCCCCAACAGATAGTACATCACACCATGAGGGATTTGGAGATGATGTCTAAAGACCCTAGAGAACGTCAGAAATGGAACCATATGCACTACTTCCACTCACCTCCCTGAAGCAAGAAGTCCCAGCAAAACAGGGAGTTTGTTGCATCACTAGCCCCAAATGCTACAAGTTTCTTAAGATTCAGAGAAGGATTCCAGATGTGAGTGGCCGCCCTTAGTACGTTTTCTGGTATCAGCTGTGTGTATAGACAACACTGAAAAAGCAGCCATATTTCTCTTTTTAGAGATATTGCTGAGACTCACAAATGGGTGTGATACACTGTCTGTTGGGGACGTCAGTATGCAAAGTAGTCTCAAGGGCTCTGGGCCCTCTTTTGCACCACCATAGTGGTGGAAGTTCAGCCTGAGACTGTAACTTTGCCATGGTGAAAGCCTCAATGGAAGAGAGGAGCAGAGCCCAGTGCATGTTACGCATTCAACTTGGATTTTTGCTCCTTTTCTACCTGCTTTTTTTGTCCAAGAGACCTCCTTATTTCTGTAAGGCCCCTTACTGGGGACATGCAAGCATTGCCTGGCCTTGATCTGTTCAGATCTGTGCAGGTCTGAGATGAGAGGGTCTCTTTGTTCCCATCAAAAGCTCTCAACTCCTGCAAGGGAATGAGTCTTTTCTAAAATAATTCACATGCCTGAGCATTTGTTCATGGCAAAGAGAACTCATAATGAATGCACATATCTTCGATTTCCCCCTTGAACTGCAGCAATCTCTGTATTTTCCAATGTCACTCAGGTGTTACTGTGATGTGGGGGGCATAGAAATACCTCAAGAAGTAGCCCCCACCTCACTGACAGAAGGGCTCTTTCCAGGACATTACACTTCAGCATGTCACCTTTGCTACTCTTGAAATTACTGTCTGATGTTGATCATCCGTGTCCATCTGTGACAGCTTTTCCCTCTGCTTGCTGGCTTTCCGGCTGCCAGCTATCCCAGCCATGCACGAGCGTGAAGTCTACAGGGTGTTCTGTGCTGCATACCTCGATACCTTTGTGCTAGACAGGAAAAAACACCGATGCTCCCCAGCCTGCCCATCATATACCCTCTCTCGTGTCCATTGCTTTCATAGTGGGAGGTGTTCGTTGGCATGGCTTGGCTTCCTCTGATATTTCTGCCAAGAGGATAGAGATGTTGTTGCACACAACGCAACATGCCTTGGCGTCCTGCAGTGGTGGGTGGCAGCTTTAAGGGAAGGAAGATGTTTAAAAACCAACGATGGGCATCACCTGGGAGTTAAGTGCTGCTAACAGACACGTAGCAAGTCCTATGGAAAATTGCTTTCGCAAAAGGTTTGAAGCAAAACAAGGTCAAATTCGGCCAATAGGTTCCACGTCCCTCTCTCCTGTGAGAAGTGGAAAGGCTGATTATTTGTACTCGACAGAATATTTTATTTCAGTGTTTTGAAAGAGAGGTAGCTTAATTTAGAGATGCTGGGGCAGTTTTTCTTAACATTTCTAGGCAGAACTTTTAGGTTCGAAATGCTGTTAGTTTGCTCTTAACTGGGCTTAACTGTGATCATAAATGCAAATTGTGTTAGTTCAATAAGCTAAAAGGGAAACAAAGCATTTGGTTGCACGCTGAAATGGAATTTACGATGATCTAAATGAAAGTATTTTGTATTCATTCTGTTGCTCTGATTATTGTCGTCGTCTTTCAGTTCATGAAATATTACTTAGTTCTTCTTTTCAGTTCAGACACAGAAGGAACCTGTCTTTATTTTGGCTTAGTGCATGTGATTTGGGTTGCTCTGGCTGCATCTCTTCCGGGCCTGCTCCTAACATCCATGTTTCAGGAGGGCATTTTGAACAGGCTCAGAGAAGGCTGCGTACTACTCTTCCAGCTGTTGCTATTGAACCAATGGGAAGGATATTCGGGTACATGAGCTGTGTGGGCCATGTCTTTCTATACCCTTGTTCCCAGGGTCGATGACATGGGAGCCAAGGTCTCAATGTACACCATGAGGTCAGTTCAGACACACCTCTCATGGCAGCTTCTCTGTGGACAGTTTATGCCAAGGAGGTGCTAGAAGAAAGTGAAATATTCCACAGCAGAGGAAAGTAGTCAAGACTCTAGAAAGATACGGATGACTTGTTGACCTTTAAGGGTTCCTTCCAACTCACACAATTCTATGATTCTATGATTTTCTGGCCCCCTCTTTCCCTCACTGTCACTGTCTACTTCAACCTATCGCAGATCCAATAGACCCCTGTGCATTTTCCATCAACTTTCACCAGAAAGGAAATGGTAAACAGTCTGGAGGCTGATTTTTACTGCAAACGTGCTGTGCAGTATTTATGAAGGCCACTGTGAATAATTAATGGCTTATTGCAACTTTGAAAGCTTAGCCATAAAACCTTTTGTGCGATTGGCACGAGATGCATCAACACTTTGCCAAGGAGCATTGCTGATATAATTTCAATATCCAAGAGCCCTCAATGGGCCATGAGCATTTGTTATCCTCTGGGGAGAGGGGCAGAAATGCGCATCAAGGACTGGGACAGGGGCTTCAGATCTTTAACTCAAATGTCTTTATCTGGTTTGTAAAGCATCCGCTATTGCACCAAGTTGGCAACTTTCAACCCATTTTCTCACGGGTAGGAAGTCATCTCCCAACATCTGCCTCATGGGCGGCACTACTTGGCACTGGTACTGTGACCATCAATAAGGAATTTAAGAGGCATCACAGCATGAGGCAGTACCTTTAAAATAGAGAAGCCCTATATACTGAAGACGCATCTCTTTCTGCATCTTGTATCCCAATTAAAACTGTTAGAGAATAGTCACGGGAAAGTAAAAGGAACAGAGCATTTATTTGTTCTTCATTTCTTCTCTTCTTATACATCTTCCCAACCTTCAGCAATTGATAGATGAGGGACTTCTTGAGGCAAAATAGTTTCCAAAACACCATGTCAGAAACAGACAAGTGTAAATGCAAGAAGTGTCCAGCTCTGTCAGTACATTTTTCTACTGGACTGTAAGTCTGATTTTCACGTTCAGCTCTTTCTCCAAGCAGCAGCTTCATTTTGAACAAAAGCAAAGAGGAAACCTTGCCGCTGTTTTTCGGAATGGTTAACCAGAAGGGCACAGGGACAGAGAGAACTGTGTGTGTGTGAAAGAGGGAGCTGTGGTGTGTGTCAGGCGTTTTATAAACACGGATTAATGGTCTCCAAAGCTCAATAAGGTGACTGCGTGTTGTACCTGTTCATTCGGAGGAGCTGAGGAGAGCTTCAAGCATTTGTGTCATCATTCTTTAAGAGAGGGGGAAAAAAAAGTCTTCATTTAAATGCATATAGTGGCTTTTCACTTGGGACTGAGTGGAAAGTTTTTCTATTAAAATGCAAATGAAAGAATAAACTGTAACTCCAAGTTTCTCCCTGAAAATGGATGTCTCCTCTCTGCATTATGGCAATAGGGTGATCTGTGCTTTCAGAGTGTAAGTATTTTATCTTGCTTTTGGGAAGAATGGAGTTGGAGGACAAGAAAAAGGGCTTCAGATTCGAGGCCTCTTAAGGAATGGTGCCCCTCTTTTAATATATTAATGTACATTGTGTTATGGTTGGAAAAGAGGTTCAACCAAGCAGGAAACAGAGAAAAAAAATATTCATCTGTACAGTGTTCTTTCTCGTGGCTGTAGTATTTCAGAGAACACCTTAACATGAGTGATGCTGTGCTGTATCAGTGCAGGAACACACATGCCATATAGGATTGTTTCAGCATCAATGTCTGAGAGAAGAAGAAGTTTGGGGTTCATGTGGTGGGCCTGCCAGGTTCAAAACGTGTGTTCAGATGCTCTGAATCGCAGTTCTCCTCCTTCCCAGGAGGAGGTTTTAGTTGTCCTCCCGAGTTACACAGCAGGTCCTGTTTCTTTGGTAGGTCAATGAGCTTTGGAGTAACCTTTTCAAGATCCAATAGTTTTCAACACTTGCGAGCTCCGTAGTTTTCCCTGGAGGCGAAGAGCCTCAGTTAATATCCAGTAAGACAGTTCAAGACCCAGTTTATCTTGTGGAAATGTTGTTGGAAAAAAGCTCCTGAGCTGTATTAAATGGGTAATGGAGATAAGAGAGATCATGGCTGCCCCAGGCATGGAAATGACTTTGGAAGCTCAGAGCATTTCTGAACGTGTACAAGGGCAGGCCTTATTCTGCAGGGATTTTGAAATCAGGCTTAGGTTTTGAGTTCATCTTACCAAAGTTGTCATTCAAGCAGTGGTGGAGTCACCACCCCTGGGGGCGTTCAAGGAACGTGTAGGTGTGACACTCAGGGACATGGTTAGTGGACATGGTGGGGATGGGTTGACGGTTGAACTAGATGATCTTTGTGGTCTTTTCTAACCTTAATGATTCTATTAAGGCACTGGAGGCATTCCAGGCTCCTCTTTTACCAGGAAAACATGGGTGTCTTCTGAAATCCACCTAATGTGGTTAATGTGGGGGTGCCTACATTTCCCTAGCGCGATAGGTACCTCTGCTCATCCCCTGTGCTTTCAACATGACCCTTTGCTTTCACAGACTCTGACACTCTCTGATCTGAAGCCGAAGCGGGGACCTGTGTCGGGTGGCACTCAGGTGACAATTACAGGCAATAACCTCAATGCTGGCAGCAACGTCATCGTGACCTTTGGGCGGCAGCCTTGCCTCTTCTACAGGTACAGATGAGTCCTTCCTTCCTTCCTTAAATACCTGAGCCTGAGAGATGTAAGCAATCACAGTCAAGAGACTTCTTCTGCAGCCCAGACAACCTGTCCTTCGAGTCATTCTTGGCAGAACATCTGTTCTGCAGTGGGACCTTTGCATTCTTCCCCAGCACAACCTTACTGAGTATGTTGTGGGGTGGGAGAATAGGATTTATTTCATTGTTTTGATTGCTATTTGATGTGCTTTTTCCATGGCTCCTTGTCAAATTTCACTACAATTCTCCATGGTCCCGTGCTTTGCTACTTGCTCTGAGAGTATGTAATTTAAAAGGTTCATTTTCATGTCCCTCCTTTAGAAAAAGCAAAAACGAAAATGTGACAACATCAGTTATAAGTATTAAAACACCTCCCTTTTATCCAAGAATAGTCCCATGGTGCTGAGAAACAGATGACTTGCAACATTTTAGCTCAGGGTTGGCTCCTGTTCAATTGCAGTTCAGAGGCTTAATGTCAGTGTTACCTGCTGAATGTTCCCTGATCCCTGTGAGAATGAGCCTAAATCCAGTTCCCAGGGGCTCCTGCAGCTCAAAACTGCCCAGAGCAGTGCACTTTGCTGCCAGTATTGGTGGAAGCTGAAGACAAAGTTGGCACATTTCTCCAGCTTGTCTTTGGCAGAAGAAGAAGGGCCCATTCACAGGGAAGCTGGGACTACTGTCGTGGGGCAACACGTTTCCATCTCCCGGCTGTTGGGATCCTGTTTAGCTGCCTGTCATGACTGCAGTGATTTAACATCTATAATGCACGAGGGTGAAGTCACAGCTTGTGATTTAAAAGGCCAAGTGGGAACCACAGCTCCTTGGGGTTGCTTACAGGACAGACTAGGGAGTTTTAGAAGGGATTCGGCATGGTTTTCAGGGAAATTTAAAGAGCACCTGAAGGGTACATTTGAGGTGCATGCCGTGCTAGAAGGGAAGGATGAACTCTATTTCATCTTTCTAGGGATATGAAATGGGGCCGTGTTACAAATCACAGGGCTGGGAAGGCTGAGGGTGGTAGAAGCTTGAATTTTTGGCTCTTTAATGAAGGCAGTGCCACTGCAAAATTCATTCCTGGAGTTGTGTTTGAGCCTTGCCCGAAGGGAAAACATTCTTCCAGAATCCACTTTAAGTAAAATCATGAAATGCTTCCCACTACATTAGCACTTCCCTAGCAAAGCTCCCAGGCACGTTGCAAATGGCACTTAAACAAGGCTTATAGTCCTAACGCAAAGTAAACTTTATTATCCCAGACTGGAAAGCTGAGGTGCAAACACTCCCTTTTTATGAGCTGCTGCTGAATATGCCTGCAGGCAGGAAGGAAACATCCATCATGTATTTAATCGCGCAGAAATATTTCTGCAGCGAGGTCTGTTTTGGACTTCCCTTGAGATTCAGTTCATACTTTGAGACCTGAGTAATAGTGGCTTGTGTCGTTTTATTTAAACCAGTGGAGAGGCGATGCCACTTCCTGTGATGAATTTGCCACACAATACCCAGCATATTCCTGCAGCAGTGAGTTTCAGCACTTCATGGTGAATAGGTTAAGATCACAGGACATAGGAGTAAGGAACAGGGTGCTTACTGGTTTCCTTCTTGCAGAGCCTCCTTTATATTTACTTGCTTCTTCTCACAGGAGATCCACCAAGCACATTGTCTGTAACACCACTGCCTCAGATGAAGGCTTTGAGAAGGTGAAGGTGTCTGTGAGAGTGGACAAGGCCAAGATACATCAGGAGCTGCAGTATGAATACGTGGAGGATCCAACCATCCTGAGGATTGAGCCCGAGTGGAGCATCTTCAGGTAAGCACCCCACAGACACATCAAAACACTTCCTCCTATCTTCTGCTGCAGCACTGGTACGTTTGTGATGGTCCTTGATAATGAAAGGCGCTTTCCAAGCATTGTGTTCACTAGAAAACATGTCTTTATCTACCTACTTCACTGAGCCCAAGAACCATGAGAGCTGGTGGACTTGCCTTCTGGGGAGATGTTAAATGCCAGTAATGTTCTCTGTGTTCACTAGAGCACCTTGGATGCTCAGAGTGTACTTGTGGCCATGTGTATCCCTGGGACAACATTTCCAAAGAACCTAGCAAGGGATGGGCAGGAGCCGTACTCTTCCTCCAAACTGACTCAGTGCAGTCCAAGGCTGAATGAACCTTCTTAAGCTGAGCACAGCTTCATGGCTTAATGCTGCAAAATCCAGCCTAAATTGCTTACCGCAGGCTTGTCCTGGTGTCTCCAGTACCCAAATGCTACCTATCCAACTGATATTCCATTCTTTTGGGGCTGTTGTATTCCTAAAGACTTTGATTCTTACTTTTTCTGATCATGGCTGTGTTTTGGGTTCCACAGGGCTGGATCCACACCTTTTCATGGTCCATTGGTCGTGACAGTGCTTAGAAAAGAAAATAGTACTCAAGTTTGAAAGCCTTCATGTGCCTGTTGGCTTAGGACTAAGTATTCCTTGTTGGGCTATCATGCTTGAAAGCTCTGGAGCCATCTCCTGAGATGAAATACAAAGAAAGCCCTGGTCTCTGCCCTACTGGAGGGCCTTCCTCCTTGTTAGGTGCTCTTTTGCTCTTCAACCCATTACTGCTGCTTTAGTGAATTTGGACGGTTCATCTGAAAGTGTCTGAGAGGATCGTTTGTCCTGGTTGTGGAAGACATGAAAGCATTATCCAAATGCTCTCAGAATCCTGCAGAAATGGTCTCAGGAAGAGAGCAATTGGTTATTAAATGCACTGGTATTTCCTTGAAAAGATACAAAATAAGAAATCTTAGTGTCCCTTCATTCATCCACTGCAGCTCTCTGCTCTCCTGTCAAACAGGATTGATCGGGGTATCTGGGGATTAGGAGCAGGACTCGTAAATCCCTTCAGTTCAGCTCCCCTCCGGAAGATGTTTTCACAAATCAATTAGTGCCTTTAATTACCGTGAGGGAATTTACCGATTTGGCCGGATTGAATCTTTACACATTGAACTTGAAGCTTTCGTGTCTGGATTTTCCATTTCGAGGTCTTATTTTCAGTCAGACTTCAGGTTATCAGTAAAATGAGAAATCACTGTAGTCCCTTCCTTATTAAAGTGAGTTTAGGGCTGGTTAAAAGGTGCAAGATTGACAGCCAAGGAGAGTGAATTCCCTTGTTATCCCCAGGAAGGTTAGAGAACAGGGCCCTTCCTTCATCTGGCTTCAGGCTGGGAGGTGAGAGGAGAAGATCTCCAGAGCCTTTTGCTTCTTGGTTTCTCTTCTGAAGCTCCCAGCAAGAGACAAAATGCAGCCAAGGAGAGGCTTGAGGTGTATTGGCAAAGTTTCGCTTGGCCATGGGGAGCAGAGACACAGAGAGCTGGGTGAACACAGTGCCAACTCAAGTACAGAGAGTCAAAGAAGAAATAATTTAGTTGTGACACATGGATCTGAAGGTAGACTGAATAGGCTCTTCCTTGCTGAATCTGTTATGCAGTATGATTCACTGCAGCACATGCACTGTGCTTCTCTGATTCATCACTCCTGGCTGAGGGACTAAGCTGTTTTGAGGGGTAGATGGTTGCTACTAAACCAGCATTGCAAAATTAGTGAATGAAGGCACCCAGACTGGCTTAAAACCTTCTCAAGTGCCATTTTCCAAGACAATAAATAAAAGATTACGGATAATTTATTCCCATAGTCAAAAAATAATTTAAAAGAAAGGACTGGTGCTGAACCAGCAGGTAACTAGAGTGTTATAAGCCTCCATTAATACTTTTTGTCGGGATTTGATTTGAATTATGTCCAGCAAATATACAGGTCTGCAGAATGAAAACTGTACTGAGAGCTTTGGGGACAAAGAGGAGTTAAATTAAGAAAGCTTCTGGTGTTGGCACCTGTAACTTTTTGCTGGAGAGCAGTTATCTGTCACTGTTCTGATCTGACCTGGGCAAGAAGTGGCTGCAACTGAAGGCAATGGGCAGCAAAAGCAAGAAGCAGTTGAATTTGCTTGATTTGCAAGCTAGACTGAAACTTCAGGTGGATTCGTGTCTTTGGTGGACATAACTACTTTGGCTTTATTTTTGCAGAGAGTAGACCCCCCTCTGATACAGTGCTGTTACTGTGCTTAGTAATTGTGGTCTGAGTCTGCTAAGCTCAATTTCCAAAACAAATAGAGAATTTTTAACACGTGGGTTTAAAACTGTATGCACAGACGTGGTTGATTAAATAAAAGGGTTTATTTATATATACGCACACTCATATATATATATGTATATATGCACATGCATTTGATATGTCTGGAACACATTAAACTGTTGAGCAAATATGTGAAGTCCCTTCTAGCTTGAATCAGCAGAGATTCATAGAAATAATAAATAATAATAAAAATAATAAAAGCCCACAGCCAAAAATCCACATCAAATGAGATAATGGATAAAGAAAAACTTGGTTTGTGGATTTATCTCCTGGTTTCTGAAAAGCAGGCTCTCCCTGGATGATGCCAAGGGTATCTACGTTGAAAATGAATTTTGGGGAGACAGTATATTTTCTATAAGGCAGGAACAGGGAAATTCTCACATAAGTGAATGTCTGAGTTTAGAAGAGATCCCCTGTGTGATCAAGAGAGCTCAGCCATTCAAACAGACCTCACAGAAATGGCAAAATATACACTTACCCCATTAAGTTTCCTGTGGGAAATTTCTCACCACTACTGATGTTACGATAGGATAGTTAGAACTTGAGGTACTCTGCAAAGCTCAAAGCCAGTTGTGGTCCTTGGATCAGTCTATACAGGCTTTTCTTGAAAGGCCATAATGAACTTCTCAGAGAAGTGTCACAGAAGCACCTGCGGGAAGATGGTGTTGTGACAGCACTCATTGGTAGAGCTCATGGCTTCACCATTACCTGTTGCTGAAGACTTGGTGTTTGTGGTCAAAACAATGATCATGAGAGTATCTCCATGTCATGGAAAGATGGCAAGGACTTTTTTATGACAGTGGGGAAGCCCTCCTTGTGCCATCCTTCCTGCACCTATTCTTAAGATGACTCTAGATTTACAGGCTTCTTGAGCAACGTTTAAACTAGTAAATACTTAATTCAGGTCTGTTTTTGGTCCAGAAGCCAGCTAGTAGACGTACTCCTCATCCATACCATCAAACAATCTTTCTTTCTTGAAAGGCGGTATAGCTTCATCCATTCTGTGTATTGGAAGCACTCCCTGGCCCTTGCTATGCCTCAAACCATGACCAGACATTGCCTAGGAGAGTGTTAAGACAATTTAAACCAAGCCAGTGTACTGCTAACAGCTTGAAAGCATGGGTGGCCACCAGCCAGTGTTTGAGCCTGTCCTGGCTCGGTTGAGATTATCAGTGTGGAATTAGCTAGAGGGGCTGAAGTACAGGCTGGAGCAGGCTGCCTAGGATGGTGGTGGAATCACTGTCCCTGGAGATGTTCAAGAAAAGGGTAGGTGTGGCACTGAGGGACATGGTTTAGTAGTGTGGTGGTGATGGGTTGATGGTTGCATTAGGTGATCTTAGTGGTCTTTCCAGCCTTAATGATTCCATGATTCTATGATACAGTCCCAGCTAGCTGCATCCACCCATCTGAAACCTGATAGCTGCACTGCTGAGCAGAGGTGCGTGTTGGCATTCATTTTTGCCTGCCCTATCTGATTAATAATGGAATACATAATAGAGGAACTTGGAAAACAAGGAGAACTAGGGGAGATCTGTTGGCCAGCTTGGGCATCTTCCTTACATTTTGTCCATCCTCTGATGTTTTCTCCAGTCTCATTTATAATGCACTTAATTCACCTTTCACATGTGCAGAGGTTTACTGAAGCTGGAAGGGGATTCCTCGCTTTCTTTTCTCCATCCTGTATAAATAGAATTGATTTCTGCATGACTTTCCTTCCCATTCTCAGTAAAGAGCTGCAGGAAATAAATTGAAGCCTGTAAAGTTTCCAAGGGGAGTTGCAGAGGCAGGTGACAAAATTGATGAGAGTGCTCCTCCTCCCTGGGATACCTGCAGCTCTGCAGCAGAGGACGGGCTGGCCGTTGATGACATTTCCTCATCCTATGTTGGATGTTGGAGTCCTGACAGCTGAAGTTTTCACTTTCTCAGATAGCTTTTCCCCCATCAACCCTTTCACCCTGTTGCCTCTGCTACAGGCATTCATGTGCTACAAAGGGAGAGCCCACCTGGCTGAGCAGTGCTGGCTTGGTTTGAGATGGCCAAACCTGGTGGTGAACCCTTCCCCTCAATGCAGATCCCAAAGACAACCCATATCCATTCCTTTGCAGTTTCCTTCCTCCCTTTCCTTCACACCTGGATGTCCCACAAAAGTGGTGCTGATTGCAGATGGAAGACACAGGGGAATGGAAAGAAGAGTGTTTCTGAGAGCTCTTTCCTCCTGGTGGCACTGATTGCATGGAACAAGAAGGGCTCTGTTTACATCTTGTCCTCTTAAGCTGGTCTGAGAGAGATGTTACAAAAGCAATAAAATCTACTAAATGCAGGGTTGTGGCTCGTATGAATGAGTTCTCTCAGGACATAAAACTTTGGTTGAGCAAAAGAACACAGTGACTAGAAATCTCTATTCTGTTGAGCGCTGGTTCTACACCATTTGCTGATCGTATCTGCCCAGGTGACCCAATGGAAACCAAGTGAATGCCTTATTCACACCAAGTCTGAACTCATCAGCTCTGTTTCTTCTCAGTGTTGCAGGACTGGGCTCCCTGGCAGAAATGAATTAAGTGGTTCACTGAGGTGACATTGCCTCATTCGGAATGATGCTTTCTATAGCACATTTAATATGCATGACAGAACTACAGAATGTAAATAAGGTAGCACTAAATCCTCAAGAGTTGCTTACACAGGACAGATTCTTTAAGGATTTCATAAAATCCCATCTTTAAACAATACAGAATGGTCTGTGCACCATTCTGAAAAGCCTCTTCTAGATTCTCTGTTCTTCTCACCACCAAAGTTTGTGGCCATTGAGTCCTAACAGAGAGGATCACCCGGATGCTGCTTGATGCAACAGTTTCTGGAAGCATGCAGTTTTACTTATTTCTCTCTGTATGAATGAATTAAAAAGCCTTGTTTGTTTTGTTTTCCTTCCTGTGGTACTATGAGATGTGGTCAGACACTTTGCAAACAACATTTAGGGATACAGATCACCCACTGCTGGTCCATTCAGTCCTGATATGTATTAACTGGGTTTATGCTTTTCTTTCATTTCTTTTTCTCTAGTGGCAACACACCCATTGCAGTGTGGGGAACTCATCTAGACCTGATCCAGAACCCTCAGATCCGGGCAAAGCATGGTGGAAAGGAACACGTCAATGTGAGTATTGCTACTAACCTGCAACTGCAGGTGAAGACATATCCAAGGTGGTGATAGGGGCTGCTTAGCAGCCGCGGAGGCTGAAACCTCCTGTTGCATCCAGAGAAGAGGGCATGATTTTTTTAAGGAAGACACGGGATGGCCAATTCATAGAGTCATGGAATGGCTTAGGTTGGAAGGGACTTTAAAGACCACCTAGTTCCAACCCTCTGCCATAGGCAGGGTTGCCACCCGCTAGATCAGGGCCCAATTCAACTTGACTTTAACACTTAACACCTCCAGGGATGGAGCAACCACAGCTTCTCTGGCCAACCTGTTTCAATGCTTCACCACTCTCTGTGTAGAGAACTTCTGTTGCAGTGCAAACTGCTCCAGCAAAGCTTTCCCAATCCCTTCCCAGTCTCAAATTCCTGATGGGAATGGGTTATGCTTTGGAGCAGCGGATCACCAGCTTGTCTCTTGGTTATGAAGTTTTTCTGCTCCTCAGTGTCATCTGTGAGTAGGTGAACTAGCATTTCATCGGACGATATCAGCCTTCCAGTAGAGCTGGAGACATTTCCCATAAACTCTTCTTGTGTTGAATTTCTCTCTCCAGAACTGTGAGGTGCAGAACAGCACAGAGATGACCTGCCAGGCTCCAGCACTGGCTGTTGACCCCAGTCACCAGTCGGAGCTAGCTGAGCGTCCAGAGGAATTTGGCTTCATTCTCGACAATGTGCAATCCTTGCTGATCCTCAACAAAACCAATTTCACCTACTATCCAAACCCCATCTTTGAGGTTTTCAATCCCTCAGGGATCTTGGAGTTGAAGCCAGGAAGTCCAATCATACTGAAGGTGAGATGGGGACCAAGGAGGATGGGATAAGGATAGTCAGACACATGCTGCCTATTGCCATTTTGTGTCTGCCAACAACCCACTAATCATAGTGGCATCCCAACATTGTCCCAGAGATTTCCTCCACTCATTGAACCCATTATATTATATCATATCAATCACCATCTGCAAACATCACACCAATCACTGCTCTGCATCTTCCAATACCCATAACTAAAGAATGGTAACTCCTGCTTTTAGCCACTTCTGTGCTGCCAGAATTTCCATCCATCACTGTTTGCTGTATCCAAGCCTATTTCCTGCCTCTTAGTGACTTTTCTCTCACCCTTGGGAAAATCCTACAACAGTCCTCCGTCGTGTCTTTAACCTGAATAGCAACACAAAGAAGGAATTTAATGCTTGAACAATTCCATATCAGCACTTGCATGAGGTTCATATGCAAATAAATGAGTGTGCATGCAGAATACCTGCTTGCACACCTGGAAATATGTTTCGGTATTGCCTGATCATTTTCTGCTTGTGCAAGATTTGAGGGAGAGAAAAAGGACAGGCAGCTTTGACTGACAGCAGTCTGTATCCACCATCCCTGCTGTCTTCTGTAGGATTTTTAAGTGGCTTTTACTTACTAAGTATGTGAATTGTGAACCATGAATGCCAAGTGTAGTGTTAACACTGGATTAATAGAAGTAGAGATGGTAGGAAAACTCTTTTCTAGTAAGCTCTTTTTGAGGCATGATGCTCCTTTCTATCCAGGGCAAGAACCTGATCCCACCAGTGGCAGGAGGGAATGCCAAGCTAAACTACACGGTTCTGGTGGGTGAGAAGCCCTGTGTGGTGACTGTATCAGATGTGCAGCTACTGTGCGAGTCCCCAAACCTCATTGGGCGGCACAAGGTGATGGTAAGTGGTGCTTGAAACTCAGCCTTTCTTCCATGGGTTGGGTGGGAGGGTACAGCAATGTATTTCCTTCACCATTTGCCTTCTGTAGAATATCAGAGCCCCTTCTTGATAAAATATCCCTGTCAATCCATACTGGAAGAGTAACTTGGAGAGCTTTGCAGACAGTGAGGGACCTTTTGTAATCATAATACTTCAGGAAAATTTTCTTCTTTCTTTGTACCGCCTGTATGAACCACAGATGCTCATGTGAATTCATATATGTAACTTATTCCTCACATGATAAACTTTGTTAAATCTATCAGTTTCCAGCAATTAGCTATGTACTGGTGGCTAAAATTTGCCTTTAGTTCGGAGAAAAAACATGAAGGGTATGGACTGCAGTGTGACTTTGAGATTTTGACATCCATATAACTTAGTATAATCTTGCATATCCTTCCTGGAACCTGTGAAAAATGAACCTAGTGATTACATCAGAGGGAGCTTCCTCCTCTCTTCACTGATTTATTCACTCCTTTACTTTCCTCTCAGTAATTTGCATGCCTCAGTGCTCTTGTGTGATAAACAGCACACCAGCAAACTCATCTGAGCTGTACAGAGCTGTGGGTGGAAGCAAGACGTAGCTGACAGCAGACATACAGATGATCAATGTTTCTCATTGCCCATGATCAACTTTTTTCCAGCTCTCTGTTGCCCTCCCAAATCTGATACATACTTATTTAATTCAGTGTAATGAGATTTGCCGAGTTTCATGGAGAGACATTGCCTGCCTCTTTAAAACAAGGAGGATTTTCTGGAGTCTTTCAGAGAATTGAGAGTTTATGGTGACTGTGTTGAGTCCCAGTTGGGACTGCTGCTGGGACACCTCATACTGGCTACTTAACTTCTCTGTGCCAAATTTTGTCATCTGGAAAACAGAGGTAATAATCCTTTTCAGCCATGCACATATACTGTGGCTCTCAGTTCATTGTGAAGCACATTAATGCAGTCCAAGAGGAGCAACAACAAACATGAGATTTTCTCTGCATAAATACAAAAGCTTTTGAACAGAGCAATATACATTCCCTGACGTTCTCGTGAATTTCATTAAACTTATGTTTAGTCAGAGAGGGACAGAAACAGTCCTAGAGAGATAAAACTCAAAGTCAGGTGAGAAATAATCAGCCCATGGGGATCAGGGAGGATGAACATCTGGCCAGGCCTTACTAATTGGGAAGGCTCCTCTGTTCCCACAGCTTGGGACAGCTTAAGAGAAACCTCAGAGAAAGAAGTAATCCCTTTTTGTGGACGATGATCAAACAAGAGATACTGCTGGAAAAATGAGGAGGTGATTGCATTGAAGCCTATAGAAGAGCATCACAGTTAGGAGCGAGTTGCAGATTTCCTTGTTAAAGCCAACAATGAGGCAAGCCTTTGACAGGATCTGGGCTGGGAACCAAACACAGAAGCTCAGCTGTGATGGAGGACAGTGCTCGAGGATGGTCTTTGCATCTGTAACTTACCAGGGGGATAGCTGGGCTGGGAAATGCCTCCTCCAGCATGGCGCAGCAGCTCTGTTGCCCATGTTTCACATGAATGTCACTCTGATGGTTGGGATAATTGACAGGTAGCTCTCTTAGGTCATTCCCCTGTTTCTGATGGTGATTTCCTGTGTCACCTTGAGCTAACTGCTGAGCAAACTCTTCCCTGCAAAGTGAAGTGGCCTAGATCTGAGAGGAGACCATGGCACTGAACACTGTGATTATTTCAAAGGGAAGGAAGAGTGACAGTGACGCATGTTGGTGTCAGCATGTTTTTGCTCTGCTTCAACTTTCTGTTATACGATCACTGAGTTAAATACTTGAAGAAATATAAAAAAAATACACAAAAAGGACGGAGTAGTGGTTGCTAAAGATAGCTTAAAGCCTAGAGAGAAGCTCTTTTTCAAGTGAAAGAAACATCAACGAGGAAGGTCCGTGTGAAACCATAGTAGAGAAGGCCTGCAGTGAAGAGATGGAGTACATTAGAAGAAGGAATGCTGGTATTCAGTGTATGCACTTACAAGCAGAAAATTACTCCGATATCTTTGTATAGTGAATGGAGAGATGGTCAAATATACTGATTGACACTCAGAGCACAGTTCATATCACCCAAAGGCAGACACATTTTTCCAGTGCAAGCTTGAACTAGGAAAGACACTTTCACAGTCAAGTTTTATGCAATAGGAGTTGAAGAAACTCTCTCTTGAGTCACTGCAGGTGGTCCCTATGTCTTTGCTGGAAAAATCTGGCATCTGCCGTAGTGCCATTTGGAGCAAATGTTGGATTAGTAGACCGAACAAGTGACCAAACTGCTGCTTAATGATACAGAGTTCATTTATCTGGAAGCTGATACTAGATTCCTTGGAAAAAATGCAGGATCTAAGAAATAAAGTAGGGTTATTTCAGTATATTCTCCTGTTTTCATTTTAGTGCTAACAAATAGTACTACAGCCTTGAAGGCTTTCTTCTCCAAGAGAAACATTCCCTTAGATCATGGCAGTTTGATTTGTGGACTGTGAGGCTTTCTCAGAGTTGAAAACATCTTTTGAGAGGAACTTTGCTAGACACCTACCTCTAGGAGTCCAGATCCTCTATCATTAATGGAGAGAAATGGGAACTTCCTCTGATCATCTCATCCTAATGTCAAAGCGGGTGACAAAAGCAACTCCTATGAATCACATGCTTAAATTGCCTTTTCTCTACATTGACCCTAAAAGTGTGCTGTGATGTCTAACTCAGATATGCATGTCAAAAGTTTGGTGAGAGGAATCCCACTCACGGAGCCAGGCTGTTCTGTGGGTTTTGAGAACAGTCTTGTGCTGGGGTTTGGGTTGGGATTGTTTGACTCTGGCCTGATATTCCATCACAGGCCTGGATGAAAAAGGCCACTGTAGGAAACAGAAAATAACGATAATGACTCCATTTATTGATCTACTGTGTCAGGAAGGAAATTGTACAAACTGGTAAGACAATTTTGCTGTCGTCTTGGGAGGATTTGGGACAGTGGTCTATGTCAAAAGGCAATAGCTTTCAGTGAGAAGGTTAATGTTTGACTTTGGAAGTTTGTCTTAGCTGAACTCACTGCATAACAGTACCAAACATCTACCCTTTGCAAGCTTTATGAAGTAGAATTTAGCCTTATATCTTGGAATAGACAGGAAAAATAGGGGCTGCTGTTTCCTTGACTTACACGGGTCCTAGATTGTTCCTTGGCCAGTGGAGATGCTCTACAAGGCGTCCATGTCAAGAAAAGTGTAAAGAAGTGGTCATCTAACACTATTACTTGGCCAGATGAGTTTAGGTTTGGTTTAGTTTCTCCTTTTGGACACTGTTATGGACTTAATGATCCTTATGTGTTCTTTTCAACTCAGGATATTCTATGATTCTATGTTTCTAGAGGCCATCTCCAAATGCTTAGAGGTATTCAGAGTATAAGAGGATCTTGTGGATGAAAACAGCATATTCCAGACAGTCACCTTTAGTCTGACCAAGATAAAAAGATTTGAGCTAAATGGCATTGGCCAGGACACACTGAGGAACAGCCCACAGCTGGTGCTAGAGCAAAACAGAGCTCAGAGGCTGTAACTGAGGCCATAAATAATTTCCAGAAGATGATAAGGATACAGAGATTCCTGTTCCCAAAATGACCTGCGGTGATTGGAGGCTCTCACCACATCATGATACTTCAAACTCTTTGCATGGCATCTTTAGGTTTATCATAGGTTTATGCTGATCCATAAGCAGAGTGTTCTTCTACTAGAACACACTATTAGAAACCTTCCTTTTATATCTATCTCCAACTAGTCAGTAGTACTTTTCCCACTGCCACTCAAACTTATCCTGTTTTACAGATAGCCCTAAGCATCCTTGCAGTAGCCTTGAACAAGCAGCACCCTGTGGGATTACTTCTGGGAATGGTGTGCTTGTTGTATAAATGGGCTCCCAGCAGACGTTTTGTTGGGTACACAGCAGTACTGCCCACAGGGTTTCTTTCCTGCTATTAAAAGCAAGATCTCACAAAGTCGCTTGTCCCAGAGTCCTGGGAACCTCCGGGAGTGTGTGGAGAGCAGAAAGCTCTGTCTGGCTTCCTGTCCCACTGGTAAGCATGCAAAGTCCTTTAGCTCATGTGACACAACAGACCCTGCAGCGAGGCAAGGGGCTGTGAAGTGCATGGGCCAGGCTCTGTGGCTTTTGCTTTCTAGGTACAGTTTTCTCAACTTGAAGAGTGGGAAGCGAATTATGACTCTGTAATTTCTGCATTCCCAGTTCTCTGACTGCTGTCTGTGTCAATTGTCTCCTGACCCATAATGAGGTTAGGGCCCATCAGACCATACCCAAGAATTACGTATCCCATGTGCATTCCGGGACTAACTGATATCAAGACAGTGCATAGCTCTTTAGGACTTCAGGGGAGGAAAACCCCAAATGAACCCTACATTGATATTTAGCCAGAGCTTTGGGACTGGTAAGACTTGTCTCACCAGAAGTCCTCTGTTAATCTGGTTTATGGTGACACTACCAACAGAGCTGCTTCTGTGTGACATTTCAGGTGTTTTTAGCTATTCTGTAACCAAGTACTTCATACCCTGTTTAACTTGAGAAGTCATCATTCATGTGTTATCATGTGAGTTTGGCTTGCGTAACAGCCTTAATTGGGATGATGATGGACCTCCTCTGTGTTCCTGCTTGTTTGACAGTTTCAATGCAACTTTATCCTGCCTTCCCTCTAGGCTCGTGTAGGAGGGATGGAGTTCTCCCCAGGGATGGTCTACATCTCTCCAGACAGCCCTCTCAGCTTGCCAGCTATTGTCAGCATTGCGGTGGCAGGCGGCCTGCTCATCATCTTCATCGTGGCCGTGCTGATTGCCTACAAGCGCAAGTCCCGAGAGAGTGACTTGACCCTCAAACGCCTGCAGATGCAGATGGACAACCTGGAGTCCAGGGTGGCACTTGAGTGCAAAGAAGGTATGGTGAGGAGAGAAGGCTGATACAGTGTCAGGAGAGAGGAATCCAGCCACAAAGCTTTGAGCCAAAATATCACCAAGCAGCCGGAGTGTTGAACTCCTGGTTCAAGTCTAGGTCTAAGCTGACTTTGCCCATTTTCCCTGAGTCCAGTCTTCCTCTGTCTTTGTGTTGACTGCCTTTGCTAACTCATTGTCCAGAGAGAGCTCTGGCACATTGTCCTGGGGAAAGATGATGTGGCGGGAAGGTTGAGACTGCTCTTGTCTACCTTCTTCTTCCTCTCCTTTTGTTGCTTCTTCATTCATGTGAGTCTGAAGGTCTTTTCCGTTATGATGAGAGAGATCTGAACTGTTCCTGATGTATGATTTGTTCGTTTTTGTGTCAGCTTTTGCAGAGCTGCAGACGGATATTCATGAGCTGACAAGCGACCTGGATGGAGCAGGGATCCCTTTCCTCGATTACCGAACCTACACCATGAGGGTGCTTTTCCCTGGCATTGAAGATCACCCGGTCCTGAGAGATCTGGAGGTATGAAATCAGCATTGCCGACTGCAAGATGTGTTGTGACAGTGGAGGGGGCATGATGGCTTACAATGTTGTGTCTTACCAGGGACAAAAGAGTATCTCATTTACAGTCTAGACTGAAAAAGAATGATTTTTAGTTTATGTATTAGTTGTTAAATTCTGTTTGATTTATTCAGAAGAGTCCCATACATTATTAGTTTGCTGTTTTAAGCTCCCCCTTGGTCTCCATCCTGTTTAAGTTTGTTTTTTAGACCATACAGGGGCCAGGAAACAAGTCTTAGAGCAGAACAGTATACCTTACTGCATCACACCAGCTTTGTCAATTGCTGATGCCACCCAGCATCCTTTTTTTTCCTGGCAGCACCTATAACCTGCATTCTCTGAAGGAGATTCACCTTTGCTGTGCTCTGTGGTTTGCAATGAGGTCAGAGACGTACAGCACCAGTCTGCCCATAACCTGCCCACATGTGCCTCCTGCATCCCAGCCCTCAGTACCACAGCAGTGTGAGGATAGTGAGATGTTGCCCAGCTCTGCTACTGTCTGAATGCTGCCTGTGTTACCTCCTTGGCAGTATGAGTTTTACAGACCTAGATGGCGTTGTGCATTCTGGTTCAAGGCTTGGCAGATGGACAGGACCTGCTCTAGGGATACTTAGGCCAGAGAAGCAGGTCGTACACCATAGCCAAAGCCAGCAAGGTCCTTGGCTGAACTCTCTGCAAAGCCTCTGGCAAACTCTGCCTCAGAGAGGCTCTGGCATGGAGTTTCCTGGAGGCAAAAACTAGAATTGGTTGGCAGAAAGGAGGAATAGGATTTGGCACAGGCAATTCCATGCTTTGCTGGCTGTGTAATCAGGGGTTCCTGCTACTTTTTGCTTCTATACTTCAGGAGAGCCAAACTTCATCGAACTGTAAGGCGAGAACCATTAAAAAATGATCTGGAAGCGATGAGGACTTGTGGTGATGGCTAGGAAGCTGCAGAACACATTGGTCACTGTAGAGATTTGCCTTTGGGATACAAAATAGCCTCAAGCTGCTTTCCCTCAGGAAAAGAAGCTCAGCAGCTTCAACAAATGAGCACACAGGATAAGGAGTGATGACTTTCTCCTCCGTGTACATACACACATACAACCACTTTTATCATACCCACGACTGGTTTCAAAGTGTGTATTCATTAACTTCAGCCAGCTGACCACAGGAGAGTATCTGAACCCCATAGAGTTTTTAGCATGGAGGCTCTCATATGAAAATACGTGCAGAGAGACACAGAGTTAATGTTTCACTCTGCCACCTTTGATCTCCTTGGGCGCATTCAAAGTCAGACTGAACGGGACTCTGAGCAACCTGATCTAGCTGTAGGTGTCCCTGTTCGTTGCAAGAGAGTTGGAGTAGGTGACCTTCAAGGGTCCCTTCCAACTCAAACAGTTCTATGGTTCTGTGATCTCCCCTTGCTTTCTTTTTTCTTTTTTTTTCATCTTCAGGTTTCTTCCCCCTTAATCCACTCTATTGCTTCTGCAGTTCTTTCAGTGTCAGTATCTTTGGATACCAACAAACCAGGGAAAGCAGTTTCCACTCTGCTCCTTACTCTGTAGCACCTAGATGGAGCCAGTATTTATTGGGAAGAGGCCCCAGAGATCCTGAAGTCAGCAGGTCATACTTATTTCCAGCTTATTTGCTAATTAACTGCTTCCAGACGCGTTGCAAAATACTCCTCTTGTTATTTTTTTAATTCTACATAATAACCTGGGGAAAGGCAATATTAAATGTTCAAACAAGTGAGTTCAAATAATTATTAGTAGGATGAGTGGTAGTGGTTGGTTGATTGTCTGAAGCTATTTAGTAAGTAATTTATTTTCTGTTTGCAAAAATAGTTAAGATCTCTAATTTCCAGAATAAGAAAGTAATGATTCTTTATGAGGACCTGCATTACTTGGTCATTTAAGCATGCTAACTTGGATTAAAGTGACAAAACGAGGTGGTTAATACATTCTTACCTCATTGGCATGTGTTGCCACAGTGATTCTCCATCTTCCAGGAATGTTTTTTGAAGGGATGAAAGAAACACTGAGGAATGAGTTTGGGGTTCTCATTTAGGATGCATTGTGTTGTAGCACATAAAGGGATGCAGTATACCCATGGAGTGTGGCTTAATTTTGATCCAGAGACAGTGGGGCAGGAAAGGATGATGCCCACTGTAGACTGTGGCATCCAGGGTTCAGTGTTGAGGTTCTAAATTGTTCTACACCAAACCCAGCCTTTCACAAATGGGAAATACGTATCGTCTTATCAATTGCCCTGTCTCTAAACGATCTCACCTCCCAAGCTCCAGGGTCCTACTGCCTTAGGACATCAAAAATGGGTTCCAGCTCTGTGCCCTCTCACACCTTCTTCTGTCTGTGGTTCAGTGGGCATGGTGGTGATGGGTTGGTGATTGGACTACATAGTCTTCTGGTGTTTTTTTTTCCAACCTAAGTGATTCTGTGATCTAGTTCTTCATACCAAGACCCAGCTCCATGCTCACCACCTCAGCCTCTGCCTCACCACATCTCTTCATTTCCTCAAAATATGATGCCTGGACCTCTTTCTCCCATTACTTTACTACTGCTTCCCCCAGCTCACTAAGCAGAGCCCTGGATCCATGCCTCATACTCCCTACATTGCACCTTCCCTGGGTTTAGGCAGCTACTGAAGTGCAGCTGATATGTGGTTGTTTGCTGGGATGAGGAGATAAGGAGACCTAGATAGGTCCAGGGCAACAGGAGACCCATGTAACGTGTGCTTTCCAACATTGACTCAGACTGCTTTTCTCTTTAGGCAGGTTTCTTGCAGGGATTAAAAAGAGAGGTTAAAGGGGAATAGAGTGAGACTTCAGTCTGACAGCAGTAAGAATACAATATGCTGTGATACCCCATCCAGGCATCAGCAATTTCCTCTGGATGTACTATTCAGGGAGAGAGTAGCAGAGCTTGAAAATAACCACCTGGCTGTGGTTGGCACATCCCTCTGTCTTCCTAATTATCAAATGACTCCCTTCCTTCTTAAGGAACTGTAGTCCAAAATGCAAAACTTTTCTTTCTTCTTAATTTTCTTTGCTGTTGGAGGCAGCTTTTCCTTTTCTGTATCTCAGATCTGACTTCTACTTGTTGAATTGTATAGCTGGAGGAGATGGAGAGCTGAGAGCAGAGGAGTAGCAAAGGGTGTATGACTTATTTGGGAATGCCCTGATAGCAGGCAGTGAGAGAAAGGTATAAACTTTTTTTCTTCTCGTACAGGTCCCTGGCTATAGGCAGGAACGGGTGGAGAAAGGCCTCAAGCTCTTTGCACAGCTCATCAACAACAAGGTTTTCCTGCTGTCCTTCATCCGCACGCTGGAGTCCCAACGCAGCTTCTCTATGCGTGATCGTGGCAACGTGGCCTCGCTGATCATGACAGTGTTGCAGAGCAAGCTGGAGTATGCTACTGATGTCCTCAAGCAGCTCTTGGCTGACCTCATAGACAAAAATCTGGAGAGCAAGAACCACCCCAAACTTCTGCTCCGGAGGTAAAGATATCCAGGGCTGGGCAACCTGCGACCCACTATCTAATACAAGCATGCAACTCCATTTTGGACAAAAATGATGAATTTGCTTGATTTTGGTTCATGCAGCAGAGTATGAAATCCTATATAGCCACAGCTCACGTGACCCTGTAGAGCTGGCGTGAAGCTGTTTGCAGGGAAAGATGAATAAGGCAAGTAGTGATGAGGGAAGGCTTTGCTTTCCCTTACTGGTTTACTGCTCTCTGCCTTCAGTCAGTGACTGAAAGTTTTACTGTCGCATTATCTGTGGATTTTAATGTGAATCTTCAGAAAACTTCATAAGAGCAGCAAGGGGCCACGTTTCACAAACTCTATTTTGGACTTGTGCTAGACCAACAAGCATGTGACATAGAACAGACTGTGTAATATACTTGGACTGCACGGTGAGTAAATTGGCTGCTGCCTTCTCATGCCTGAGAGGTGGACAAATCTGCTGTGCTTCATGTTTCTGAGTTACCTACATATGTAGTCTTCTTCAGCTGCATTGTGGGATTTCTTGTCTCTTCCTGATCAGGCTTTTGGAGCCAGATGAAACCAGAAGGCAGAGCTGAGCAGGACAACAGAAATGGTTTCATTTGGGTTTGTGCCTCTTGGCCAGCTTGACGGTCTAATCTCCAGGATTGTGTGGGAAACCTTGAATTACAAATATACTGCTCTGTAGTTAATGTAGGTTCCTTGCTTAGGGAAAGGCAGCATTTTCTCCTTTTAGGATCATATTAATCTTCTCCTTCCTGTGGTCTGAAGTCAGGACCTTAAGTAAGAAAGGGGATGGATGGCCACTGCTCAGAGCTGTGTTTGAGGTCCTCTGAGCTGATTATAATGGATGGCTCAGGCAGAGGAGAGGTCTGTGGTGCCTGCTGGGAAAGTTTTCTTCTGGCACACAGCCTATCGTGAAGTACCAGCAAAAAGAAAAGCAGTAGGCATTTCCTGACATTCAGAGTAGCAACTCCAGGGGCAGAGAACAGATTTCACTTCAGTGTCATTTGGCTCCCAAGTCCTACATCCTGGCTGGCAACTTCCCTCCAGCTGTCCCCAATCTTCCTCTCTGTGCTTCTCCTCTGATGCTTGATGTCACTGCCTTCTTCCAATTGTGCCTTCATTTATCTTCTCCTATCTTTTCCCCTCTCTCCATCTCTTTGTCTTCTCTGGTTGTTCATTCCTGTCTTTTCCTGAGTGCCCCATTTTCCCCTTTTCACCTTCTTCCAGCTCTTCTCTAACTCTAATCCTATTTGCTGAGAATGCAGCTTGGCCTTTGGAAGGCCACATTGGAATATGATTGGCTCCATTACTTGCTATTCAGATATTGGTGCAAGATTCTCTGGCAATTATTTGGAGCAACTGAATTAAACTTACGTTTCCCTTTCCTCCATTTGACCATGTGGATGGAAAGAAATCTTTCAAGACTCTTCTGCATTGCTGGCCTGTAGGGTATCAGGCAGGAGGAGAGAGCTGGTTGGAATGATTTTCCCACCTTGCTTGTGTCCAGTGTACGTCCCAAAAGATGTACAATGACCCAAAGAGATCAAAGTTGCCCAGGCAACAACATGACAGGATTTCAGACCTTTTCTCATTAATGCTAAGTTTGCACTATGTGATGGGTCCCAGGTTGTGAGTGTCACATCCTCTGTGAGGAGCTCAGAGTGCTTGACTTGAGGATGATGCCACAACCAATGGAGAACAGTTGTTAGATGACCTTGACTGAGGGGAGTTCAGGGCAAACAGGTTGAGTTGGACGGATGCAGACTCTAGAGAGAGACATACCAGTGATCACTGTAGACAGAAGAAAGGAGATTAACTTTATGTTGGAAGACTAAGGAACCTAAAAAACAACCTACAGCCCTAAGCAAGAAACTTTGGGTGGCCTTGGTGATAGCCAGATCTAGCAAGACTCACATTTACTTATTCAAGCAGGGACTCTTGCTTTCTTCTGGAGCAAAATCAGTTCGTACATTGGAAGAAACATAAGCTTATCCTGTGCTCCTGGAGTCCAAACCAAGTTAACCAGTACAAGTTAGTTAATCTGTAGGAAAAGTTCACTCTGAAGTCTCAAGATTGATTTTTGCTTGGTTGAAAACAGAGTTCAAGGACTACAGGAGTTGCGCTGTGAATACACCACATTGACACTCTGAAGATTATAATTACTCCCAAATGCCAGGGAGATAATCACTACCAGATAAGTATTCTCTAGAGATTTAGATCTGCCTTAAGTACTTATATGACCTACTCATCTCTATGGCCTAACTGTGAGCTCCTCATATTTGATGGATTTATCCTCCCTGAGCATCTCTGAGGTTTCTCTTTCATTGATGGAGAAACTGCAGAACAGGCATATAGGAACTTTCCTAGTCACTGGAGAATCACAAGGGCAGTGAGGATTTTGTAGGTTTCCTAAATCCAAAGCTGAAGCAGAGAGCCTAGGATGTGCTTAATCTCGATGGTACTGTGCCTGATTTTCCATGGGGCTTGACAATGTGGGCAGTAAGATGCATGAAACCAATCTCTCAACCAGACATTAGAGATGACTAACATGACTAACTTATTTCCAATTTGTTCTTTGTCCTGGTCTGATTTTAGGACAGAGTCTGTGGCTGAGAAAATGCTCACCAACTGGTTCACCTTTCTTCTGTACAAGTTTCTCAAGGTAAGATAAGTAACACTCCTGGATGAGCAGCTGCTTTAACGTGTTGCTTCTTGGCAAGGTGTAGTCTGGGTAGCATTGTATTTGCAGGACAGGGATCAACAAATGAGTGAAATCACTTGAGACACCCTCTGAGCCTTCTTGTTCCTTCTGGAAGATCTCCTTCAGGAGTTATGTAATGGAAAAAAAGAGGCTTTCAGCCCTTGAGTCCTATCATTAACAGCTGGGTGATGACATTTACTCCTGAGGATCCACACTGAGCCTTTAGGTGTGCTAATTGCTGTGGTCCCATACTCATGGCCAGCCTTTTGGAGAGCGGTGCCTTTTCACCTTGCCCTGACTCTCAGTGCAGTTGCCAGATCTCCCTGTCATGTCATTTGGACAAGATAACCAACCTCTGCTTGGAAATTCAAAGCTTTACAAACCAATCCCATTCCTCTGAGCCTTTCCAACCCCCAGGCACAACCTGTCAAAGGCTGAATGTATGGGAAAGTTTTGAAGGTCCCTGCAAGGTAATTTCAGTGACTCTAGTATCAGATTCCTACTTACAGCTGAAAGGAAAGGGTACAAAGAGGTGACTCTCTAAAGCACTGCTTTTATAAGTCTTTCCACCCACTCAGCTACTTGTCTTCCTGCCTTAGCCTGAACAGTGGCCTGATAAGTGCATGAGACAGGCACACAGAAGCAATATGCTGCTGGCAGATAAGCTAATTAAGCAGAAGACAGGTGTAGGAACCGAGAAAGGGGCCGCTCTGCTTCATATTATTAACTTGTTCTTGCCTGGATTTACACCAGAGGAAAATGACCTCGCTCATTGAGTTGGGATGCGCTGCTAGAGGGGAGGGCAGTGTGGGAAGGAGGGAAGAAAGAACAGAGGCATGAAAGAGAAGGGAAGGACAGAAGAAAGCACAAGGAGGGATGCATAGCAAGGAATGTGCAGAGGGAGGGCACAGCAAGAGAGGACAGGTGTGGGAAGAAGAGTGAAGAGAGAGTGAACGAATGAAGGGAAGGATACATTGCAGAGGAGGTTGCTTTGCTGCCTGTGGGGTGCTTGTTGCACCCGACATCACCGATGCAATTGCACAGAACAAGGGGCACTGGTTCTGGGGCAACCCTCCCCAAAGTCATGAAGCTGCTCCTGCCCAAGCAGCATTGCTTGCCTCCAGCATAGGAGTGCTCAGGGAGACTGTAGGCACTGCCCAGACACCTGGGATGAGGCACCAGTGGTGCTATCTCCTGCCAGCCCTAACTCCAAGTCTTTCCATCCCACCACCTCTGTTGCAAAGGTGTTGCTCAGCAGCAGTCACTCAAACAGCCTTTGTATTTTCTGATGTGGAATCACACAATGATTCGCCCAGTGAGGGTGACTTCCAGTGATGCATCTGCCTTGAGTGGCTGGGGGTGGCAGGCAGCAGCAATCACTGAGATATCATGTGGGCTTGGGATCCAGATTTTCATCTATGCTTTTTCTTGCTCACCTGATTGTTGTCTCTCACCCTTGCAGGAGTGTGCTGGGGAACCTCTGTTCTCCCTCTTCTGTGCCATCAAGCAGCAGATGGAAAAGGGTCCCATTGACTCAATCACCGGGGAGGCCCGATACTCACTGAGTGA
>JANHGO010000069.1:4283019-4315723 GCA_024606505.1 Aquila spilogaster
CATGGGACACTTGCGACCACAGGGACACCCGGCTCGGGGCACGGCAAGCCCAGAGACGTCCTGAGACCTTGCGGTGTTGGGTCAGTGCAAAGCCCGTGGCCTTCTGCTAGCAAGGACAAAAATTCCCATTGACTGGTCCACAGGCAGTCACCATAGCAGTGATGCAAGATGTAACATTCAAGGGGTGTTTGCGTTAGGTGATCTTCTGGGTGTCCGGGAGAAGCAGTGCTGCACCCCAGTAGCAGTAGATCAGGAGGGAGCAGTTCACCAGCCAGGCTGCAGGTGAGCTATAGAGTATGACTGGGGCTCAGTGCAATTAGGAACTGTTTTGGATGCTCCACGATGGAATGATAGACACCAGCAAGCTTGAACTTCAGTTAGCTTGAGTGAGTGGTTTGGAGAGAAGACTTAGCCATGAGGAATTTGGAGATGATGTCAAAAGTCCCTAGGGATGGTGAGTGCTGGGATGACACGTATAACTTCTACTCAATGCGTTCTGATGGCACTCAGAGAGCAGCCACTCTCTTCTTTTTAGAGAGACTGCTGGGGCTGCGAAATTGGCTTGCTAGACCATCTGTCTGGGGCATCGGTTTGCAAAGCAGTCAGAGGGGCTCTGGGCCTGATTCTGCACTACTACAGGTGCAAGTTCAGCCTGAGACTGTTGCTTTGCTGTGGTGAAAGCCTCATGGAAGAGGGAAGGAGAGCCAAACACGTTGTACTCTCAGCTTGTTTTTTTGCTCCTTTCTGATGATGCTCATTGTCCAAGAGATGTGCTTATTCCTCTGAGGCCCCTTGCTGGGGACATGCAAGCATCGCCTGACCTTGATCTGCGCAGATCTGTCCAGGCTTGAGATGAGAGGGTCTCTGTTCCCATCAAAACTCTAGACCCCTGCAAGGGAATGGGTCTTTTCTGAAATTATTCACATGCCCAAGCATTCTTTTATGGTAAAGGGAACTGGTAATAAATGCCAATATCTTAGATTTCCCCTCTGAGCTACAGAAATTTGTCTATTCTCTGTATTCTCTGATGTCACTTAGGTGCTACGGTGGTGGGGGCAGATAAACACCTTGAGAGATAGCCCCCACTAGGCAGACAGAAGGGCTCTTTCCAGGACATTACACTTCAGCGTGTCACCTTTGCTACTCTTGGAATTACTGTCCGATTTTGATCATCCGTGTCCGTCTGTGACAGCTTTTCCCTCCGCTTGCTGGCTTTCCGGCTGCCAGCTATCCCAGCCGTGCATGAGCTGAAGTCAACAGGGTTTTCTCTGCTGAATACCTCGATACCTTTGTGCTAGACAAAAAAAAATACAGACCTTCTCCAGCCTGCCCATTATATGCCCTCTCCCATGTCCCTTGCTTTCATAGCAGGAGCTGTGTTTGTTGGCGTGGCTTGGTTTCCTCCGATCCTCCTGCCAGGAGGGTAGAGATGTTATTGCAGGCATCACAACATGCCTTGGCATCCCGCAATGGTGGGTGGCAGCTTTAAGGGAAGGAAGATATTTGAAAACTAAGGAAGGGCAGCACATGAGAGATAAATGTCGCTTTCTGACGCATAGTGAATCCTCTGGAAAACTGCTTTTCAAAAGGTTTGGAGCAAAAGAGGGTCAAATTTGGCCAATAGGTTCAGCCTTCCCCACTCCTGCAAGAATTGGAAGGCATGATATTTTGAACTCAACAGAGTATTTAGTTTCAATGTTTTAAAAAAGAGGTAGCTTAGTTTATAGATTCTAGAACAGTTCTTCTCCACATTTCTAACCAGAACTTTTAAATTCAAAATGCTGTTAGTTTGTTTTATACTCATCTGTGATCAAAAATGCAAATTGCATTAGAGAGTACAATAAGCCAAAAGGGAAACAAAGCATTTGGTTGTAGGCTGAAATTAAATTTATGGTGATCTAAATGAAAATAATTTTTATTTTTTTTAAGTTATTCATTTTTTTGCTATGATTATTGCCATGGTCTTTCAATAAAAAAAACCCTTCCCTGTGCTTTTCAATTCAGATGCTGAAGAAATTTTGCTTTTATTCTGGCTTTGGATGAGAATCTTATGGCTCAGTGCAGGTGATGTGGGCTACTCTGATTGCACCTCTTCTGGGTCTGTCTCTAAAATCCTTGTCCCAGCAGAGCATTTGCAACAGGTCTCCCTTCCATCTTTCCCCTCCTGCTGCTACTGTTGAACCTATAGAAAGGAAACCCAGGCACACAAGCTGTGTGTGAGTCACATCTTGCTCT
This sequence comes from Aquila spilogaster, assembly GCA_024606505.1. Classification (NCBI taxonomy): domain Eukaryota; kingdom Metazoa; phylum Chordata; class Aves; order Accipitriformes; family Accipitridae; genus Aquila; species Aquila spilogaster. The sequence goes on from JANHGO010000069.1 coordinate 4,285,255, forward strand.
GCCCTTGTTCCCAGGAGGAATTAAGTGGGAACCAAGGTCTTGACATGTGCCATGAGGTCAGTTTAGGCACAGCTCTGACGGCAGCTTCTCTGTGCACAGCCTGTGTGGAGGAGGTACCGGAGGAAAGTAAAGGGTTGGGGAGCAGAGGAAAGTAGGCGAGCTCCTAGAAAAGTACAGAAGATTTCCTGTCCTCTTTCCCTCATTGTCACTGTCCACTTCAGCCTGTTACAGATCCACTAGACCCCATTGCGTTTTCCATCACCTTTCACCAGCAAGGAAATAGTAAATAGTCTGGAGGCTGAGTTTTACTGCAAACATGCTGTGCAATATTTATGAAGGCCACTGTGAATAATTAATGGTTTATCACAACTTTGAAAGCTTAGCCAAAAACCCTTTTGTAAGATCGGCACAAGACACAGCAACGCTTTGCCAAGGAGCGTTGCTGATGTAGTTCTGGTCTGCAAGGATCCTCAAAAGGCCACAGCTAATTATTTACCTCTGTGGAGAGGGCAGGAAACCCATCCAGGAGTGGGACAAGGGCTGTGGGTCTTTAACTCAAATGTTCCTCTATGGTTTGTAAAGCAGATACTATTGCAGTGCTGTTGTGTAGGCTGTGTGCACCGAGTTGGCCATTCTCAACCCGTTTTCTCCCAGGTGGGAGGTCACCTCCCAGCAGCAGCCATCATGGTCAGCAGTAGTTCACACTGGTGGGGGTGGCCATCAATAAGGGATTAAAGAGGAGCTGCCATCAGAGCTTGAGGTGGTACCCTAAAAACAGAGGAGCACTACACGCTGAAGTGCATCTTTTGCATCCACATACTCTTCCTGCATCTTTTATCCCAATAATAGCTGCTAGAGAATATTCCCAGAAAAAGTATAAAAACAGTTTCCAAACCATCATGCCCAAAACAGTCAAGTTTAAACATAAGAAGCATCCAGCTCTGACAATACATTTTGCTACAGAACTGTATGTCTGATTTTCATGTTCAGCCCTTCCTCTGAGCGGTAGCTGCATTTTGAACAAAAGCAAAGTGGAAACCTTGCCGCAGTTTTTCAAAATGATTAGCCAGAGGGGGACAGGGACAGAGAGGGCTCTGTGTGTGTGAAACAGGGAGCTGTGATGTGTGTCAGGTAGTTTTATAAACATGGATTAATGGTCTCCAAAGCTCAATAAGGTGACTGCGTGATGTACCTGCTCGTTCAGAGGAGCTGAGGAGAGCTTCAAGCATTTGTGTCATCATTCTTAAAGAGGGGAAAAAAAATAATCTTCATTTAAATGCATATAGTAGCTTTTCACTTGGGACTGAAAGGAAAGTTTTTCTATTAAAATGCAAATGAAAGAATAAACTGTAACTCCAAATTTCTCCCTGAAAATGGATGTCTCCTCTCTGCATTGTGGTAACAGGGTGATCTGTGCCTTCGGAGTACAAGTATTTTATCTTGATTTTGGGAAGAAGGGAGAGCAGGAGGGTAAGAAAAAGAGGTTTGAGATTTGTGGCCCCTAAAGGAATTGTGTCCCTTTTAGATGTATTAACACAGCACCATGTTATGTTTGGAAAAGAGGCTCAGAAAATCAGCAGAAAAAAAGAAAAAGGTGCTCATCTGGACAGTGCTCCTTCTCATAGTATTTCAGAGTACATCTCAACATGAGCACCGCCGTGCTGTATCGGTGCAGGATACTCCTGCAGTACTAGACTGTCTCAGCACCCAAGTCTGATAAGAAAAAGAGAAAGAATTGGGGTCATGCGGTGGGCATGTGGAAGAGGCAAGACATGAGCTCAGATGCTCTGCTCAACCACAGCTCTCGTCCTTCCCAGGGAAAAAGCCCATGAGCACAGGGGGAGTTTTTAGGCATCTCTCTGGAGCTATGCAGCAGGTTCTGTTCCCTTCTCAGATCAATAGGGTTTAGAGTAATCTTTTCAAGACTCGATCATTTTCGTCACTTGTGAACTCCGTAATTTGGAGGTGGAGAGTCCCCCTTAAGATCCAATCAGCCAATTCAAGACCTGGTTTATCTTGCAGAGGTTAGGGGTTAGGTCTGAACTCATCCCACCAAACTTGACATTCAAGCAGGGTGTCTGTGATAGGACTGGTGTCATCCTTGGCTCCTCTGTTGGCCAGAGGATATGGTCATCTTCTGAAGTCCAGCTAACATATGATTAACCCCTGGGGTTGCCTACCTCTCTCCATCACTAAAACGAGAGAGGGAAGGTACCTATGCTCCTCTGCTGTGTTTTCAGCACAACCCTTTGCCTTCACAGACTCTGACACTCTCTGATCTCAAGCCGAAGCGGGGACCAGTGTCAGGTGGCACCCAGGTGACAATTACGGGCAACAACCTCAATGCGGGCAGCAATGTCATCGTGACCTTTGGGCGACAACCCTGCCTCTTCTACAGGTATAGATGAGTCCTTCCTTCTGTACATGCCTGAGTCTGAAAGATGTGAGCAATTATAGTCAAGAGACTTCTTCTGCAGCCCAGAGACGCGCTCCCTCAAGTGCCTCTTTTGCCTGTGGCCATGTCTATTCAGCAGTGGGACTTTTGTATTCTGCACCATGCGCAACCTTACTGTGTGTGTTTTGGGGTGGGAGCATAGGATTTATTTCATTGTTTTGATTGGTATTTGATGTGCTTTTTTCCATGGCCCCTTGTCAAGTTTCACTATGATTCTCCACGGTCCTATGCTTTGCTACTTGCTCTGGGAGTACGTCGTTTAAAAGATTCATTTTCATGTCCCTGCTTTAACAGAGGTGACAAAGAAGATCTGACAACATTGGGTCTAAGTATTAAAACACCTCCCTTTTATCCCAGAGTAGTCCTGTAGTGCTAAGAAATGGACGATTTGTAACATTTTCGCTCTGGGTTGGCTCCTGTTCAATTGCAGTTCAGAGAAGCTTAATGTCAGTGTTACCTGCTGAATGTTCCCTGATCCCTGTGAGAATGAGCCTGAATCATGTTCCCAGGGGCTCCCGCAGCTCAAAACTACCCAGTGCAACACATTTTGCTGCCAGTATCAGCGGAGGCTGAAGATGAAGTTGGCACATTTCTCCCAGCCTGTCCTTGGCAGAAGGAGGGCTCATTCAGAGGAGACCTGGGACCGCTGTCCTGGGGCAATGCCCTTCCCTCTCCTGCCTCTGGGGAACCTGTTTAGCCGCCTGTCATGACTGTGGTGTGTTTCAGCATCTATAATTCAGGAGGGTGAAGTCACAGCTTGTGATTTAAAAGGCCAAGTGGGAACCACAGCTGCTTGAGGATGCTTACTGAAGAGACTGGGGAGTTTTAGGAGGGATTGAGCATGGTCTTTCAGGGGAATTTTGAGGGTGCAGTCAGTGAAGGTGAGTGCCATGCTGCAAGGGAAGGATGCACCCTGCTTTATCCTTTCTAGGGGTATAAGATGAGGCTGAGGGTGCTTGGAGCCTGGCTTTTTGCCTCCTTTTGCAAGGTAAGGGCCACTGGAAAATTCCAACCTGGAGCTGGTTTTGAGCCCTGCCCAAAAGGAAAGGTTTATGCAGAATACTCTTTGAGTATAATCATAAAATGCTTCCCACTACATTAGCACCTCCCATGCAAAGGTCCCAGGCACACTGCAAGCTGCACTTAAACAAGGCTTACAGTCCTAATGCAAAGTAAACTTTATTATCCCAGACTGGAAAGCTGAGGTGCAAACACCCCTTTTTATGAGCTGCTGCTGCATATGTCTGCAGGCAGGAAGGAAACATCCATCAAGTGTTTAATCACATAGAAATACTTCTGGAGAGAGGTCTGTTTTGGACTTCCCTTGGGGTTCAGTTTTCACTCTGAGACCTGAGAAATGATGGCTCTTGTGGTTTTATTTAAACTAGCGAAAAGGCAATGTTACTTCCTCACATAAATGTGTCACACTGTTCACAGCATATTCCTGTAGCAGTGAGTTTCACCACTTCACAGAGCATAGGTTAAGGTCACAGGACATAAGAGTAAGTAGCTAGGCTCTTTTTGGCACCATTTGGTTTGCTGGTGGTAGTGCCTGGTTTATATTTACTTGCTTCTGCTCACAGGAGATCCACCAAGCACATTGTCTGTAACACCACTGCCTCAGATGAAGGATTTGAGAAGGTGAAGGTGTCTGTGAGAGTGGACAAGGCCAAGATACATCAGGAGTTGCAATATGAGTATGTAGAGGATCCAACCATCCTCAGGATTGAGCCTGAGTGGAGCATCTTCAGGTAAGCATCCCATAGACACCCCCTACCACCTCCCATGGTTTTCTAATGCAGCACTGGTGTGTTCATATCAGTCCTTGGTACAGAAAAGTGCTTTCCAAGCATTGTGTTCACTAAGAAATAGGTTTGTGCAGAGCTTCTTCCCAGAGCCCAAGACCATGAGGGCTGGTAGATTTGCCTCCTGGGAAGACCAAAAGGCCAGCAGTGCCTTGTGCATTCCTTGTAACACCTTGGATGCTCAATCTGTGTCTGTGCTCATGTGTACCCCAGGACAAAATTTCCACAGAGTCTCAGGAGGGATGGGCAGGAGCAGGGTCCTTTCTCCAAACAAATTCCACCTAGTCCAAACCTAAATGATCCTGCACCCCTCCTTCACTAGCAGAGCAAAGCGTCCTGGCTTAATGCAGCAAAATGCAACTTCCAATGCTCACCAGAAGCTTGCCTTGGAGACTTCGTGCTTTAATTACAAAAGTAGGTGCAGCAAGTCTCCAACCTGGTGTTGAAGCTTTCTCCCTCTTTACTGCAGCCCAGGGTTTATCTCCAGCACCAGGATGCTCCCTGTCTGAGTAATATTACGGACCACTGGGGCTGGTTAAACTACACGGTTGTATCCCTAAAAGCTGCAATTCCTAGTGCTTCTGGTCATGACTGTGTTTCAGGCCCCATCAGGCTGGGTCCACAGCTTTACATGGCAGCAGGACCAGTCTCTGATCTCGTAAACACAGGCGTAGATGTCATAACTGTGCTTAGCGAAGTGAATCTCCTTTGGGTTTGAAAGCAGCAATTCCTACCTTTCCCACAGCCTTCACGGACTAAGCATTGCTTGTTTGGCTGTCATGCCTGAAAGCCCCAGGGCTGTCTCCCGAGATGAAACACAAAGGGAGCCCTGGTCCCTGCCCTATCAAACAGCCTTCCTCCTCGTTAGGCATCCCTTTTTCTCTTCATCCCATTGATGCTGCTTTGGTGAATTCAGAGGGTTCACATGAAGGTGTCTGAGAGGAGCATTTGCCCTGGTTGTGGAAGGCATCAAAGTGATACCCAAATGCTCTCAGAAGCCTGCAGAAATGGCCTCGGGAAGAGAGAAATTGGTCATTAAATGCTCTGGTATTTCCTTGAAAAGATACAAAATAAGAAATCTTAGTCTCCCCTCGTTCATCCATGGCAGCTCTCTGCTTCCCTGTCAAACTGGACTGATTGGAGTATCTGGGGATTAGGAGCAGGGCTTGTAAATCCCCCCGGTTCAGCTCCCATCCGGAAGATGTTTTCACAAATCAATTAGTGCTTTTAATTACCGTGAGGGAATTTACCGATTTAGCTGGATTGAATCTTTGCACATTGGGCTTGAAGCTTTAGTGTCTGGATTTTCCATTTGGGGGTTTTATTTTCAGTCAGAGTTCAGGTTATCAGTGAAATGAGAAATCGCTTTACTCCCTTCCTTATTAAAGTGAGTTCAGTGCCGGTTAAAAGGTGCAAGACTGACAGCCTAGGAGAGTGAATTCCCCTGTTATCCCCAGGAAAGTTGCAGCACGGGGACCTTCCTCTGCCTGGCCTCAGGTCTGGCTGGGAGGTGAGAGTAGAAGTTCTCCAGAGCCCATTTGCTCCTTGGTTTCTCTGCTGAAGCTGCCAGCAAGAGATGAAGAAACAGCTAAGGAGATGCTTCGGATGTATTGGCAAATCTTTGTCCAGGCTGGGGTTGCAGACACTCTGCATCCCATTGCTTGCTGCCTTGGATCTCCCATCCCACCTCCCAGCATAAAGGAAATTAAGAAGAGGTGCTTGTTTAGTGGGTGCCAGCTTACTTGCAGGGGGTGTAGCTGCTAGGATGGACGACTGGGACTCTACCTGTCTCATCATTCAGGTACCACCTCTACCCTTTGCTCTTTTCAGCGTCTCTGAAATCAGAAAGCATCCACTTGAGCATTAACAGGTGCCTAATTTTAAGCAGACCTACCCGCTTTCATCCTCTTTCTTGTGCGCTTTTGAACCACTCCAAAGGTGCATGACCTTGGAAGAGGGTGCAGAGAGAGAAGATGCAATATCCAGGATTATCACTGTGGTTCAGGGTGTCCGGGACAGTTTTAAGCACTGTAATTGTTAGTTGTGGAGCTCCGTCCAGCAGGTCATAACGGAGACAAGCATTAGAGTAAGGCCTCCCCACACAGAGCTGGATGAAAGCGCAGCCAACTCCGGTCCTGAGAATCAAGCAAGAAATAAGTTAGTCTAGACACGTGGATCTGGAGATAGACTGAGGAGGCTGTTCCTCAGTATATTTGTTATGCGGTATGATTCATTACAGCAAATCCACTGTGCTTCTCTGATTCATCACTCCTGGCTGTGGGGCTAAGCTGTTTTGAGGGATAGATGATTGCTACTAAACCAGCTTTGCAAAATTAGTGAATGAATGTACTGAGCCTGGCTTAAAACCTTCTCAAGTGCCATTTTCCAAGACAATAAAGAAAAGATTACTGCTAATTTATTCCCATAGCCAAAAAAAAAAAAAGAGTCATACTGGGCTGGCAGGTAACTAGAATTTTATGAGGCTCCATTAATACTTTTGATCTGGGTTTGATTTGAGTTACGTCCAGCAATTATCTGAGTCTGCAGACAGAAAATTATACTCAGAGCTTTTGGGACAATAAAGAATTAAATTAAGAAAGCTTGTAGACTTGGCACCTCTGTTATTTTGCTGGGCAGCAGCATGTCTCCGGGCTCTGATCCGACCTGGTCGAGAAGTGGCCGTGACTGGGCATTCACCTGCAGATGCAAAAGGCAATGGCTGGTGGTTTTCATGCAAAGGCAAGCAACAGTTTTATTTGCTTGATTTGCAAGGCTTTGGGGGTGATTTCACGTCTTCAGCAAACACAACTTCTTTGGCTTTTTTTTTCAGAGAAAAGGCCCCTCTCTGATCTGGTGCTGTGGCTGTGCTTAATAACTGCGGTCTGAGCCTGCAAGCTCAGTTTCCAAACCAAATACAGAATTTTTAACACATGGATTTAAAACTGTGTGCACAGACTTGCTTGATTAAATGAAAGTATTTATGTATATATACACAGACTCATATATCTGTACATATGCGCACACATTTGATATGTCTGGAACACGTAAAACTTTCAGCTGAGTAAAGATACAAAATGCCTTCTAGTTTGAATCAGCAGAGATTCATAATAATAATAATAAATGATAATAAGAATTATAAAGGCTCACAGCCAAAAATCCAGAAGAACCAGGACAGTGGAGAAAGAACAACTTAGTTTATATCCTTCTCTTCTGGTTTCTGGTGAGCCAGCTCTCCCTAGGTGATATCAGCAATACTTAATGTGAAGCTGAATTTTGAGGCAAGGGTATTTTTTCTATAAGTAAGTGGATGTATGACTTCAGAAGAGATCCCCTGTGCATTCAAGAGAACTCAACCATCCAAGCAGATTTTATGGAAATGGCAAAATGTAGTTTTGCCCCATAAAATTTCCCATTAGAAATTTCCCATCTCAGCTGATGGTTTCAGAGAGCAAGATCTTGAGGTACTCTGCAAAACTCAAGGTCAAATGTTGTCCTAACCGTGGATCAGTCTGTACAGGCATTGCTTGAATGAAAGACCATAAGGAACCTCTCAGACAACTGTCACAGGAGCACCTGCCAAAAGATATTGTTGTGACAGTGCTCTTTGGCAGAACTCATGGCTCATTACTCCAAATTTACAGGCTTCTTGGTTACATTGGCTATGTTTAAACTAGTGAGTACTTAATCCCGGTCTATTCTTTGGTCCTGAAGCCAGCGAGCATGCATAGCCCTCATCCATACCACCAATGATCTTTCCTCCTTCAAAGGAAGTTTAGCTTCATCTATCCTGCTTGTTGGGAGTGCTCCCTGGCCCTTGCTATCCCTTGAACCATGACCAGGCATTGCCTGGGGTACTACTAACAGCTTATCAGCATCTATGGCCACCAGCCAGTGGCTGAGCTGGTGTCCTGACGGTTTGGTTTATCAGTGTGGGTGTAACTGGAGGGGCTGAAGCACCGTCCCAGCTGGCGCGGCCAACTCACTGAAACCCCATAGCTACACTGCTGAGCAGAGATGTATATTTGCCTTCATTCCTACCTGCCCCATCTGATTAATAATGGAAGATAAATGAGGAACATGGAAAACAAAGGTCAGAACTGGAGATCTGTTGGCCAACACAGGCTTCTTCCTTACAGTGTGTTTATCCTCTGGTGTTTTCTCATTTATAATGCACTTCTTTCACCTTTCATGTATGTGTAGGTTTACCTGGAGGCAGGAAAGGGATTTTGAACTTTCTTTTCCCAATCCCACCGATTTCCACATGGCCTCCCATTCTCAGCCAGAGCACTCCAGGAAATAAATTGTAGCCTGGACAGTTCCCAAGGCGAGTTATGGAGGCAGGTGCCGAAACCGATGAGAGAACTCCTCACCCCGGGAAACCCTCAGAGATGGGGCCGTCTGTTGATGACATTTCCTCATCCTGCCCTGGCTGCGTGAGCCCTGACAGCTGAGGGGTTTGCTTTCTCGGATAACTCTTCCCCTTTCAGCCCTTGCATCCCATTGCCTCCGCCACAGTTCTGCAAAGGGAGAGCTCACCCTGGTAGAGCAACGCTGTTTTGATTTGGGATGGCCAAAGCTGTCTATGGTGAATCCTTCCCCTCAACACGACGTTCAAAGCCATGCATCAGCTCCTACTGCAGCCTGGGAATGTTCCTTTGCAGTTTCCTTCCTCCCTCCCCTCCGCTCCCCAAAGTCCCACAAACAGTGCTGCTGGCTGCAGCTGCAGGAGGCAAGGGAAGGGAAAGAAGGGTGTTTCTGAAAGCTGTTTCCTTCTGGTGACACTTACTGCAGGGAATGAGAAGGCCTCTGTCTACATGTCCCCATCTTAAGCTGGGCTGAGATACGTTATAAAAGCAAGAAAATCTACCAAATGCAGCATCATGGCTTGTATGAATCATCTTTCTCAGGAAACCAGTCCTTGCCTGAGCAAAGGGGCACTGTGACTGGAAATCTCTATTCTGTCATATGTTGGATCTAACACACATGGCAGAGCTTGTCTGCCTGGATCACCAAATAGAAACCGAGCAAATGGCTTGTGCGCACCAAGGCTGAACACTTTGTTTCTACCAGATGCTGCAGGCCCAGGTTCCTGGCAGCGCTGAAGTGGGTTCACTGAGGTGACATCTTATTCAGGGTGATGTTTTTATAGCAGGTTTAATATGCAAGATAGGACTACAGCCCTCGACCAAGGTAGCACTGAATCCTCAAGAGCTGCTTGCACAGGACAGTATCTATGAGGATTTTTTTGGGCTCCCTTCCTTAAGTGATATAAGAGATATAGTCTGTGGACCATTCTGAAGAGCCCCTGTTAAATTTCCCACTTTTCTCATTACCGAAGCTTGTGATTGCTGCATCTTGACAATGAAAAACACCCAGATGCTGCTTGATGTGACAGTTTTAGCAAGGATGTGGGTTTACTTCTTTCTCACCTTATGAATGAAGGAAAATTTATTTGTTTTGTTTTGTTTTGTTTTCCCTTCCTATGGGACTGTGAGGTGTGGTCAGACACTTTGCAATCAACATTTAGGAATACAGATCACCCATTGCTGGTGCAGTCAGTCCTGATATCTATAGCTGGGTTCACGCACTTCTTTCATTTCTTCTTCTCTAGCGGCAACACACCCATTGCAGTGTGGGGAACTCACCTAGACCTGATCCAAAACCCTCAGATCCGGGCAAAGCACGGTGGAAAGGAACACGTCAACGTGAGTATGGCTGCTGAGCTGGGGATCACAGGAGGGTACATGTCCGAGGTCGTGATAGGGTCTGGCAAGCAGCTCTGGAGGTTGAAATCTCCTATTGCATCCAGAAAAGAGGGGATGACTTGCTTTCAGAAAGATCACCCCATCCTCTCTCTGTGACGGAGCACTGGACCAAAGAGGGACCAGAGAGAGGCATCATGAAAGATTGTTCAGCTCCTGAGCCTGTTTCTTCTGTTGGCTCAGGGATATCTGTCCTCTCTCTTGGCCCATGTACGACCTACATTATTTATCAGCCATGCCCATGCATAAGTAGACCCAAATTCAGGTTATTAGCTGAGCGTGCTGGTATCAGAAGGGACTGTGAATAATACTCTTTGGTACTACTGTGCCCACTCCCCGGACTATTTGGGGTCCTGCTCTTGTGTGTCCAGGTTTAACCAGCTAGATTTACAGCCTAATTCAACTCTCAGTGACCACTGAGGAATCAGACGTAGCTCTGTAGAGAACAGCAGAGCTTTACCAAGATCTGGGAGGACAATTCACTTGGAAAGAGCCAATTGCCAGTAGCTGCTGAGCAGCTCCTGATAGAGTTATAAAAGGTGTGAATTTAGCACCTCCAATGAGGAAACTGAGGAGCAGGAACCATCTGCTGGTACCTCCAGTAAGTTGGACGATGGGGCCATGCAACAGCGTCTGAAAAGGTGTTGTCTGTGTATGGGCACTTCTTGGGACAACGCGTGAAAAAGCATCCTAGAAGAAGCAGCTCCAAAAGCAAAAAATACAGAGGTACTAATTGGGGTGGGGGCAGAAAGTCCAGATCCTCTGCATTTCTCAGGTTTTAAGATTAATCCATGGGCTTTCCACCCAAGGTTCTCAAAACACTTTGTGGACATTAAAATAATCTACTGCCACATGAGCAGTGGTGAAACTGTGGTAGATCCAAAAAGAAAATGCGGGAACATGGGGTAGATTAATTTGCATCTGCAATTTTCAGATTGAGACACCTAAATTTTGGTCTTATCCCAGCTCTGCCATGAACTAATATCTCCCTTCATAAAGCCAAATCCAAAGCAATTTTGTCACCTCTTACACCTCACCAGATTCAGGAAATAGCTGTTGAGATTAGTTTCTTGGTCTGATGTGGATCTTGACTGGCAATCTTCCAGTCCTTCATGAACTCTGGGAAAGCCCTGGTCTGACTGATTATGCATATTCATAGGTATGGTTTGGTAGTATGTTGTATTTCTTGGTACAGCACAGCCAAACACTCACCTAGTTTTCCTGCAGAATTAGAAGCCTGCATAACTTCATCTTATTCTTCCAGCAGACTCCAGCTCTTGTCTGACACAGTGGTCTCAAACAATCATGCCGTTGTACAGATGATGACGCCTATTCATCATCTCAAACATGCTCACGTAGAACTGCCCATCAGTTTTGTGCTGGGAAGTACTCTGGTGCCTTTTCTTCCTTGTAAGAGCTGTTACAGCAAAGAACATCTGAATTTACAATATAAAACTGGCTGGTCCAGGTCACTTACCTCTCTATTGATTTGAGCCAAAGCAACATTAAGACTTGAGCTACGCTAGCTGTGATAATGAGTTTGCTGTCAATGCTGGAGATATCAGAGTAGTTTGGAGAAGATTCTCATACCAAGCACAGCCGGGATCCCACAGAGCTGGTGCTGTTTCCCCACAGAGCCTGTTGGTTCCTGGTGAGACCAGGATGCATTGTGCTAGCAACCACAACATAGAAAGATGAAGGCTCAGATCCTGAAGGACAACCAGATATCCAATTCCTAGTTGTTTAAAATGGGAGTCAGGATAAAACGCCTTTCACAATCTATTACCCATTTCTCAAATACACAAAAGAAACAGGGTTTTGACAGGGCTGGAAGCCAACTTCAGGGTTTCCTGAGACCTACCCAGCTGTCTTCACCACTCCAGCTTCCTGGGCTTCATTTCAGGTAACCCGATGGTCAAACAGGAATCCTGGGCACAACTGAGCATGCACCGGACATACACTTTTGGAGTGATTCCCCAGAGTGTGAGAGCTAATTGCAGGGTGGTAGTGAGGCTTTGACTAGTCTCTGCTGTACAAAAAAAAAGGAAGAAATTTCTGTTTCCAGAAGGAAATAGGTTAGGGGAAGATGCTGATTCTGGCAACCCCAGAGGCTGAGCCACTTCAGGGAAGAAGCACAGGATGCCCAATTGCAGTGCAAACTGCTCCACACACCTGCCCCAGAAAAACTTTCCTAATCCCTTCCCAGCCTTGATTGCATGATGGGGTTGGGGTATGTTTTGAAGCAGTGGAACACCAGCCTGTCTCACGATGACCAAGGAAGTCTGCTCCTCCCTGTCCTCTGGCAGTAGGTAGGCTAGCATTTCACTGGGAGGCATCATCTGCCCACCAAGAGGGCTGAGGGAATTTTCCATAAACTCTCCTTGTGTTGGGTTTCTTTTTCCAGAACTGCGAGGTGCAGAACAGCACAGAGATGACCTGCCAGGCTCCAGCACTGGCTGTTGACCCCAATCACCAGTCTGAGCTTGCCGAGCGTCCAGAGGAGTTTGGCTTCATTCTTGACAACGTGCAGTCTCTGCTGATTCTCAACAAAACCAACTTCACGTACTACCCAAACCCAATCTTTGAGGTTTTCAATCCCTCGGGGATCCTGGAGCTGAAGCCAGGAAGTCCCATCATACTGAAGGTGAGATGGGGACCAAGGACTGGATGAGGAAGGACAAACACTTGCCACCCATTGCCTCTTTGTGTCTGCCAGCACCCCACAAATCACAGTGGCATCCCAATTGCATCCCAGAAATTTCCTTCACTCGTTGCACCTACCGTATCTTATCATATCAGAGTCACCATCTGCAAGCACAAATCACTGCTCAGCATCTGCCAATACCCATAACTAAAAAATATAAACTCCTGCTGCAGCTACCTATGTGCAGCCTAAATTTGTACCCACTGCTGTTTGCTGGAGAAGAACGTTTTCTACCACTGCAACAGGGCTGGCAATTAAATACCTAAGTGTATTTCTTGGGTTTTCAAGAGCTTCCTCTCACCCCTGGTTAAATCCAACACCAGTCCTTTGTCATTTCTGTAATCTGGACAGCAATACAGAGAAGGAATTTTATGATTGAGCATTTCCATATCAGCACTTTTAAGTGGTACACGTGCAAAGAAATGATTGTGCCTGCAGAATACCTTTTTGCATGTTTGGCCTGAATAAGTTTTGTGAGGATCTGCTTGTGCAAGACTTATATGCAACATTTCTCATTTAGTTCCAGAGAGAGGGGAACAGAACAGACTGTTTTGACTGATGACAGTCTGTAGCCATCCACGCTGTCCTCTGCATGACTTTCTAAATTGGCTTTTCCTCTCTGTGTTAGCTAATGGTGAACCACAAATGTCAAGTGCAATGTTAAATCTTGTGTCACAGAAGCAAACTAGAGATGGAAGGCAAACTCTTTCCTGACATGGTTTTTTTTGGGGGGGTGGTGATATTCCTTTCTATCTAGGGCAAGAACCTGATCCCACCAGTGGCAGGAGGGAATGCCAAGCTGAACTATACGGTTTTGGTTGGTGAGAAGCCCTGTGCAGTGACCGTATCAGATGCGCAGCTACTGTGTGAGTCCCCAAACCTCATCGGACGGCACAAGGTGATGGTAAGTGGTGCTTAATCCTCAGCCTTCCCTCTGTGGGTGGGTTGAGAGGGCACACCAATGCTGAAGAGCTGGCAGAGATCACCCAGGAGTGCATCCCCATTTGCCTTCTGTAGATCCCATAAACATCAGGGCCCCTTCTTGTTATAATATCCCAATCAAGAGTAGTTTGGAGAAGTAGAAGAGCAGAAGAGTAACCTGGAGACCTTTGTGGACAGTGAGAAACCTTTCATAATCAAGAACCTTTAGGAAAGTTTGCCTCTCTTCTGCTTTTGTCTGTATGAACCCTAGATGGTCATGTAAGTTCATATATGTAACGTGTTTCCTACGTGACATACTTTGTCAAATTCAGCACAGTCCCCAGCAATTACTAACGTGCTGGTGGCTAAAATTTGCCTTCACATAGGAGAAAAAGAACCCAGGATATGGACAATAGTGTGACTGGACTTTGAGGTTTTGACATCTATAGAACTTAGTATGCTCCTGCATATCCTTCCTGGAACCTGTGAAAAATGGACCTAGTGATTACATCAGAGGGAGCTTCTCCTCCTCTCACCATTGATTTATTCACACCTTCTTTACTTTCCTCTCAGTAATTTGCATTCCTCAGTGCTGTTGCTTGATAAACAGCACATCAGCAAACTCATCTGAGTTGTACGGAGCTGTGGGTGGAAACACAACTAAAGCTAACAACTGACATCAGACATACAGATGATCAATGTTTCTCATTCCCTGTGATCAACTTTTTTTTCACCTCTCTGTTGCCCTCCCAAAGCTGTATCTGTCACATATTTATTTATTTCAATGCAGTGAGACTCATAGAGGTTGATGGAGACACGCTGCATGGCTCTTTGAAAAGAGAGTTTTCTGGGGACTTTTAGAAAATAGAGTTTATGGTGACCATATTGGGTCTCATTTGTGACTGCTGCAGGGATACCTCAAACTGGTTACTTAACTTCTCTGTGCCAAAGTTTGTCGTCTGGAAAATAGAGGTAATAATCCTTTTCAGCCATGCAAATATACCGTGGCTCTCGATTCGTTGTAAAGCACATTAAGACACTCCAAGAGGAGCAATAATGAAGGGAGAGATTTTCTCTATGGGAATACCGAAGCTTTTGAACAAGGCAATATATGTTCCCTGTCATTTTCATGAATATAATTAAACATATGGTTAGTCAGAGATGGACAAAGCCAATCCTAGAGAGAGAACACTCAAAGTCAGGTGAGCAATAATCAACCCCTGGGGATCAGGGAGGATGAACATCTGGTCAGGTCTTACTAATTGGGAAGACTCCCCTGCTCCTGCAGCTTGGGACAGCTTAAGCGAAGCCATAGAGAAAAAAAATAATCCCTTTTTGAGGACGCTGATCAAACAAGAGATGCTGCTGGAAACATGGGAAGATGATCACATTGAAGCCTGTTAATGAGCATCAGTATTAGGGGCAAGTTACAGATATCTCGTTCAACTGCCAACACTGAGGCAATGCTTTGACAGCGTCTGGGCTGGGAACCAAATACAGAAGGTCACCTGTGATGGTGGCCAGTGCTCAAGGATGGACTTTGCATCTGGAACTTAACAGGGGGACAGCTGGGCTGGGAAATGCCTCCTCCAGCATGGCACAACATCTCTGTTGCTTGGGCTGGTACAAAATGTATCCCCATGTTTCACATGAATGTCACTTTGATGGTCAGGATAATTGACAGGTAGCTGTCCCAGGTTCTCTTCCTGTTTCTGCCAACAATTTATTGTGTGACCTTGAGTAAATTGCTGAACAAACCCTTTCTTGCAAAGTGAAGTGGCCTAGATCTGAGAGGGGACCATGGGAGTAAATCAACCACTGCAACACTGAGATTATTTCTAAGGGAAGGAACAGTGACAATGACACACATTGATGTCAACATGTTTTTGATCTAGTTCAGCTATCTTTTGTACGATGACAGAGTTAAATATTTGAAAAAATAGAAAAGAACTAAAAGGCATGAGCAATGGTTAAAAAAGATTGACTAAAACTCAGAGGTAAGCTCTTTTCCAAGGAAAAGAAAGAGACATGAGGAAGATCCACAAGTAACTATATTAGAGAAGGTCTGCAGTAAAGAAGTGGAGTATATCTGAAGGGTTGCTGGTATCTAATGTAGGCACTTACATATGGAAAGTCACACTAGACTTTTTGTACAGTTAATGGAGAGATGGTCAAATATAGCAATTGAAATTCAGGGCACAATTCATCTCATCCTGAGGTAGACACTTACATTTGGCCAGGGCAAACTTGCATTAGGGAAGACACTACCACAGTCAAGTTTTGCAGAACAGGAACTCCCGAACTGCTACAGGTGGTCCCTAAGACTTTTCTGGAGAAAACTGGGATCTGCCATAGTGCCATTTAGAACAAATTCACGTTTAATAGGCTTAACAGGTGGCCTTACTGTTGTCTGGTAATATGGAGGGCTCATGTTCAGTCTTCTGGAAGGTGTAAATAGCTTCCTTCAGAAACACTCAGTGGCCCAAGAAACAAAGTAGGGCTATATCTACATATTTGCTTGTTTTTCTTTTAAATGCTCACAATAATACTGCAGCCTTGCAGGCTTTCTTCTTCAAGAGACAGATTCCCTCAGATCATGGCAGTTTGATTCGTGAACTGTGAGACCTTCCCAGTGTTGAAACCACCTTTAGAGAGGAATGCACTGGGGCTAACTTTGTTAGACTCCTACCTTTAAGAGTCTAGATCCCCTTATATTTAATGGAGAGAAATGGGAATTTCTACTGAATAAAACGTCTCATCCTAATATCAAAGCAGGTATCAAAAGCAGCTCACATGAATCACATTCTAAAAGTGTTTCTTCTCTGTATTGACTGTGAAAGCATGCTGTAATGTCTAACTCAGGTGTACACATCGAATGTTTGGTGAGGGGAATCCCACCCATGGAGTCAGGCTGTTCTGCGAGCTTTGAGGACGGACCTGCACTGGGGATTGGGATGGGGTTGTTTGATTTGAGTCTGATACTCCTTGAATGGACTCATCTAACTGCAGGGCTTGGAGGAAAAGGGCCACTCTTGGAAACAGAAATGAAATATAATGCATCTATTTATTGATCCGCTGTAACAGGAAGGAAATTGTGCGAGCTGGTGAGCAAATTTTGCTGGGAGGATTTGGGGCAGTAGTCTGGGGCAAAAGGCAACAATGTTCAGTGCACAGATTAGCATGTGAATTTGGTAGTTTATCTTCTCAGTTGAACATGCCCCATACCAATACTAAACCTCTGACCCATGCAGATTTTATGAGTGAGTTGGGCCTTGTATCCTGAAATAGATAGGAAAACCAGTTACTGCTGCATCCTCAACTTACAGGGGTGCTAGGTTGTTCCTTGGCCACTGAAGATGCTCTACAAGTCATCAATGTCATGCTACAGGAATGGTCATCTTGAAAGTGTATTACCTGGACAGATGAGCATAGGTTTCGTTTTGTTTCTCGTTGTGGACATCGTTATCTCTCTAGAGCCCATCCCAAAATAGCATGAGAGGACTTTGTGGATGGAATTTAGATATTTCCAAACATTCACTTTTGTCCTGTCCAAGACGTAAAGGTTACAGCTAAGTGGCTTTGGTGGGCACCCACTGAGGAACAGCCTACAGCTGGTGTTAGAGCAAAACAGACATCTTCTTAGAGGTTGTAACTGGGCCAGAATAATTTCTAGGAGATGACGGTGTCACAGAGATCATGTCCCCAGCAAGAGCTGTGGTGGTGAGGAGCGAGAGCAGCTGGAAAACTTTCCATTAATTCATGATTCTGCTTCGCAGCCTCTTCTGCTGGCTCCAACCCTTCCTCCTGGGGCTGGTTCCTTCCTCCTGCAACCAAGAGAGGAAACCCGAGTAGGTGCCTGAGCTGAGGCATGGGAGGCCTGGGATTAATGAGTATGCAGGCAAGCTGGAGACAGACTGATTAACTGAGAGCCAGTGGGATGAAGCACAAGGCTAGCCACCAGGCTGGCATGTGGGGGATGTTTTTACTAGCTGCTGTGGGAGCTGGAAAGGTGAGGGAGAGCTCCTCATAAAGAAGGAAGAAAAAGGTTCAATTACATGCTGTAATGGTCCCAGTTCAGTGGGAGGGGGAGCACGTAGCCCTGGGATCTTGATTGCATTTCTGCCTGGCAGCAAGACTTTGCACTTTGTGCCAGGCCTGCTGTTCCTCTCCATGACAAAGCTCAGCTGGTTTGAAGTGATGGAGCTCATCACCACATCACAATCCTTCAAGCTCTGTGCATGGCATCTTCCTAGCTCTATGTTGATCTATAACCAGTGTTTCCCTACCACAGCACAGTCCTAGAAGCCTTCTTTTTATACCTCAGGCTAGTCAGCAGTGTTTTCCCCCCTGCCACTCAAACTTCTCCTACTCTACAAATAGCTGTGAACAACCTTACAGTAGCCTTGAGCAAGTAGTACCCTGTGGGATTACTGTTGGGAGAGGTGTTCGTATTGTAAAAATGGGCTCCCAACAAACAGACTTGCTTCAGCGGAGCGTTTTGTTGGGCTTGCAGCAGTACCGCTTGCAGGGTTTCTTTCTGGCTGTTAAAAGCAAAGTCCTCACACAGCAGCTTGTTCCAGAGGCTGGCAGCAGCCCTGGGAACCTCTGGGAATGCACGGAGAGCAGAAAGCTGCGTTCAGCTCCCTGTCCCACTGGTGAGCATCTGCAGTCACCCTGCCCGCGAGAGGGGCTGTAAAGAGCATGGGCCAGGCTCTGTGGGTTTTGTGTTTGTTTTTTTTTTCCTATCCCAGTGGCTTCCAGATACAATTTTATCCAGCTGAAGAGTCAAAAGCAAATTGTGACTCTGATTTCTGCATTCCCACTGTACTGACTGCTGCTGTGCTAGCTGTCTGCGTCAGATGTCCCCTGTCCTATTGTGAGGTTAGGACCCATCAGACCATAACCATGAGCTGTGTGTCCTCTGTGCATTTTGGGACTAAGTGTCATCAGGGCAGTCCAGCACAACATAGCTGCTCGGGACAGGGAATGGAAAACCCAGAATGAAGTCCAAACCGATATGTAGCCATGGCATTGGGACTGGTGAGATTTGTCTCACCACAAGTCCTTTGTTGGTTGGGTTCATGGTCACTCTGTCAACAGAGGTGCTTCTATATGACATTTCAGGTGTTTTTAAGCTGTTCTCTCTCCAAGTATTTCATGATCCGTTTAGCTTGGGAGACAAGGGAACTCATCATTCAGCCTTAGTCAGGGAGATGATGAAGTTCCTCTGTGCTCCGGCTTGTTTGACAGTTTCTTTCCTGCCTTCCTTCTAGGCTCGTGTAGGAGGGATGGAGTTCTCCCCAGGGATGGTCTACATCTCTCCAGACAGCCCCCTCAGCTTGCCAGCTATCGTCAGCATTGCGGTGGCCGGCGGCCTGCTCATCATCTTCATCGTGGCTGTGTTGATTGCGTACAAGCGCAAATCCAGAGAAAGCGACCTCACCCTCAAGCGTCTGCAGATGCAGATGGACAACTTGGAGTCCAGAGTGGCACTGGAGTGCAAAGAAGGTAGGATGAGGAAGGAAGGCTGACACTGTGTCACTGTTGGTAGAAGAGAGGCATCCAGCCACAAAGCTTTGAGCCAAAATATCACAAGCAAAAGGAATGTTGAACCCTGTGGGCATGCTCAAGCCTAGATCTAGTCTGACTTTGCCTATTTTCCCTGAGTCCAGCCTTCCTCCACCCTGTCCTAACTGCATTTGCTAACTCACAGTCCAGAGAGAGCCTGTGTTATAAGAAAGGTGAGACTGCTCTTGTCCACCACCTTCTTCCTCTCCACTTGTTACTTCTCCACTTGTACCTTAGTCTCATACACATGGGTCTGAGGGCCTTTCCCATCATGCTAAGGTTGATCTGGACTGTCATTGCTACATGAGTTGTTCCCTTTTTGTGTCAGCCTTTGCAGAGCTACAGACAGATATTCACGAGCTGACAAGCGATTTGGATGGAGCCGGGATCCCTTTCCTCGATTACCGAACCTACACCATGAGGGTGCTTTTCCCTGGCATTGAAGATCATCCAGTCCTGAGGGATCTGGAGGTAAGAAACCAATATCTCCTGCTTCTGGATCCTCTTATGCCTCCCTGTTCTGTCCCGAATGCAAGAGATGTTGTGTCAGTGTTGGGGACGTGATGGCTTACAATGCTGTGTCCTACCAGGGACGAAACAGCACCTCATTAAAAATCCAGGTTGAAAAGGGAAGATGATTGCCTCTATCTTAGATGTTAAATTCTGTTTGATCACTCATCTATTTGTAAAAGTCTCATAGATCTGTGTGCATTAGGTCTACTCTATTAATCTTCTCCTTGGTCTTCATCCTGCTGGAGTTTGTTTTTTAGACTGGATTTATTAGTTACTGCTCTGCAGGCGCCAGGAAAAACAGTTGCATGGCAGAGCCACATACTTGCCTGTGTCACTCCAGCTTTGCATGACACCCACACTACCTAGAGGCCTTTTTTTGTGGCAACACCTATAGAAATAACCTGCAGTCACTGAAGGAGGTTCACCTTTGCCGCGCTCTGTGGTTTGCAGCGAGGTCAGAAACCCACAGCATCAGTCTGCCCATACTCTGCCCACATCTGCCTCCTCCACCCCAACTCTCTTGACCACAGCGGTGGGAGGACAGCCAGGCGTTGCCCAGCGCTGTTGGGGTCTACACACAGCCTGTATTACCTCACTGGAGAGAAGGAGTTTGAGGAGACCCCAGGTGAGGTCTGCCCATGCTGCAAAACTGCTTCAGGCTTTGGCAGATGGACAGCCTTTGCTCTAGGGATACCTGGGCCAGAGAAGCAGGGGATACACCATGGCCAAGGCCAGGGAGGTCATTGGCTGAGCTCTCTGCAAAGTCTTTGGCAAGCTCTGAGCTTCAGAGAGGCTCTGGCACGGGCTGGTGAGATTGCTGGAGGCCAAGACTGGGGTTAGTTGGCAGAAAGGAGGAGCAGGAGCTGGCGCAGGCAACACCATGCTTGGCTGGCTGTGTAATCAGAGGTGTCCGCTCATCTTTGCTCCTTTCCTTCAGGAGAGCCAAAATTCATCAAACTATATGGAGAGAACCATTAAAAAACCTGGTCTGCCAACAAGGAGGACTTGTGGGATTGGGTAGGAGGCTGAGTTACACATTGACTACTGTATATATTTGCCTTTGGGGTACAGGTAGAGTGGCCTCGAGCTGCTTTCCTTCAGGAAGAGTAGCTCAGCAGCTTCAGCAGATGAGCATGAGAGGAGGGGTGATGTATCTCTCTCTCGCATATGTATACATACACACAAACACTTTCATTATACCCAGAGCCAATTTCAATCCCTATATTCATTAACCTCAGTCAACTGACCACAGAATAGCATCTGACCCCTATAGAGGTTTTAGCATGGATGCTCCCATACATAGATATATACAGAGAGACACAGAGCTGATGTTTCAATCTGCCACCTTTGATCTTGTCTTCCTTTCATTTCATTCATCTTTTTTTTTTTCCTTAATCCTCTGTAAAGCTTCAACGGCTCTTTCAGTGTCAACTTCTCTGGCTACTAACATATCAGGGAAGGCACTTCCCATTCTGCTCCCTTCTCTGTAGCACCTAGAAGGAGTTGCTATTTATTGCAAAAAACCCCAGCATAGATCCTGCAGTGAGCAGGTCTTACTTATTTCTGGTTCATTTGCTAATTGACTGCTTCCAGATGCAGTACAAAATACTTTTCTTGCTATTTTTTTGAATTCTCCATAATAACCCAGGGATAGACAATATTAAATGTTCAAGCAAGTGAGTTAAAAATAATTATTGGTGGGGTGGGTGGTAGTGGTTGGTTGGTTGGTTGTCTCAAGCTATTTACTAAGTAATTTATTTGCGGTATACAAAAAGAGTTAAGAGCTCTAATTTCCAGAATGAAAAAGTAATGACTCTTTAAGGGGCCTTGCATTACTTGGTCATCAAAGCCTACCTACTTGTTTTGGATTAAAGTGCCAAATCTGGTGGGTTATTAATACATACATGCCTCAGTGACATGTGTTTCTCTGTGTTGAGACCCTCCAGCTTCCAGGGAAGCTTTTTCAAGGGCTGGAACGGCTTTGGCAACATGGAAGAATGAGTTTGGAGTTCTCTATTTAGGCTCCATTCTCATCTAGAGCCAGAAGGACTGGAAAGGGTAAAGCCCACTGTAGACTGCAGAGTCCAGGGTCTGGTGTTGAGGTCCTAAATTGTTCTATAATAAAAACAAGTTCAGCAGCCTCTCACAACTGAGAAATATATTATATTAAAGACTTATCAACCATTCTATCTCCAAATCATTTCACCTCCCAAGCCCAAGGGTCCTACTGCAGTGGGACCTCCAAGACAGGTCCCAACTCAGGGTGTCCTCTCACACTTTTGTCTACCTAGTTCTTCAAACCAAGGCCCAGCTGCATGATCACCATCTCAGCCACTGCCTCACTGCATCTCTTCATCTCCTCAAAACCTGACCCCAGGATCTCTTCCCCATTCACTTCCTTGCTGCCTCTCCTAGCTTCTTAATGCTGAACGCCAAATCTCTGTAAGCAGGTTTCTTGCAGGGATCAAAAAAGGTTTTAGGTGAAGATAGAGTGAGACTTCAGTCTGACTACAATAAAAATATAACATGGTATGGTACCACGTCTAGGCACTAGCAATCTCTTTCTGGTGTACTGTTCAGAGAGGGAAACGCAGGATTGGAAAGTCATCTGGCTGTGGCTAGGAGGTGGCAAATCGTTAGATGACGTATGGACTCTCTTCCTTTTTACAGGACTATACTGTGATGCAGAAAGAACAACTCACCTGCCTGCTAGATGCAAGATTTATTTTTTTTTTTAATTGTCTCTGCTGTTTGAAGCAGCTTTTCCTTTTTCCCTGTCTCAGAACTGACTTCTGTTTGATGTTAAAGTGTAGAGTTGGAGGAGCTGGAGGGTTGAGGGCAGAGAGGTAGCAAAGGGCGCGTGACCCATTTGGGGAGGTCTGACAGTGGGTAGTGAGGAAAAGGTATAAACTCCCTTTCTTCTTGTGCAGGTCCCTGGCTATAGGCAAGAACGTGTGGAGAAAGGCCTGAAGCTCTTTGCCCAGCTCATCAATAACAAGGTTTTCCTGCTGTCCTTCATCCGCACGCTGGAGTCCCAGCGCAGCTTCTCCATGCGGGACCGTGGTAATGTGGCCTCGCTGATCATGACCGTGCTGCAGAGCAAGCTGGAGTACGCCACTGATGTCCTCAAACAGCTCTTGGCCGACCTCATAGACAAAAATCTGGAGAGCAAGAACCACCCCAAGCTGCTGCTCCGGAGGTAAGGATGCCTGGGGCTGCAGTGAGCTGGGCTGGGCAGCTTGTGTCCCACTGTCTACCATAAGCATGCTAGTCATATTTGGAGGAAATGGGCAAATTTGCTTGATTTTTGTTTGTGTAGCAGGGTGTGAAATCAGGATGGTAGACAGCCACAGTTCACATAACCCCATAGGGCTGGCATGAAGCTGTTTGCAGAGAGGGGTGAATAAGGCAAGCAGGGCTGAATGAAGACTGAATCGCTCTCCCTTTCTGGTTTCCTGCTCATTTAAGACTTCCTGACACAGCATGGCTTCTCTTAGAGAACTCATCCTCTTCCTCCCAGCATCCTCTCTGCGTTTCCTTCCCTTTCAGCAAGTGTGTCTGTAGATCTTGCTCCACCTCATCCCTAACCAAAAAATAGTCAATGAATAAAAGTTACAGAATACCTCTGGATTTTAACATGGATCTTCCAGAAAGCTTCATAAGGGCAGCAAGAACCCATGCTTCCTAAGCCTTATTTTGGAATCTTTCTGTGCTTAAGATGTTCATTTACGCTTATGTTTCCTTTTAACCTGAAAACTTCAATTGCATTGCCTAGGACCTATATGACATAGAACGGGCTGTGTTATACCCCTGGTAAGTCAGCTGCTGCTGTCTCCTGCCTGGGACGCGGGCTGCCCTGCTGTTTCTTGTTCATGAGTTAACTATGGACACATGGAGAGTCTTCTTCAGCTGCATTGTGGGATCCCTGTCTCTCCCTGAGCGGTGGTGCTGGGAGCTTGTTGAAGCCAGTGGAAGAGCTGAGCAGGATAACAAAACTGGTTTCATAGAGGGCACGAGTTTGGATTGGTGCTTCTTGGCCAGGTCTAAGGGCTAAACTCCACAGTTCTGTGGAAACCCTCAAATTAAAAATCTACTGCTCTGTAATTAATGTGCTTTCCCTGTCTGGGAAATGTTGCCTCTTCTGCCTTTAGGATCACATTCATCTCCTTTTCACAGTCTGAACCAACCCTTCTGATTCAAGGACCCTAAGTAAAATCAGGAGGAGTCTTCTGGAGATGAATGGCCTTTGCCACTTGTCAGAGCCAACTTTGAGGAGCCCTCAGATGATTAGGATGGACGGCTTGGGCAGGGAAGAGATCTGTGGTGCCTGCTGGGAGGCTTTTCATCTGGCACACAGCCCACCATGGAGAACCAGCAAAAAAGGGAGCAGAAGGCAATTCCTGGCATTCAGGGCAGCAATGCCTGTGGCAGAGACTGGACTTTGCTTTGGTGTCAGTTGAATCCCTGATGTAATTCAAGGCCTACAGCCTGGCTGGTGACCTCCCTCCAGCTGTCCCCAGGCTTCCACGCAGTGCTTCTCCTCTGATGCTGGATGGCACTGCCTCCTTCCAACTGTCTCCTCCCTTCATTTTCTCCTTTTCTTCCACTTTCTGCCTCTCTTTATCTTCCATGGTTGTTCATTCCTGTCTTGTCCCGAGCATCCCATCTTCCCTCTTTCTCCTTCCTCCAGCTCTTTTTTAACTTTAGTCATCTTTGCTGGGAATGAAGCGTGGCCTTTGGAAGGAGAACCAGCAAACAAAAAAGGCATCTCCACTGTTCCAAGCTCTGAAAACACAAGGAGAAGTCAGAGGTGTGGTTTGTGCTCTGAGATGGAGGTTCTGTACTGAGCAGCACCAGAACAGAGTCTACTGATGAACATGTGAATAGCTCAGTGCCTTGGGATTCAGGTATTGGTGTGACGTCCCCAGACAATTATCTGGAGCAGCCAGATTCAGCATGATGCTTCCCCTCCCTCCCTGTGACTCTGTGGATGGAAGGGGATCTTCCAACACCCTTCTGCAGTGTTGGGTTTTGGGGATATTTGACAGGAGGAAGAAGCTGGCTGGAATGATTTTCCCACCTCACCTGTGTCCAGTATTCATCCCGCAGGACATCTACGACCTCAAAGAGATCAAAGTTGTCAGGGCAGAGAGCGGCAACACAGCAGGATTTCGGTCCTTTTTCTCATGAGATAAGTTCGCACCGTGTGATGGGTCCCAGGTGTCACACTAGGGAGTGTCGGAAAGAGCACTCCTCTGGGTGATGTTCCCTGCGAGGAGCTCAGACCATGATAAGCGTGGGGATTGCTGGAATTGAATATCATATCATGACCAACGGAGGACAGCAGCTAGGTGACTTTGACCAAGGGGAATACAAGGCAAACAGGCTGGTTTGGACAGAGGCAGTCTCTAGGCAGAGACACAGCAATGATCACTGTAGATGAAGGAAACACAGCATTAATCTGGTAGCAAACTGGGACCATATCACCTCTTTCTCTGGTTGCAGGCAAGAAAGGAGGAGCAACAGAAAACACCTCTATTATCATTCCTCCCCCCGCCATCCCCACCCTCTAAGTGAGATTTGCCCACAAGAACAGAGAAATCCCTATGGAAACCAGGATAAAGATCAACTGCATTTAGCTAGGGAAGGGACCGTCACTTGCTCTGTGTTGGTGTAACAGGGCACTGCTTTCAGGCAAGATCGTTGACTGGTTCCACGTATATAGCTCCAGTGATGCAAACCCTTCCCCTTGCAAGTCTCATCCTCCAGAGGAAGCAAGATCAGCTTTATGCTGAAGGATTAGGGAATCTGAAAGGCAAGCTGCTGTCCTAAGCAAGAACCCCTGTGTGGCTTTGGTGATAGCCGGGACAAGGAAGACCCATCTAATTCATCCAGGCAGGGCCTCTTGCTTTCTTCTTGAGCAACACCAGTGCACGTACACAGGTTTATCCTGTGCTCCTGGTGTCCACACCACATTTACAGCTCTGAGTCGGTTCTTCTGTAGGAAAAGTTCACCCTGAGGACTTAAGATGGGTTTTTGTTTGTTTGAGAACAGAGTGTTCAAGGGCAAAAGGATGAGCTCTGTGAATGTGCTACATTGACATATTGAGGAGTATAATCACTCCCAAATGCCAGGGAGATAGTCAGTGCCAGATAACTATTCTCTGGTGATTCAGATCTGTCTGTCTTAAGTATTTATACAGCCTACTTGTCATATGGCCTAACTCTGAGCTCCTCATATTTGATGGATTTATCGTCCCTGAACTCCTCTGAGAAGGTTCCCTCAAATGTTGTCATCTCCCTTTCATTGATGGAGAAACTGTGAAACAGACATACAGAGACATCCCTAGTCACAAAGGAATCAACAGGGCAGTAAGGATATGCCTGCCTGCAGGTTTCCTAAATCCAAAGCTGAAACAGAGAACCTAGGATGTGCTTAATCCTGATGGTGTCATGCCGGACTTTCCGTGAGGCTCAGAGATCTGGGCAGTAAGATGGATAAAGCGAATCTTTTGACTAGCCCTTTAATATTAACAGCATGACTAACTCATTTCCAATTTGCTTTTTCTCCCTGGCTGATTTTAGGACAGAGTCTGTGGCTGAGAAAATGCTCACCAACTGGTTCACGTTCCTTCTGTACAAGTTCCTCAAGGTAAGAGGAGCAGCATGCCTGGATGAACAGCTGCTTTAATACATTTCTTCTTGGTGAGGTTTAGTTGGGGCAAAAACTTCCTAGATATAAAGGAAAAGGCTTTTTTCTCTGGAGGGAGCTCACTGCCTAATGGGAGAGGGGCTGTTTTCTGATCCAGGGAGAACAAAGAGGGACACTTCGTTAGAGAGGAAGCCTGTTGGTCTTACTCCTGTACAGAGGTGGGATCTAAGGGTCAGTGCTGAAACGTGAAGGATTTCAGAGCCTGATGGAGACCTATATTGAAAATGCTCTCCTTTTACTAGCAGACTCAGATCTCCATCATGTGGTGACCCATATATTCAGTCTATAGTGGCTGGAGATCTCCTCCCGCCCCAGTTCAGTGCCTCCATCATACCCTGTGCCTCCATCACACTTATCTGCTTTACGCACACTGCAACTGAATCCCTGCTTAGTTTAATTTAGGCCTGAGCCCAAGCTCTTCTTGCCGTTAGGCTGTCTCAAGCCTGCCCTGGGCACGGCCATGTACCCTCTGAGTACAGAGGGCTGGATTCAATACACCATGTAAATCCGGTTGCTGCATCCAGAACCCAACACGGGCTGAGGCTGTTGCTGCTTTGTATCCCAGTGGGAAGTAGCATCGACTTTGCAGGACACTCATCAGCAAAAGAGTGAAAAGACTTGAGACACCCCCTGAGCCCTCTCAGTCCTCCTGGAGGGTCTCCTTGAGGTGGTGTGTAGTAAAAAAAAGAAGACTTCCAGCCTTTGAGACCTGCCGCTGACTGCTGGGTGGTGGCAGCTTCCTCTTGGGGACCCACACTGAGCTTCAAGCATGCTAATTGCTGTGGCACCAGCATTTTTGGAAGCAGCTGGGCTCTGCACCTCTTTTCCGCTCCCAATGCAGTTGCTAGATATCCTTACACCTTACAGCCCTGTTTGGACAGAATAGCCACCCTCTGCCTGGCAATTCAAGGCTTTACAAATCAATCCCATTCCCCTGAGCCTTTCTCAGGCACAACCAGTCCAAGGATGAACACATGGGAAAGTTTTGTAGGTCTCTGGAAGGTAATTTCAGTGACTTCAGTATCAGATTCCTGCTTTCAGCTGAAAGGAAAGGATATAAGGAGGTGACTCTCTAAAGAGCTGCTTTTATAATAGGCTTTTTTCACCCCACTCAGCTGCTTGTCTTCTTGCCTTAGCCTGAACAGAGGCCTGATAAGGGCAAGAGACAGGCACACAGAAGCAATATGCTGCTGGCAGATAAGCTAATTAAGTGGGAGACAGGTGTAGGAACTGAGAAAGGGGCCACTTTGCTTCAGATTATTAACTTGTTTTTGCTGGGATTTACACTAGAGGAAAATGACCTCGCTCGTTGAGTTGGGACACACTGCAAGAGGAGAGGGCAAGGTGGGGAGGAGGGGAGGAAGGATGGAAGGATGAAGGGGAAGGGAGGCAATAGAAGAACACATGAGGAGGGGTGCATGAGGGAGGGCAGCAAGGGAGGAGAGGCTAGGAAAAGTGTGGGAAGAGGAGTGCAGTGAGTGCGAATGATGGAAAGGAGAAATTAGGGAGAGGTGTGCTTTGCTGGCCCTGCCCGTGGGCTGCTTGTTGCTGTCCTGTGCTGGGCCCCACACATCTGACATCACCGACACAACCGTACAGATCCAGGGGTGCATCTCCCCTGGGTCATGGAGCGGCTTCTGTCTGAGCATCCCTATTTGCCTCCAGCATAAGAGTGCACGGGGAGACTGTGGAGTCTGCCCAGACACCCAGGACGGGGCACCAGTGTCCATCTCCCTTTCAGACCTGTCTCCAGGTCCTCTGGGACCCATCCCACCACCTGCTCCAGCGCAAAGCTCTGGCCTGGTGACAGTCACTTGAACAGCTCCTACAAGGCTTTGCTAGCCCCAACGCTGCCAGGGAGCGCTGACACCTTTGTCCTGTGACAGGGCACTCGAGAGGGCTGGTTGCACTCTGTGGAATTGGAAAGTAACCACTATTCCTGGGCTGTGTGGAACAGACTGATTCCCACTGATGCATCTGTCTCGAACGGTTGGGGATGGCAAGCTGTGGCAGTCATTGAGACGCTATGTAGTTTGGGTTCTCACCTCTGCTTCTCCTGTTTCACCTCACGGTTGTCTCTCACCCCTGCAGGAGTGTGCTGGCGAGCCTCTGTTCTCCCTTTTCTGTGCCATCAAGCAGCAGATGGAAAAGGGTCCCATCGACTCGATCACCGGGGAGGCCCGGTACTCGCTGAGTGAGGACAAGCTTATCCGACAGCAGATTGATTACAAAACGCTGGTGAGTGCTCTGAGCACACCTTCCAACGGGCTTGTCCAGCCTCTTCTAGCAAAAGGGGATTTAGAGAAAAGAAGCCAGTGATGGGCAAGCTGACCCTCTGGGACAATTTATTCTTGCAACCCAGCAGGGTAACCCTGCTGAAGACTGACTAGTCACATCCTCTAACACAGCAAGGTTCATGGCTGAAGCGTCTGCTTGCACAGCACGTTTGCAAAGGCGGCTGCCCTGCCCCATGCCCAGAGCATCTCCAGCTCCCCAAAGGCATTGCCTGTTCTCTGAAAGCATCTGCACTCATTGCAGGGTAGACTGACAGTGCCAATCCTTTACCATTGCTTGGATTTGGTGAGGTCTGGGAGCATTGGAGGACAAGCGTGAACCTTGTCTCATGAATATGCCTGCGAATGTAAAGACAATAGATATGGGCAATTTACTCCGTTCTGTTAGGCAAAATACTTCCTAGTATCTACCCCTTTTCCCTGGAGTGATGCTGTGGTGGGTTGACCCTGGCTGGATGCCAGGTGCCCACCAAAGCTGCTCTATCACTCCCCTCCTCAGCTGGAGAGGGAAGAGAAAATATAATGAAAGGCTTGTGGGTCAAGACAAGGACAGGGAGATCAAACAGCAAGTACTGTCTCAGGCAAACCAGACTCAACTTGGGGAAATTAGTTTAATTTATTACCAATAAATCAGAGTAGGGTAATGAGGAATAAAACCAAATCTTAAAAACACCTTCCTCCCACCCCTCCCTTCTTCCTGGGCACAACTTCACTCCCAAATTCTCTACCTCCTCCCCACCAGTGGCGCACAGGGACAGTGAGTGGGGGTTGGGGTTAGCTCACCACACGTTGTCTCTGCCGCTCCTTCCTCCTCAGGGCCAGGACTCATCACTCATCCCTGCTCCGGCGTGGGGTCCCTCCCACAGGAGACAGTCCTCCACAAACTTCTCCAACGTGGGCCCTTCCCACGGGCTGCAGTTCCTCACGAACTGCTCCAGCGTGGGTCCGTTCCACGGCGTGCAGTCCTTCAGGAGCACACTGCTCCAGCGTGGGTCCCCCACGGGGTCACAAGTCCTGCCAGAAAACCTGCTCCAGCGTGGGCTCCTCTCTGCACAGATCCGCAGATCCTGCCAGGAGCCTGCTCCCGCGCGGGCTTCCCACCGGGTCACAGCGTCCTTCGGGCATCCCCCTGCTCCGGCGTGGGGTCCTCTCTCCCCGGGCTGCAGGTGGAGATCTGCTCCCCCGTGGACCTCCCTGGGCTGCAGGGGGACAGCCTGCCTCACCGTGGTCTTCCCCACGGGCCGCAGGGGAATCTCTGCTCCGGCGCCTGGAGCATCTCCTCCCCTCCTTCTGCACCGACCTGGGGGTCTGCGGGGTTGCTGCTCTCACATGTTCTCACTCCTCTCTCTGGCTGCTGTTTGGCAGGTTCCCCCCCTGCCCAAATCCATTATCCCAGAGGTGCTACCACCATTGCTGATGGGCTCGGCCTTGGCCAGCAGCGGGTCCGTCTTGGAGCTTCTAGCAGCTTCTCACAGAAGCCACCCCTGTAGCTCCCCCGCTACCAAAATCTTGCCACGCAAACCCAATACAGATGCCCACCCTTCCAACATCCCTCTGAGTTGTAAGTCAAAGGTAACAACTCTTCCTACAGCGGAAAGGTGGGGTTGTCACTGCAAGTTGTCACTACCCTGAGCAATTCCCTGGGAGGAGCTGATGTCCATGGAGGGGTTTCTTCCTCCTCACTCTCGGGTCCCCCCGGGGGTACCTTCATCCCGCGTCTCCCCATCACCCGCTC
>JANHGO010000069.1:4315823-4331282 GCA_024606505.1 Aquila spilogaster
AGCAATATGCTGCTGGCAGATAAGCTAATTAAGTGGGAGACAGGTGTAGGAACTGAGAAAGGGGCCACTTTGCTTCATATTATTAACTTGTTCTTGCCTGGATTTATACCAGGGGAAAATGACTTCGCTCATTGAGTTGGGATGCATCGCTAGAGGGGAGGGCGATGTGGGGAGGAGGGGAGAAAGAACAGAGGCATGAAAGAGAAGGGAAGGACAGAAGAAAGTGCAAGGGAGGGATGCATGGCAAGGAATGTGCAGAGGGAGGACACAGAAAGAGAGGACAGGTGTGGAAAGAAGATTGGAGTGAGAGTGAATGAATGAAGGGAAGGAGACGTTGGAGAGGAGTGTGCTTTGCTGCCTGTGGGATGCTTGTTGCACCTGACATCACCGATACAATTGCACAGAACCAGGGGCACCATGGTTATGGGGCAACCCTGCCCTCGGTCATGGAGCTGCTCCTGCCCAAGCAACACTGCTTGACTCCAGCATATTAGTGTTCAGGGAGACTGTAGGCTGTACCCAGACACTTGGGATGAGGCACCAGTGGTGCTACCCCCTGCCAGCCCTGTCTCCAAGTCCTTCAGGACCCATCCCACCACCTGCTCTGTTGCAAAGGTGTGGCCCAGCAGCAGTCGCTCAAACAGCCTTCTTATTTTTTGATGTGGAATCACACGGTGATTCACACAGTGAGGGTGACTCCCAATGATGCATCTGGCGTGAGTGGCTGGGGGTGGCAAGCAGAAGCAATCACTGAGATACCATGTGGGTTTGGGATCCAGATTTTCATCTATGGTTTTTCTTGCTCACCTGGTTGTTGTCTCTCTCCCTTGCAGGAGTGTGCTGGTGAACCTCTGTTCTCCCTCTTCTGTG
Source organism: Aquila spilogaster (assembly GCA_024606505.1). Lineage (NCBI taxonomy): Eukaryota > Metazoa > Chordata > Aves > Accipitriformes > Accipitridae > Aquila > Aquila spilogaster. The sequence continues at coordinate 4,316,694 of JANHGO010000069.1, forward strand.
CCATCAAGCAGCAGATGGAAAAGGGTCCTATCGACTCAATTACTGGGGAGGCCCGGTACTCACTGAGTGAGGACAAGCTTATCCGACAGCAGATTGATTACAAGACACTGGTGAGTACTCTGAGCATGCTCTCCTATGAGCTTGTTCACCTTCTTATAGCAAAAGGGCATTTTGAGGAAAGAAGTGAGTGAGAGACATGTTGACTTTCTGGGACTTTTTTTCTTGCAACCCAGCAGGACAACCCAACCTTCTAGTTGCACAACACAACGTTTGTTGCTGAAGAGTTTTCTTGCAAAGCATGTTTGCAATAACTACTTCCAAATTACTTTCACTGTGCCATGTCTCATGCCCTGTCCATCTCGTGTTCCCCAAGGCATGGTCTGTTGTGTGAAAGGGTCTGCAGTCATTGCAGGTTACACTGACCTTTGCCATTGCTTGGATTAGGTGCAGTCTGGGAGAACTAGAAGCAAAGTGTGAACATATGCCTTCTCAGTGGTGCGTAGGGATAGGACAAGGAGCAATGGCCTGAAACTTGAACTTAGAAAGTTCTGTACTAACATGCGGAAGAACTTCTTTATGGGAAGGATGATGGAGCACTGGAACAGGTTGCGCAGAGAGGTTATGGAGCTTCCTATAGAGACATTCGACACCCATCTGGACACCTACCTGTGTGTCCTATTGTAGGGTACCTGCTTTAGCAGGGGATTGGACTTCATGATCTCTTGAGGTCCCTTCCAACCCCTGCAATTCTGTGATTCTGTGATTTTAGCATCAAGGAAGATGTTAGAGTATCACAGAGCAGGGACCTATCAGGTCTTCTTTAGAGTCAATACAGACATTCCTTTTGAGCAAACACAACAAAGGACAAATGAACTTGATTTGAGGATTTCAAGGGAAATAGAATTTTTCCCTGTCTCACAGTCATTTGCTTCAAAATGTATTTGACTGTGTAGTGAAAGATATACTGTTTATTCCTACATTGGATACATCCAACCTTGGCTTCTATATGAGATTACATTCTTTTTCTGTTTGATTAAAGAGCATCAATTAAGGATGAAGAACACTAAAAGCCTCTTCTTAATGTAAATATTTGTGGGCCTTCACTTTTTCCTGGATACACTAAATCCACTGACTTTCTAAGCCTCTGCAGGATGAAGGAAACTTTCCGAGTCCTCAAATGTTCTTGTAATTCCTTTATTTCTTGTAATTCCATAAAACCTTTCTGCCAGGTTTTAATATGATCAACCCTTCCTGCAGCAGGGGGTTGGAACTAGATGATCTTTGAGGTCTCTTCCAACCCAAGCCATTCTATGATTCTATGATCAGAAGATGTTTTGAACTTTGCAGCTGATTTTATATACACCTTCAACGGAGGGATGTTCATTTTGCCTTCATTTAAGTTGCTTAGAGAGCTGTATCCGGTCAGTGATAGCTCCCTGGCCTGCATTAGATCGTAGCACAGGTGAGCTGACTCTACAGATGTCTGTTCTTCCCTGACTGCAATCTAGAGCCTAACTTCAGTTGAATTCAAGTCTAATGAGGTGATGAGCAGATAGACTTTACTCTTAAATAAGACCACAGTTTAATTTTGCATTGTAAAACTTTCCTATTAAATCGCCAGAGTAGTGCTTCTTTTCCATTACATGTAAGTTGTCTAGTAATTTGGAGACCTGATCTTGGAGAGAATGAGTAAAAGAAAAAAAAACAGCAGGCACAGAGTGATCACTTTCACCAAAGGAAATCCCTCCGATCCTTTTAGGCTTGATATAACTCAGCCAGCAAAGGGTAGTAATTATGCATCAGCCTGAACAAAGCTCTCCTCCATTTGCTTTGTGTTGTTTGATGTTAATCAGCTCTCCCTCTTACATCTCAAGAGCAGACAAATATAACCCGATAGGAATCTTAGCAGATTTACAGAGATCAGCTTCGGTGAAGGAGATTAAGAAGAAGCAGAATATAAATAAGATTGTTCTTCTTTTTGTTTCTCCTTATTTCTGTTATATTTTGTTCCTCTTCCACCTTTCTTAAGCAGACATTATTCTGTTATCTTTTGTCAAAAATATATAGTAATGAAATTAAACAATGATTGATTCAATACTTGTAATATAGGAGATTCAGCATTTATAATATAGGAATTCCCTGAACGTCTCCTGTTCTCTCCATTAAGCATCTGGTCACTGCTATGCGTCTGTAGTGTCTGTGGCTAAAATTCATTGGGTTCCGTTTTATGAGTGCTAGATGGATGCTGGACTGAGTTGGATCACGTGTTGAAACAGTCTGTTTCTTGCCATTATTCCAAGGCTTCTTTTGGAAGGGCATTATTCTTTAGCTTTTATTAATCATGACCGTTATTTTAAGTCTTGGTTTCAAATATGGTTTGAGTGAGAAACAGATCCAAAGAAACTGACTTATCGAAGGAGGCCAAAGGACACAGAGCAGTTTCAAACATCTGGAATGACTAATTTTACACTATGCACCTCATTCACTAAATTTATATTGCTTGGGTCTGATTTATTTCCAGACCAGATAGCTCCAATTTTCTGTGTGCAAAGTCCTATAGTTCTCCAAGGAAGCAGCGCACGCTGAGCTGAGGTCTGCGCTGTAGAATAATTTGTGTACATGCAAGAGATTTTTCAGCTCATAGAATCATAGAGTTATTTGAATAGGAAGGGACCTTTAAAAATCATCCAGTTCAATTCCCCTGCAATGAACAGGGACAGCCCAGGAGAAGCTAAGGTAACTACAGATGTGATTTGCTGGCATAAATGTGCATCAGCTAAACAGTAGGTCTTCTCCCAAGACGTATACCTCAGAGAAACACCCTCTGGTGTTAATGTCTTAGCTAACATTCAGTTATCATCATCTGTGGTCTGCAGAGTTATTAAAAGCCTAGCTGGATTATTCCATCTATGGCAGACAAGAAGATTTCATTCCTGCTGGTTGCCATCTGCCTTTGCCAGAATCCATGGCTTTTTTTAGCCTTTCACCACACCAGAACCTAGCTATACAAACCTCCCTCCCTGCTGCCACAGCTCTGCTCTCACTGGGAGATGAAAGGCCATCTATCTCCTGCATCAGCTTCATTTCTCTTGACACAAATAACGCAGAGGAGCAAAGGCCTCGATGTGTGTCGGAAGCTGTCAGGAGTATTGGATAATTAGTGCTCAGGGCTGGCAGGCAGGAACTGCCCAATGCGTCTTGAGCAATGGCGTGCTCTGCATGGTCCCTGCACACCTTGGCAGAGTTGGGTTCCTAATCGGATCATCCGTCCTCACAACATAGCTCACGGTGGATAAATACGTTTTGAGCTGCGTTTGGTTAAAGCCTTTCAAGGAGTTTTGGTGGCAGAGAGGTAGCCAGAAATGAGATATCAGAGGGTTCTCCCCTGCTTGGTCTCTTCGGGCATCCTTCTCCTTGCTCTCTTGCCACGACTTGCTGTGTGATTACCCCTTGAACCTTCCTCAGCCAAATCTAGAAGGACAGAAACTGTAGTGATGTCCTGGTCTCAGTATAAAGCACCCAAACAATACAGAGAGCTCAGGACCAGGGTCCCCATATGGGTAACTACGAGCCATGTGTTTGTAATTTAAATGCAAGTAATCCCCAGTGGAGATTAGGGCTTAGTTGTGCTAAGCATTGCATATATATATATACTTAGAGACAGTTCATGGCTGGAAGGGCTGACAGATATAAAAGCCCAAGGATATAGAAAGAAGGTCAATAAACACAAATCCAGTGAGATGTCATAGCCCAAGGTCAACCCTGACTATGGCAGGGGGGTTGGAACTAGATTATCTTTAAGATCCCTTCCAACCCAACCCGTTCTATGATTCTATGAAAAAGTCAGTGTGAGAGCAGGGCTCAGAGATGACTGTACTCCTTGCTCCCAGTCCCGTATCTTTCTGTGTTGACCTCTTGACTAGCACCCTCGTTTTGCAGTGCTGACACAGACCTCAGTGCATGAGTTGCATTCTTGAAGGCAACTGAAGGTGTTTACATTGGTGCTGAATCACTCTGCAGAGCTTGCCTTGACTGACATCAGCTCTATCCAGTTTAAGTGAGCTCAGGTCAGTGAGACCTGCAGAGTAACTTGGTCTCCACAGACATGTGGACCCCTCTAGGATTCCCAAAAGTGCTGGTCTAGCCTGTATTACCATTTCATTTCCCTACAGACACGTAGCAGGAAGGGGGCAACTAATAACCTCAACACTGGATGCATTTCGGCAGTGCTTTTTATGTATAACTCTGTGATCCTTTGAGATGAAAGATGCCACAGAATTATACAACTGTGCCATTGTCGTTATTATCTGAATTGATGCTTCTTCAATACTACTGAATGTGACACATAAATAATAGCATTATGATGTAATCAATATCTCATATTTATATCTACCCTTTCATCCAGAAAGATCACAGAGCTCTTTGTAAGCAATATCTTCTCAAGTCCCTCTTAGTTAAGTATAACAGCACCAAAGGGAGCCTGGTGAGCCAATATATAATTATACTGATACAATTTCACCCAGTTTCAAGCCACATTTAGGTCTCGCTGAATCTTGGTAGGTTAGATGGAAAACGATGGAGAGTCCAGTATCTCTTGCGTACTACAGAGAGGAATTTATGGTCAAGGTAAAATTTGTCTGAGTCTCCAAAAATAACACGCCTGCACATATAAAAGTTGCATAGCAGCATTTAATGACTCTATGTAGCCAGAAGCTCCAACAAACGCTGCTTCCAAGTGCAAAGGTGAGCTAAGTTTATGAAAGTTTATGGACTTCACACTCCTGGAACAAGAGCAGAACACTTGACATAGACATGGCTAAGAGTTAGTGGACAAATTGCTGTTAGACCCTGTGTCTGTTTAAAGCATCCCTCCCTCCCCACTTGATATGCTTTGCATTTATTCTTGGACACAGTCTTCAGAGAAAATTATATTCTCCTTCAGAGAAACCAGAGGCCTCTTGAGTTGGGTCAATTTTCTTATTCTTTATGTGAAAGCAGCAAGGCTTTTTAGCTGCTATTGTTTTGTATATCTGTTTAAGAAGCCTTGCATTTCAAATTAATAACATGAGTAAGATCTTGGTCCATCCTGTGCAGAAGATGGACAAAGTTAAGGCGGAGAGATTAAAGATTACTTCTACGTGTACTGTCAAAGTCAGATGGGAATGTAAGGAGGCTGCTACAAAACTCAATCACTTTGCCAGATCTCTAGGGAACAGGGAATGGGTCAGAGGCCAAGGAAAGCTCTGGATACCAGTTCAGATCCAGCCAGGATCTGGTTGTGTTGTCTGGTACCACCTGGGTGAGTGTTATTTTGAGAGACCTGCAAGAAGGTGGGTTTGGAGGGGTGATCACAAGATGCCTGCGCTGTTGTGAAATGCATGGTGGATCTCACTGCCTCTTTCTCAGGTCCTGAGCTGTGTGAACCCTGACAACGTGAACAGCTCTGAGATCCCGGTGAAGATCCTGAACTGTGACACCATCACCCAGGTCAAGGAGAAGATCCTCGATGCCATCTTCAAGAACGTGCCCTGCTCCCACCGGCCCAAAGCTGCTGATATGGACCTGGGTATGTGAGAGCACAACGGGCTCTGAATGCCTCATGGCTTGTGGGAGAGGGGACACAGCCAAGCTCAACCCAAGCACTTTGCTGTGGCAAGTGCCACCTCTCCAGGTGCTTGGGCAAGGCAAAGTGTCAGCAATGCTCAGAGGGCAGAAGAGGCCGAGTAAATTAATGCAAACCCTCCTGGCTTGTGAAAACTCTACTGCTCTGGCCTTGAGGACTTAAAATCTCCAGTAGTCATCCTGCTTTTCTGCACAGAGTTTGGCTTGCACAAGGCACATCCTGCCAAACCCTCTGGAAAAAAAAGGTACCAAAAGCACAGGGTGGTGTTGTCAGCAATGTTCAGGCTGCTCAGATTTATTCTGATCTCTTCTCTGGGCGGTGAAGGCTTGTATAATGCATGTCTTCTCGCTGAGACAGTCACAGCCCAAGCAGTATTAATTTCTCATCATGTGGGCACAGGAAAGAGGATAAAGCATCCTCCGTTCAGTGGGCTGCATCCATCTCACCCTGACTGCTTCCTTCTCCTACCAGCATCCCTCAAACAGCAGCAGGGCTGGGAGCTGCTGCTCCAACATCTCCTTTTTTGTAGGGAACTAGGAGATCAGCACTAACATTTTAAGATCCCTCTGTTTATGAATTCTTGCTTTCTTTGTTTCTTCGTGAGATACTGTGCTTGGAGGGTGGAAAAGGCTGCACCAGCTTCACTTGTGTTTTAAGTCCGCTCTGGGGCACACAGCTTTGACCAGGGATACCTTTGGGGCCAAAATCAGTTTCTGTCCAAAACTTGGAGCAAGGGCACTGAGGGCAGTGAGATATCTGCAGCTGGGTCCAGCAGCAGATCCGATACAGCACCTGGAGACTTGTATGAAAGGCTGCACAGCAGTCTGCTCAGGGCATTGCTGAGGTGTCTGGCACAGGGCTGGGACTGCATTGTGTGCACTGATCAGCCAGAATTTGCCCTCAGTGACCTTCAGTGAAAGGGGCTTGAGTGGAAAATGATGGAGTCTATAAAAGTCAGCACAGGAGAGGAGGAACCAAAAGGAGGGGGAATGGATGGATGCCAAGAAACAATTCACAGCAATAACAGAGGCAGAAATAAGAGGTCAGGGATTAAAGTTAAGTGTGTATATGTGTGTGCGTTTGTGTAGGGGAGGAGGGGACTCCTGTCAGAAACTGCAGCAAGATTCCTGCTCATGAAAGGCGGTTAGAATAATGAAACGAGCTGCCAACACCAGCAGCAGTAAAGAACAGATCATATATATCATCAGGAAAGGACCCAAGGTGATTTTGGAGCTGCTGTGAGTCAGCAGTGAGTGCAAGGGTGAGCATCAGGCCAGGCAGGGTGCCAGGGAACAGGAGATGGGACTGCTGGGATTGGCAACCAAACCCATTGACCTGTCTGGTGCTGGAAGGTGACCATGGGGCCCATTAGGTTTGTGTCTCAGGCTGGGTGTGGGTGGCAAGTGGCTTGTTCTGCTGTGAGGATGAATATTGCTTCCATACTCAGAGGCAGGGATTTGTACCTGCGTATTGCAATTATGAGAGATAAACTGGAGTGCACAGATTGTATTGCAGCTCTGACAGCTGAGAGGTACAGAGCAGTGTGTGGAGGGGCTTCTAACTAAAGCCTGACAATTCTGCGTCTAAGGCTTTGCTGCTACAAGTAATTCTGGTATTCTGAGTGATGCTGAGGACCAGAAAGTGTGTGAAAACCCTAACAGAAAGGCTGAACACAGTCTTGTCCACACTGACAGGAGACTGCTTAATGAGCAGCTGTTTGGCCAATAGCATTGATGGTGTAGTTGATAATAATAATAATAATAATTTTATGTTTAATGATAATTATTTTACAGAAAGATACAGATAGAGAAAAAACAACCCAAACCATCTTCTCATCCAGGAGAAGAGTCCTGCCAGCAGCAATATAGTTGCAGGCTCCCTTATCACAGCAGTTAATAAGATGGGAGGAGCAGGGCTGGCATGAGTGAAGCAGGAACAAGAGGATATGCACATCCAGCCACAGCTCCAGCCCATTCTCTTTGAGGAAAAGGTGCTTGTTGGCACCTGGCATCCTTCAGTGACAGTAAGAGCAGCAATGGGAGAGCAGAAAGCAGTGCTGGACATTAGGAAGCAGCACAGGGCTCTCAGCATCATCCTGCCCCAGGCTGAATGCTCAGAGCTGTGGAGGTGGCTGGATCAGCCCCTCAAGTGCATGCTAAGCATTGGGTCAGAGCAGATGGGTATCATCTGGCCTTGAAATCGATGATTTTCTAAAGAGCAACACCGTTTTCTATTGCAATCACAATTTTCTAGGCTTGCTGGCCGTTCTAAGGCCAGATTGCTCACATGAAGAAAGCAAACAAGCTAATGAGTTATTTTGAGTTGTTAAATGCAGGGTAGCTGCAGGCAGAGTGACTCGTATGTGTCGCAAATGTCACAATGTTTTGCAGTTACCCAGACAACTCATGGAGGGGGTTGTCAGCTGAAAGCATTTATTTTGGACACCCTGAGGTTACATTTTAGTCCAAAACCCAAATTGCAGCCCTCAAAGTAAAGGCTTCTTTCCACCGTGGCTACTTTTGTTATTATTGCTTTTTAAAACCCTCTCCATAAATAAAATATTCCCCATCTTTGGGAAAACGTTAGGGTGTGAGAATCACAGAACAGAAATTTGGCTCCATGCTGGGGCATGCAGTTTTCCCTGAGCCTTTTGAAAGGGACTGCTGAGGTGGGGGCAGTTGGGTTGAGTGCCTTGCACACTCACCGGAGCTGGCTCAGCCTCACTGTGGACCTTGTCAGGGCAAACTGTTGGTGCTTCACCAGCATGCAGTACTGAGGTGATGGGTTTAGCATCTAGGAACCATTTAAACAGAGTGCAGTTAGATCATATTTGCAGTAAGGTAGGGAACTGGACAGGCTGGAGAGTTGGGCACAGAGGGACCTTGCGAGGTTCAGCAGGGCCAAGTGTAGAGTCCTACAAGCGTGGAGGAATAACTGCACGCATCTGTAAAGTTATGGGCTGACCTGCTGGAGAGGAGCTCTGCAGAGAAGAACCTGGGCATCTAGTGGACAGCAGACTGGCTGTGAGCCAGCAGTGTGCCCTTGTGGCCAAGAAGGCCAATGGCATCCTGGGGTGCATTCAAAAGAGCATGGCCAGCAGGGCGAGGGAGCTGCTCCTTCCCCTCTGCTCTGCCCTGGTGAGGCCACATCTGGAATATTGTGTCCAGTTCTGGGTCCCCTAGTTCCAAAAAGACAGGGATCTCCTAGAAGGAGTTCAGCAGAAGGCCACAAAGATGATGGGGGGCCTGGAGCATCTCTCGTATGAGAAAGGCTGAGAGACCTGGGACTGTTCATCCTGGAGAAGAGAAGACTGAGAGGGGATCTTATGACTCTTTATAAATATCTAAAGGGCAGGAGTCATGTGGATGGGTCCAGACTCTTTTCAGTAGTGCCCAGTGATAGGACAAGATGTAATGGGCACAAACTGGAGTCTATACAAACATGAGAAAAAAGTTCTTTGAGGGTGACAGAGCACTGTAACAGGCTGCCCAAAGAGGCTGTGGAGTCTCCTTCTCTGGAGGTATTCAAAACCCACCTGGATGCCTTCCTGTGTGACCTGCTGTAAGGAAGCATAGAGGCGAAAGGTTTTCTTCTTCTATTTCTTATGCTAATCTGTGTCTTACTTGGAAGTTATTGGGAAATGATGAAATACTCCTAGGATTGGAAGACCAAAAGCAGCCCACCCTGGGCTCTTTCGACAAATCCATCATGAGCACAAGTGATCATGAGAAAGACATCAAGCATGGGTAAGCTAGATGCATATGTTCCCCTTTCCATCTTTCTACTCAGCCACAAATCTTTTCATAGCCTTTCAAATCAGACTTAAGGTCTGTAGGAAAAGGATGTGAAGCACAGAGGAGTGTGTTCAGATGACCAAAATGAATTGTGTGCATTGTGACCTACAAATGCTCATAGAGGATAGGGTAACGGATGATGACTAGCTCCAAAGAAGACATCTGGAGTGAGATGAGAGGTCTTACAGCTCTGGGTGTTTCAGTTGCCACTGAAAAACCTTTTCTGTGCTGCTCTTTTCTCTGTTGTTCACTGGGCATCTTCATGGTGACCAGGATCAGAGAGAACGCACAGGTGAGGTGCAACATCTTCTGTAAGATCTGAGGTGCAGGAGGACATCTCCCCCTCTCCCGCCTCCTAGTAGACTCACTCCTTGGCAAGGCATTGCTACCACTCAAACAAGCTCCTCTTCGTCACTGTCCCCTGGAATTTCCCTTTTTCTGAGTCGAGCTGAACGGAAAGGTTGTTTCTTAAGGGAAAAAAAAAGAAGAAAAGGAAAAAAAAAAGAAGTAATTCCTGCGTGCAATAAAAAGATACACTATCTGCTGAATGAAATATAAAGGCTTCACAGCAGCTGTCTCCTGAGTTTGCATTTACCACTGCTCCTGATTGGAAGGCTTGATAAAGATAATGGGATTTTTACCTCCCTCCCCCTCTCTCCGGAAGGTGGACGTGTAACAAATTGGATTGGAGTGTGTCTCTCCTTTGTGCTGGCTCACAGAGGAGTGGGCAGATCTGATGAGAGAGGGGACGGGGTGCTGCCAGAGAGGACAAAGCTAACAGTTCTCACTTAGTGCTGTGAATATGGATGTCAGGGTCACCTTTTCCTTCTTTTGTGCCCTCCCAGCCTGTTCCTCTGCATCACAGAATCATAGAATTGTTTGAGTTGGAGGGGACCCTTAAAGGTCATCTACTCCAACTCCCCTGCAATGAGCCAGGATGCCTACAGCTAGAACAGGGACATCTACAGTGGTGCTTCCAGCCAACCCATTTCTTTGCAGATTGTTCTGTGACCGCCCATCAGTAGGAAAGAGGAGCATATAGCACTGCTCTGAGGTTAGATAAGTTGGGGATTCTTTCCCTGTTATTGCTCAGATTCATGAGGAAGTGCTTTGTATTTGGTCTGGGCAAATGGGCCGTGAAGCTGGAGCAAGATGCTCTGAGCCTGCCCTGCAGAGTTCTTGACCCCTTGTCTTGCTCATGAATGGGTCTTATGCAAAGTCAGGGTGGTCCTTCCTCTTCTCCACGTGGCCCATTTTTTTGTGAAGGCTGAGGAGAAGGACTTGGTAATCACCTGTGTCTGAGTGGGAGTGTAGGGGACCCAAGATGTACACAGAAGACACAGTCCTATGATTCCCAAAATGTCCCCAGAGCAAAGGGAAAGTTTCTACTGCTCCGAGGACCCTGTTCAGCCCTCAAGTGTGGAGAAACAGAATGAGGGAAGGTATGCTTACCTTTCATATCAGAGCCAAGTGCAACTCTGAGAACCCGTGAATTCCTATGTAAGTGTGGGTCTTCCCCAAAGGTGAGTGAAGGAAGAGGAATGTGGCGACATGTCGCAACGTGATGGAGCAGGGTCAAAGAAAGGCATTTAAGAGACACGCTCTGTGACAGCAGGAGAGAGTCATAGAATCACAGAATGGCTTAGGTTGGAGGAGACCTTAAAGATCATCTAGTTCCAACCCTTCTCCCATGGGCAGGGTTGCCCCCCACCAGATCAGGCTTCCCAGAGCCCCATCCAACCTGGCCTTGAATGCCTCCAGGGATGGGGCCTCCAAAACTCCTCTGTGCAGCCTGTGCCAGTGCCTCACTGCCCTCTGAGTAAAAAACTACTTTAACATTTAACCTAAATCTCTAAACCTCTTTTATTTTAAAGCCATTCCCCCTTGTACTATCACAAGAGGCTTCGGTATACCCTTCAGAATGCTTCATAAAAGCACCGTGTCCCAGCCCAGCTCAAACTTAACATTTTGTGCTCTTCCAAGCAATGTCTGTGATCTGTTAGCTTCTGGGAATCTTGTCCAGGGGGCGATGAATGGATTGTATCACCCTCGGACATCACGAGGATGATATAGGTGAGGATCAGAGGAGCTGCAGTAAACGAAGGGCAGTTTAGTATCAGTGCTTAGCCAGTGTAACCTTTGCTTACTCTCTCAGTATCTCCAGCCAAAGTAACACCCACCAATAAACAGAGCAGCTGACCTCTTTGTACTAATTTACATGAATAATAAAGGCAAGGGCAGCTTTTCCAATACATTTTAATTATGTGATAAGAAAACTGCTGAAACCAAAGGAAATTAGCAATGGTCCTTGCGTTTTTATACTAGGAGAAATAAGCAGGGGTGGCAGGTGATGTCTCCACATCCAGAAGTTCATTTTAATTAACTCCAGCAATTGAACAGACTTTCTGCTTGGGCTCTTGCTAGACAGTAGGTGTCTGGGTCACTGTGATTGAGGCATGACAATCAAAAAGGAAGCTTTGGATGGTTAAGGTTGTCTGTGGTTAAGCCACAGCCATGACTGGTGTCACAAAGTGAAGTCACCTCTCTCTCCTTTTGGTCCCGTCTACATATTCCTTGCCTACAGGCAGGTTTATGAGCACTCTTTGGGAAAAGCTGTGCCAATCCTCCACAGGAAGCATCCTTCAAGACTCTTACAAAAGATTGGAGCACCCTGGGAAGTGATGGGGCGCTCTAGTACTGCAGAAGGAAAGAAACACTCAGCATTTTGAGGTGGAAGCTAGAGAAGTGGTATGGTTAGAAACTGGAACCCTTCTGCTCACAGACATACTGCTGAAGTCTGGCAGAAATAACGTTCTCCTTAGAGAAGGGCGTTGGTTCTATCTCTGGCTCTGTTCACCATTGTGCTTCTACTACACCCAAAGCAAAGGGCATCCAGCTCCCCGTCGCTTCTGGACTTGAGAGGAAAGAAGTTTTGCTTGAGCACTGGTTGAGACAAACTGGCCCTAGTAAAGGGTCTGGTACTGCACTGAGCCAGACATTGCTCTGTCCATTGGAGCCCTGTCTGTGGCTGGGTCTTGGCAGTTAGACATATCATAGAATCACAGGATCATAGGATCACGGAATGGTTTGAGTTGGAAGAGACCTTCAAGATCATCTAGTTCCAACCCCTCTGCCATGGTCAAGAACACTTTCCATTAGATCAGGTTGCTCAAAGCCCCTCCCAGATTGGCCTTGAAGAGTTAGGACATCCACAGTTTCTCTGGGCAACCTGTTCCAGTTCCTCACCATCCTCAGAATAAAGAATTTCTTCCTAATATCTATTCTAATTCTGCTCTCTTCTAAGTAAAAAGTTATTACCCCTTGTCCTACTACTGCACTCCCTGATTAAGAGTCCCTCCCCAGCTTTCCTGTAGGTCCTCTGTAGATACTGGAAGGTACCATAATGCCTACATCTCTGCCTCTTAATGAAAGCGGACCACTGACTAATTTCTATCCCTGAAGCAGGTGCCATTCATTTCCTCATGACACATATTGACAGCTAACTTGCAAAGGGCAAGTGGATCTTAGAAACAGCCACACTGAAGAGAGAACAGCACCAGGGAGTGAACTAGGAGTTAATCAGAGTGCTAAAGGACCAGGATTTGCTCTGTTCAGCTCTGCAGTTGGAACAACAACTCCGTGGTCATTGCTTTATTTATCTGTATAAACTTTCACCACTGTGTGTTGCTGTGCAATGGCCTTGGATCTCTCGTGTGTAGGCAACTGCTCTATGTTTTCTACACTCTCTAAAGGGCTGACTGATTCTTATGCAATAGTAGCTTCATGACAGCAACATTCTTTTATCAAGTTAAAAGGAACTGGTCTGGTTAACTTAGGACTTGACTGTGAACTTTGCCACATGACTCTTTTTGCATAGCTCATGAACCATTTATGTGAACCTTTCACGATTCATCTGTCCACTCGTTCCCTCTGTCATGGGCTCTGGGCGTTATGCATTCACATGTTGTACGTGGTTGGAGGCATCTGGTGGAGTGTAATGACCACAACTATGGTGCTACAGGTGTGCATGTGTCACCACACAGGTTATGAGCACAGGGATTACAAGACTCTGAGGGCTCTGCAGAGCAGCATTCAATGTCCCTATTCTCCTTGCAGAGTGGCGGCAGGCAAGTGGGGCAAGGATGATCCTCCAGGATGAAGACATCACAACCAAGATAGAGAACGACTGGAAGAGACTCAACACGCTGGCACACTATCAGGTAACTCTGGGAGAGGGTGTGTTAGAAGGTAGATCAGTCAAGAAGGTGAAAAGTAGAAGGGTAAAGTCCTGTTCTCCAAGATGCAGTGTTAAGCAGTTATTGAGTGGGCAATAACTGAACAGAGCTCCTGTTGAGTACATCCATCCCACTCCTTCTAGGAGCATCGTTAGAGATGAAGACAAGGTAAGAAATAAGGCTTTGTCTCTCTCGGAAGAGAGGCAGTTTGGGTGAGCAGAGAATGTGAAGAAAAGTGTTTGTCGAGAGAAAAACATGAATTAACATTTCTCATGTTGACAAACAGAAAACAAGCCTTTCCTCCTTTTTCCAATGCATCAAAAGCCTTGTAATGCTAGCAGAGTCCAGAAGGATGGAAAAGAGAGAAATGGAAAAGAAGATTTATTGTCTGAAAAAGGAGGAGGAAAGCAGCATGACTGGAGAGAGCAGTGCAGTGGAGATGACACTGCCCTGGGATCCCTTGATTTAATCCCTGCATGACTTGCCTTAAGACAAGGTTTCTCTTCATCTCTGCGTAACCTTGAGATCCATACGTGAGGGCTAAAGATGTCCAAATATGTCATATATAAGTGTCAGATTTAATAAAAATGGAGTTTTGGTCAAAAGGTCCCCCCAGTCCTTTCCACTCCTGCAAATAAATAAAGAAAGAAGTAGATAAAATAAACCAGCTCATTAAGTTTAATCCGATGCAGACAATTTTGTCATTTCTTTAATCACACCTCAGCAATATGTGTTTCAGAACAAGATATCTTTTTCATTTAAGGGCTGACCTGAGGGGGCAGCAGGCAATCGTTTGAAAAAGGAACGAAACTTTTCACTTCATATTGACTGAAGGATTGCTGGCTGACTCCAGAAGATACTTTATTTTATTTTATTTTATTTTATTTTATTTTATTTTATTTCATTTCATTTCATTTCATTTCATTTCATTTCATTT
>JANHGO010000069.1:4331382-4347075 GCA_024606505.1 Aquila spilogaster
CATGGGACACTTGCGACCACAGGGACACCCGGCTCGGGGCACGGCAAGCCCAGAGACGTCCTGAGACCTTGCGGTGTAGGTCAGTGCAAAGCCCGTGGCCATCTGCTAGTGACAGCAAAAAGTTTTTATGAGGCTATATTACAGGGATCTTCTGTAGAATAATCCTCACCAGAAAAAAAAATTAAACCCCTGTCTCTCCAATGAAGATTTCAGCATCAGGGGAAATGTTGGAGGTACACAGTGGAGGGACCTATTAGGTCTTCTCTAGAGCTGATGCAGCCATTCCTCTTGAACAACTACAAGTCAAAGAAAAATGAACTTGATTTAAAGATTTCAAGGGAAAGAAAATTAATCCCTGTCACTAAGTCATTTGATTCAAAATGTAATTGTTTGCATGGTGAAAGATATACACTGCCTATGTTCAGCTTTAGCTTCTGCTCTGAGATTACACCCCCGTCCCACTTGATTAAAGAGCATCAATTAAAGAGCACTAGATATCTCTTCTTAGTGTGTGTGTGGGCCTTCACTTTTTCCTGGATACAATAAATCCACTGAGCTTCTAAGTCTCTGTGGGATGAAGAACACTTTCCAAGTCTTCAATGATCCTTGTAATTTCTTTATTTCCCATGTCTTTGTTCTCGGAAAATGCCAACCCCAAATTTTAGGAAAGTCAGAAGATGCTCTGAACTTAGCAGATTATTTTATTTGCACCTTCAATTGGGAGACATTCATCTTCCTTAACTTTAGCTACCTTTGAGAGCTGTGTCCAGTCAAAATTAGTTCCTTGACCTGTCTTAGGTGGGCTGACACTAGAAATGGCTGCTTCAGTAACTACAGACAGTCTAGAGCTGAGCTTTGATTGAATCCAAGTCTGATGAGGGGATAGACTTTATTCTTAAATAAGACCACAATTTTATTTTGCATATTAAACACGTGACTTTCCTATTAAATCAGCAGTGTAGTGCTTCTTTTCTATTATGTGTGGTTGTCTAGCAATTTGGATGCCTGATCTCACACAGAGAGAGTGAGCAAAAGGAAGAAAATTGCAGACACAGAGTGATCACTTTCACCAAAGGAAATCCCTCCGATCCTTTTAGGCTTGATATAACGCAGCCAGCAAAGGGTAGTAATTATACATCAGCCTGAACAAAGCTCTCCTCCATTTGCTTTGTGTCGTTTGATGTTAATCAGCTCTCCCTCTTACATCTCAAGAGCAGACAAATATATCCTGATAGGAATCTCAGCAGATTTACAGAGATCAGCTTCGGTGAAGGAGATTAAGAAGAAGCAGAATATGAATAGGATTGTTCTTCCTTTCTGTTTCTCTTTATTTTTGTTATATTTTGTCCTTTCTCTACCTTCCTTAAGCAGTCTGTCAACTTTTATTAAAAATATATAGTAATGAAATAAAGCAAGAACTGATTCAGTATTTGTAATATAGGAATTCCCTCAATGTCTTCTGCTTTCTACCAAATGTACCTGGTCACCACTGTGAGTTTGCAGTGTGTGTGGCTAAAATTCTTTGGGTTGTTCACGTTTCATGAGTGCTAGATAACTGCTTGACTGAGTTAAATCACAATTCCAGCAGCGTGGCATATTGAAACAGGCTGTTTATTGTCATTATTCCAGGAAGCCAAGGCCGGGGCTTCTTTTGGAAGGCATTTATTCTTTAGCCTGTGTTAATCGTGACCAACTATTTTAAGTTATGGTTTCAAATATGGTTTGAGTGAAAAGCAGATCCAAAGAAATTGACTTATCCAGGGAGAAAAAAGAAGACAGAGCACTTGCAGACATCTGGAATTACTGATTTTACAATACACACCTCATTCACTAAATTTAGATTGTTTCGGTCTGATTTCTTTCCAAAGCAAATAGCTCTGACTTGCTGTCTGCCAGGTCCTACAGTTCTCTGAGGAAGCAGCCTCAATGTCCTAGGGTCTTTGCAGTCTTTAACAATTTCTGTACTTACAAGGGATTGTTCAGTACAGTAGAAACTAAGCTAGTTACAGATGTGATTTGCTAGAATAAATGTGTTGCAACTAAACAGTAGGTCTTCTCCCAAGCTGTATAACTCAGAGAAACACCCTCTTGTGTTAATGTCTTCGCTAGCAGTCAGTGCTCATCACCTCTGGTCTGCAGTGTTATTAAAAACCCAGCTAGATTATTCCATCTATGTGAGACAGGAAGATCTCATCCCTGCTGACTGCCATCTGCCTTTGCCAGAATCCATGATTTTTTAACCGTTCACCAAAACAGAGTCCAGATGCAAAAACCTCACTCCCTACTGCCACTGCTCCGCTGTCACCGGGAGATGAAAGACCATCCATCTCCTGTGTCAGCTTCATTTCTGTTGATACAAATAATGCAGGGGAGCAAAGACCTCGATGTGTGTCGGAAGCTGTCAAGAGTATTGGCTAATTAGTGCTTGGGGGTGGTAGGTGGGAGCTGCCCAGTACATCTTAAGCAGTGGCACGTTCTGCGTGGTCCCCGCACACCTCGGTGGCTCCAGGGCTGAAAGCCTAATCAGATCATCTCTTCTGACAACATATTCCAGATAGATAAAGATACTTTCAGCTGCCTTTGGTTAGGGCTTTTCAGGGAATTTTGGTGGCAGGGAGGAAGCCACTGCCAAGGTATCAGAAGACTCTCCTATGTTTGGCTTTTCTGGGAGTCCTTCTCCTCCTTATTCACTGCCAAGCCTCGCTGTATGCTAGCCCCCTTGAACCTTCCTTGGATCAGTCTAGAAGGGAGAGAAAGATGTTTATCCCTGGGACAGAAGCTGTAGTCACGTCCTGGTCTCAGGGCAGACCACTCAAACACTGCGGAGAACTCAGAGCCAGGGTCGCCATATGAGTAATCACAAGCTGTGCCTTTATTATTTGAGTGCCAGTAATCTGTAGCGGAGATCAGGGCTTAGCTGTGCTAAGCATTGCATGTATGTGTATACACTTAGAGACAGCTCATGGCTGGAAGGGCCGACAGACAAAAAAAGCCCAAGGATGTAGAAAAAAGTCAATAAATACAAATCCAGTGAGATGACATGCCCCAAGTTCCTACACAGTCAGTGGGAGAGCAGGGCTCAGAGATTACTACTCCGCTTGGTCCCAGTCCCATACCTTTTCCTGTTGACGCCACAACTGGCACCTTCCTTATGCTATGCTGACACAGACCTCAATGCATGACAGAACAGCAGTACCAAGTACTGGTGTCCTCTCAGTGGCAAAACATTCAGCATCTCCTTGAGTGACACTGGAGTCTCCTCTCCCCTTCATCCACCTTGCTAGCTCTGCCCCACAGGGCTCAAATGCAGGTGGTGGGTGATGGAGCAGTAACAGTAAATGCATTCAGGAGATCAGCATCGCAAAACTTCCCTCAGAGTGACTAATCACTAGGAATACAACACAGGCCATCTCAGGGGTCTCTTCCCCACCAGTTGACATCAAAGATTGTGTTGACGTAGCTGAGCAACGCTGCAGGAGCAATGGGAGTAGTTTTCTGTCTTACTTTGGTTGTATGAGGACAGGTCCGGGTTGAAGCACAGGGCAAACCTTACTCTTCCAGTGAGACTGGAACATCTGAACTCTGCTAAATCAATGAAGCCAATGCTTAGATTTTTTTTCTCCTGGTCATCCCCTACCAGGGATAATCTACAGAAGCCCAGAGTGACAACAGAGGAAACCCTTGGGAGGATTCCCACAGAAGTGGTAGGAATGTCTCCATTGCAAACACCTCATTACAATTAGGAGCTTCAGTCTGTTGGAAGGGCAGCGGAGATTTTCAATCTGTGGTGTAAGGATGACTTACATAGGGCCCATGACAATCTCCAAAGAACAGCTATTTAGTGGGTGCAATACACAGATGCACCCTGCAAAATTCCTGAAGTCTTTGTACAGAGAAAATTTAGTCTTCCACAAGAGAACAGTTGGAAAACACCAGCTGAGAGTTGTTGTGCAGCCTGGGGCATATATGTCAAAGCCACTGTGCTCTGGGAAAGGTGTGGGTTTCTGTAAGCTATGCTTGAATTCCCTAAAATGTTGAAAGGAGCCTCTTGACTGTCATTCAAATGAACACACTGGAGTTCGGGGGTTTACAGGTACTACCAGCTGCCCCCATCTATGCTTGAAACCACTGAGAACAAACTTCTCTCTGTACAGTCCTTTTAAATATTGCCTTCCCTGCTCCTTCTTCTTTCAACGGAGCTGGAAAAGAAGCAAGCAAGGACTACTGTAGTCAGAGCATGAATGATTGTGGCTTACTCAGGCAGAGTTTTCCTGCCACCTTCCAATGTTAGCACCCTGTGAAATTCAAGAACGACCAAGTTATAAGAGCAAATCACCATTGTCAGCTTCCAGCTGGATGATGGTCCTCACTGCATGGTGGATATTGGTGTGGTGGACACTAGTCAACACCTGCAGGAGATGTTGGGTCTTCTGGACCAGATGTTGGCCTGGCAAGGTAGCCCAGATTATTTTAAAGAGCACTAAGTGCTTTCATGTGGGGAACTGAACTGAACCCTAGGTGTTTGCATTAGAGATGAATCATGCTACCGAGCTTGCTCTGACTGACATCATCTCATTTCACCTCAGCTGAGCTCAGATCACTGAGACCTGGAGAGTAACTTGGTCTCCAGAATCACATGTGACCCCCCTAGCACTCTCAGAAGGGCTGTCCTAGCCTGCCATCACCTCTTCATTTTCCTATGTATAATGGGAGGGGGACAACTAGTAACCACAACACTGGTTGCATTTCAGCTGTGCTTTTTATGTATAGTTCTGTGATCCTTTGAGATGAAAGATGCCACAGAACTGTAAATCTGTGCCATTGTTATTATTATCTGAATTGATGCTGCTTCAATACTCCTGGAAGTGACATATAAATAATAGCATTATGATCTAATCAATATCTCATATTTACATCTCCCCTTTCATCCAGAAAGATCACAGAGCTCTTTGTAAGCAATATCTTCACAAGTCCCTCTTAGTTGAGCATAACAGCACCAAAGGGAGCCTGGTGAGCCAATATATAATTATACTGATATGATTTCACCCAGTTTCAAGGCTCTTTGAGATCCCACTGCATCTTAGTAGGTTAAGATGGAAAATGATGGAGGGTCCAGTACCTATTGCGTACTACAGAAGGGAATTTACAGTCAAGGCAGAATTTGTCTAAGGCACCAAAACTAACATGTCTGCACTTGTAAAAGTGGCACAGGAACATTTAATGACCGTATATAGCCAGGAGCATCACTGAACACTTCTTCCAAGTGCAAAGGTGGTAAGTTTGTAAAAGTTTATAGACTTCACACTCCTGTAACCAGAAGAGAGCAGAATGCTCGACATAGACATGGCCAAGAGTTAGCAGGCAGATTGCTGTTAAATGCTGTGTGTATAAAAGGTATCCCGCCTGCCGTCGCCACCCCATATGCTTTGCATTTACTCTTGGACAGAGTCTTTGGAGAAAATTATATTCTCCTTCTAAGAAATGAGAGGCCTCTCTAGTTGGGTCAATTTTCTTGTTCTATATGTGAAAGCAGAAGTTGTTGTTGCTGTTTTGTGTTACATTTTTTAAGAAGCCCTGCATTTCAAATCAAGAACATTCTTCTGAGAAGGGTCTGGGTCAGTCCCGAGGCTGTGCAGAAGATGGACAAACCTAAGGCTGAGAGATTGAAGAGTACTTTTACCTGAATTGTCTAAGTCAGGTGGCAATGCAAGAAGGCCACTACTGAATTAGGTCACCTTGCCAGCTCTCTAGGGAGCATGGAATGGGTCAGAGGCCAAGGAAAGCTCTGGAGAGCCCTTTGGATATCAGTTCAGCTCCAACCAGGGTCAGTTCTGATTGAATTTTTAATGGTTTCTATGAAAAGAGTGTGTCAATGACCATTGTCTGGTACCATTTGGGTGAATGCCATCTTTACTGAAAGCACCAGAACCCGAACTGGTATTCATGGGCTTTCTGTTATTAAGTGTAGTGAAGATGCCAAGGAGATAAGGCTCAAATCTAAGGGGTTGTTCCCACAGGTATAGTTTTACCTCACAGAGGTAAGTGGTGTGAGACACAAGTTCAGAAGAACCTTCACATCAGCCCTAAGGCACTGGCTGCAACATCTGGGAGCCCGCAACACTTAGCTGAGAGCCAACGGCTGAGTTACCTTTAATTCACTGGGCACAGACAGTGGTAAGGGGTGATAGCAGCACAGGCGTGGATGCATGGAATCCCCCTGTGTGAAACCAGATCTCTGTGCCCTCTTGAAAGAGGGAATACTTTTGGTACACGTTTTTTCCCCTCATTGCACCCTAGATCCCTCTGGCTTGTAAGATGCAGGGACCTGCAAGAAGGACAGCCACGGGGTTCCCGTGCTGCTGTGAAATGTGTGGTGGGTCTCACTGCCTCTCCCTCAGGTCCTGAGCTGCGTCAACCCCGACAATGTGAACAGCCCCGAGATCCCGGTGAAGATCCTGAATTGTGACACCATCACGCAGGTCAAGGAGAAGATCCTCGATGCCATCTTCAAGAACGTGCCCTGCTCCCACCGGCCCAAAGCTGCTGATATGGACTTGGGTATGTGAGTGCACAACGGGCCCCGATTGCCCCTGGGCGGTGGGGAGAGGGGAGATGGGAGACAGCCAAACTCAATCCAGACACTGTTTTCTGGGGCAGGTGCCACCTTTCCAGACTGAGTGTACCCTTGGTGCTTGTGCAAGCAGCCGCAATGGTGAGAGGGCGGCAGAGACTGATTAAATTGCTGCATACGCTCCTGGCTTATGAAATCTTTGGCCTTGAGGATTTAAAAAGACCAGTAGCCATCCTGCTTTTCTGCCCACAGAATTCAGCTTGGACGAGGGTATGGAAAAGGCATGATGGGGGCTATTCTCGCTGTCCTGCCAAAGACCCGTGGAAAAAGAGTACCAAATGCCCAGGGTGACGTTTTCAGCAGTGTTCTGGTTGCAGAGATTTATTCCTAGCTCTCCTCTGAATAGTGAGGGTTTGAATTATATATATCTTCTTGCTGAGATAGTCACAGCCCAAGCAGTATTAATTACTCATTGTGCAGGCACAGGAAAGGGAATGAAGCATCCTATGTTCAGTGGGCTCCATCCATCTCACCCCTGACTGCTTCCCTCTCCTGCCAGCACCCCACCACCGACAGCAGGGCTGGGAGCTGCTGCTCTGAGATTTCCTCTCTGCAGAGGACTAGGAGGTCTTAAGAAAAGATTAACCCTTCTGTTTATGAATTCATGCTTTCTTTCTCAGTGTTTTGTTCCTTTGTGCATTGCTCTGCTTGGAGGGTGAAAAGAGCAGCCCCAGCTTCACTTGCATTTCTAGGCAGTTGTGCTGTTGAGCTCTGGGGCACGCTGGGTGCTGTACAGACCAGTGCAGGGGTGCCTCTGAGTCCGAAATCCGTTTCTGCTCAAAATCTGGAGCAAGAATGCTGGGAGGAGTGAGGTGTCTGAAGTTGGGGTCCAGGGGAAGGTGTGATAGTACACCTGGAGGTGACTGTGAAAGAATGTAGAAAAATCTGCTCGGGGCATTGTAGAGGTGTCTGGTAGGGAGCTGGGGACTGCATTGTGGCTGTATCTGCCAGAATTTGCCCTCAATGACCTTCAGTGAAAGAGACTTGAGTGGAAAATGATGGAGTCTATAAAACCCAGCAAAGTAGAAGAGGAACCAAAAGGAGAAGGGATGGACTGATGCCAAGAAACAATTCACAGCAATAATGGAGGTAGGAATGAGAGGTCAGGGATTAAAGCGTCTATATGTGTGTGTGTATGTGTAGGGGAGGAGGGGATTCTTGACAGAAATTGCAGCAAGATTCCTGCTCATGAAAGGCAGTTAGAATAACGAAACAAGGTGCCAAAACCAGCAGCAGTAAAGAACAGATCATATAGATCATCAAGAAAGGACTCAAGGTGATTCTGGAGCTGCTGTGAGTCAGCAGGCGAATGGTGAGTGCTAGGGTGAGCAGGAGGGCGGATAGGGCAGGGTGCCAGGGCACAGTGGGCCGGAGGAGTGGGGTTTCCAGCCAGATCTCTTGACCTGTCTGGTGCTGGAGGATGGCCACAGAGCCCATTACGTTCAGATCTCAGACTGGGTGTGAGTGGAAAGTAGTTTGTTCTGCTGTGGGGATGAATGATGCATCCGTAACGGGAGGTGGGTATTTTACCTGCATGTTGCAAATACGAGGGACAAGTTGGAGTCCACAGATTTTACTGTAGCTCTGACAAGTGACAGATACAGAAGTGTGTGTGTGTGTGTGTGTGTGTGTGTGTGTGTGGTCCCAGCTGGAGCCTGACAATTTTGCATCCAGGATTGCTGCTGTTTTAAGAAATATTGACCTGCTGAGCGGTGCTGAGGACCAGCGAGTTCCAGAAAGTATTTATGAGCCTGAGCACCCCTCAGAGGACAGACTTGTCCGTACTGACAGGAGACTGCTTAATGAGCAATAGCATTGTTGGCCAATAGCATTGATGATGCAGGTGGGGAAAAAAAACAAAACAAAACAAAACACACCCCCCCCCTCATCTAGCAGAAGAGTCTTGCCAGCAGCAATATAGTTGCAGGCTCCTTTAGCACAGCAGCTAACAAGGTGGGAGGAGCAGGGCTGGCATGGGGGAAGCAGGAAAAGAGGATACGCACGTCCAGCCACAGCTCCAGCCCAGCCTCTTTGCAGGAAAAGATGTTTATTGGCACCTGGCATCCTTTGGTGACAGTGAAGGCAGCAAGGGGAGAGCAGAAAGCACTGCTGGCCATTAGGAAGCAGCACAGAGCTCTCAGGATCAGCCTGCCCTAGGCTGAATGCTCAGAACTGCAAAGGCAGCTGGATCAGCCCCGCTAGTCCATTCCAAACAGGAGGTCAGAGCAGATGACTGTAATCTGGCCTTGAAATCGATGGTTTTCTAAACAGCAACACCATTTTCTATTACCATTACAATTTTCTGGGCTTTCTGTCCATACTAAGGCCGGATTGCTCACATGGAAGAAAGCAAACAAGCTAATGAGTTATTTTGAGTTGTTAAATGCAGGGTAGCTGCAGGCAGAGTGACTTGTGTGTGTCGCAAATGTCATAATGTTTTGCAGTTACCCAGACAACTCATGGAGGGGGTTGTCAGCTGAAAGCACTTATTTTGGACACCCTGAGGTTACATTTTAGTCCAAAACCCCAATTGCAGCCCTCTGAGTAAAGGCTTCTTTCTACAGTGGCTATTTTTGTGATTATTATTTTTTAACACCCTCACCATAAATAAAATACCCCATCTTTGGGAAAGCATTAGGGTGTGAGGATCGCGAAACAGGAATTTGGCTTCATGCTGAGGCATTCACTCTTTCCTGTGTTTCGGTTGCTTTTTGAAAGGGACTGCTGAGGTGATGGGAGCTACTAGGTTGACTGCCTTGCACTCAGTGATGCTGTCTCAGGCTCATTGTGGACCATGTCAGGCAAGCTTTCGCTGCCCCACCAACGGTGCAGTACTGGGATGTGGGGCTCAACCTTTAGGAGCCGTTTAAACTGGGTCCAACTCGAGTAAGGCAGGCAACTTGCATATATAGGATGAAATATTTCCCAGGCATCTTCCATCTGCACTTTCTGATATGAACTTTTTTTTCCTCAACCATGGTGGTCCTTTCTCCACTGCAGAAGCAGATCTGAGTTTCTCCTCTCTTCCTAGAGGTCACCACATACTAGACATTTACCCTTTTTTTTTTTCTACCCACCTGATTGCGCTGGTGCCTGCAGCATACAGGCAAAGGGTTTATTCTCCTGTTTCCTGCACCAATCTGTTTCTCATGTGGAAATTACTGGGAAGTGAAAAAACACTCATAAGACTAAAATCAGCCCCCCAGCTCTTCAGACTAATCCTTCACAAGCACAAGTGTTCATGAAATAGGCATTGAGCCTGGGTAAGCCACGTGCATTTGTTCCACATGCCATTGCTGTGCACAGTCAGCCACAAACCATTGCACAGCCCTTCATGGGAGGCTTTGGGTCTTTAGGAAAAGGGTGGGAAGCACAGTATATGGCATGAACAGTTGATTGAAATGGATGCATCATGACCTAGAAGTGCCTGTAAAGGATGGTGTAACTGATGATGACTAGCTCAAATGAAGGCACTTGGAGTGAGCTGGTAGGTTTTCCATCTACCTGGGTATTTAAATTGCCTCTGAAAAATGTTCTCTCTGCTACAATTTTCTCCCTTGTTCAATGGGCATCTTCAGGGTGACTCGGATCAGAGAGAAGGCACGAGGAAGGTGTAACATTTTCTATAGGATTTGAGGTGCAGGAGGACATCTCCTAATCGCCCATCTTCCCACTGGGTCATTCCCTAGCCAGGCATTGCTACAGCTCAAAGAAGCACCTCTTTGTCAAAGGCCCCTGGAATTTCCTTTTTCCCAGTTGAGCTGAACAGAAAGGTTGCTTCTTAAAAAAAAAAAAAAAAAAAAAGGAAAAAAGAAAAAAAAAAGAAGTAATTCCTGCGTGCAATAAAAAGATACACTATCTGCTGAATGAAATATAAAGGCTTCACAGCAGCTGTCTCCTGAGTTTGCATTTACCACTGCTCCTGATTGGAAGGCTTGATAAAGATAATGGGATTTTTTACCTCCCTCCCCCTCTCTCTCCCTCTCTCCGGAAGGTGGAAGTGTAACAAATTGGATTGGAGTATGTCTCTCCTTTGTGCCGCCTCGCAGAGGAGTGCACAGATCTGATGAGAGAGGGGACAGGGTGTTGCCAGCGAGGACAAAGCTAACAGTTTTCACGTAGTGCTGTGAATATGGATGCTGGGGTCACCTTTTCCTCCTTTGCATCCTCCCTTCCCATTCCCTTGCTCCCAGCCATTGCATTTCTTTGCAGACCAGTGTGTGTCCACCTCAGCTGGCACTCACGGAGAAGGGGAGCGTGGTGTGCTCCTGTGAGACAAGGAAGAATTGGGGGACCACAACTGGGGGTCCTTTCCCAGACATTGCTCATATGCACGATGAAGTGATTTGTATTTCGTCAGGGCAAACGGGCTGGAAAACTGAAGACAGATGCTCTGAACCTGCTCTGCAGGGTGTTTTCCTCCTTGTCTTGCTCAGGAGTGGGTCTTGTGCAGAGTCAGGCTGGCCCTTCCTCTTCCTCGCATGGCCCCTTTCTACAGGCAGGCCAAGGGGAAGAGCTTGGCAATGCCGTGTCTGTGCAGGAGCACAAAGAGCTTGAGGGGACATCCCACTATGTCCCCGGCTCCCCTGAAGCAGATGGAAAGCTTCTGCTGTTCTGAGGACCTTGTCCAGCCCTTGACACACGATAAAGCACAGAATGAGGAAAGCTGTGCCTACCCTTCATATCAGAGCCAAGTGCAACACTGAGAACTTGTGCATCCCTCCAGAAACACTACACGAATGTGTGTGTCTCTCGCCCAAGATGAGTCAGGAGGGAGGAGGACCATAGGAACATCCAGAGCCCTGAAGGAGAGAGGTCGAAGAGACACCGTGCCCAAGAGACCATGAAGAAGGCACAGAAGAGACAGATTCTCTGGGCTTTTGGCACTCTGTGTGGCACTTTGTAAGAGCACCATTTCCCAGGCCACCCCAAACTTCAGCATTTATGCTCTGCCAAGCAATGTCTGGGACCAGTTAGCTTCCCGGAATCCGGTCCAGGTGGGAATGAACAGAGAGCATCATCCTCGGACATCACAAGGATAATGTGGGTGAGGATCTAAGGAGCTGGAGTAAATGAAGGGCTGTTCAGGATCAGTGCTTAGCCAACATAACCTTTGCTTACTCTCTGAGTATCTCCAGCCAAAGTAACACCCAGCAATAAACACAGCAGCTGACCTCTTCCTGCTAATTTAAATGAATAATAAAGGCAAGGGAGGCTTTCCCAATACATTTTAATTATGTGATAAGAAAACTGCTGAAACCAAAAGAAATCTGTAATGGTCCTTGCATTTTTATATTAGGAGAAATAAGCAGGGGTGGTAGGTGATGTCTCCATATCCAAGAGTTGATTTTAATTAACTCCTACAAAAGAATAGACTTTCTGATTCGGCTCTGGCTAAACTGTATGTGGCTGGGTCACTGTGACTGAGACATGACAACCAAAAAGGAAGCTTTGGATGGTCCAGGTTGTCCGGGGTTAAGCCACAGCTTTCCCTGCTGTCACCAGGTGATATTACATTTCTCTCCTTTTGGCCGTGTTTGTGTTCCTTGGCTTCAGACAAGTCTGTGAGCTCTCTGTGGGGAAAGCTGTGACAATCCTCCACATGGAACATTCTTCAAGGTTTGAGGGAAAGGTGGTACCCTGAGCAGTGACAGGGTGCTCCAGTCCTGCAGAAGGAGAGAAGCATTGAGCATTTTGGGGTGGAGGCTGGAGAGCTGGATGTGGTCAGAAACTGGAGCCCTTCTGCCACATGCTGCTGAAGGCTGGTAGAGATTACGTGCACCATGGAGCAGGATGTTGGTTCCATCTCTGGTTCTTCTCCCCATTGTGCCTCTACTGTGCCCAAAGCTAAGGGCTTCCTGCTCTCCATCACTTCTGGATGTGAGTAGCAAGAAGTATTGTGCAAGCACTAATGGAGATGAACTGAGCCCAGCACAGGG
The DNA here is from genome assembly GCA_024606505.1 of Aquila spilogaster. Classification (NCBI taxonomy): domain Eukaryota; kingdom Metazoa; phylum Chordata; class Aves; order Accipitriformes; family Accipitridae; genus Aquila; species Aquila spilogaster. Next base: position 4,343,953 of record JANHGO010000069.1, read on the forward strand.
TCTGGTGCTGTGCTGAACAAGACCCTGCTCTGCCCGGGGGAGCCCTCTCTGGGGCTGGGTCTTGACAGTTAGACATATCTCAGGTATCAACAAAGGCTGTGTCTACGCTGCTAAAGGAAAGAGGGCCAGGGATGAAGTTCTATCCCCGACACATTCATTTATTCCTGTCCCATGGTGATGGCTAACATACGCAAGGACAGGCTGGTCTTGGAAAAAGCCGCGTTGAAGCAAGAACAGAGCCAGGGAGTCAGCCAAGAGTTAAGCACTGTGCATAACCAGGGTGCTGAAGCACCAGACCTTGCTCTGTTCAGCTCTGCCAATGGATCCATGGCTCTCGGGTCATTGCTTTATTTATCTGTATGGACCTCACCACTGTGTGCTGCTCTGCCCTAGCCTTGGACCTCTCATCTCTGTAGGCAACTGCTCTATGTTCTGATCTCTATACGGTGTCACGCTTTAAAGGGGTGAGTGTTTCCTGTGTAAAAGTTGTTTTGTGATAGCAATATCATTTTATCACGGGTAAAATGGTGTGGATAACCTAGGACTTGACTCTCCACTTTGCCACGAGGCTATGATTTTTGCATACTTTCCTGAACCATCTCCCTGAACCTTTCATGGTTCACCTGTCTTCTCTTTCCCTCTGGAAAGAGGAGTCTGGACATTTGTGCACTTGTATGTTGTACGTAGGCATCTGACCGAGCGTAATGGCAATGACTGACATGCTGCTACACGGATGGAGCCCACACATATGTGACCACGTGGGTTACGGACAGGGGCATTGCCAGGGCTCTGCCCTCTGTCCCAGAGGCTCTGCACAGCAGAGTTCAATGTCCCTGTTCTTCTTGCAGAGTGGCGGCAAGCAAGCGGGGCAAGGATGATCCTTCAGGATGAAGACATCACGACCAAGATAGAGAATGACTGGAAGAGACTCAACACGCTGGCACACTATCAGGTAACTGTGTGAGGCGATGGGTGGAAGGTAGATGAGCTAAGAAAGTGAAAAGGAGAAGGGCAAATTATTATTCTCTAAGATGCAGACATAAACAACAGTTGAGTGGGCAATAACTGGACAGAGGCCCTGTGTTGAGTACATCCATCCTGTTGACATCCATTTCTGCAGGATGTTGAGATCCATAAGAGAGGGCTAAAGATGTCTGAAAATATCTTACACAAGTGATAAATTTTATGAAAAATGGAGTTTTGGTCAAAAGCTCCCCCTACTCCTTTCCCTCCTTGCCAAAAAAAAAAAAAGCACTTCATTAAGTTTAATCCAATGCTGACAATTTTGTCATTTCCTCAATCACACCTTAGCAATCTATGTTTCATAACAAGATTTTTTTTTTCATTTAAGAGCTGACCTGTGGAGGCAGCAAGAAATAATTTGAAAAGGAAACAAAACTTTTAACTTCAGATTGACTGAGGCATTGCTGGCTGACTCCAGAACAATTTTTTCAGGAGGAGCAGGAATGTTTTCTATTTTATTTCACCCACAAACTAGGCATAATTTTCTTTCCCTTTTTTGCTTTTCCCAGTTGTTTGCTTCAGGCAATGAGCTCCCAGCTATATGGACAAGCTGGGGCAGAACACATCTCAGCTGCCAGGGTGTTGACCTCTATATCATTTACCCTGGCTATCCTGAGGGCAGACATGGAGCATGCTGGGACAGACACTGATACTCCTGCTGCCTCAGTTTCCCCATCTGTAATGTGGGGCTAAAACTACAAAGAGCCAATAATTGCCTTCTGTGATTGCTGAGGGGCTATTTAATTAGGCTCTGCAGTGCTTTGAAGATGAAAAACTGTTCAAGTGCTAATTATTATTATTACACAGACAAGAGTTAGACGTTAGCAGGTTTTTTTTTTCACCCATCTCCTTTTTATGATGTCTTATTTATCACAGATATTCCTGATATGGCTCCTTTGAGCCACTGGCTTGTTAACATTTCTGATACAGGACCCACATGAATCGCCTAGCTATAGAGATGGAAAGTCTGGCTCGTTTCAGAAAGCTCTGTTGTCTGTGGAAACACTGTCCAATGACATCCTGGAGCACAGCCACTCCAAACTTACGGCTTTCCCCTGTCTGAGACCTTCTGACACAGGAGAGAGAAAGAAGTTGTGGTAATTGCTTCAGTCCAGCAGTGCATTTGTCATGTGGAAGGGGGAGACTCTGCATGGGGAGGCTGACAGGATCAGTCAAAGTGGAAAATGTAGATATCCATTTCTGAGCCTGGTACTGAGATATCACCTGCAACTGAGGTGGAAGGAATAGAAAATTTCACATCAGTTTTATCGTCCTTATGGGACATCCCATCCTTCATGTTTGAAATAGCTCAGATGATCTTATTTTTCTCATGCTCCTGTTCTGCCGAAGAGGTTCCTTGTGAAGAACCTACTGTCAGCTTTACTGAGGTTAATGCAAAGACTCACATTGTCATCATAGGACTTTGAATCAGGACCTGAATGGAGCAGAGTCTGCTTTGTCATCAGTTGTCCTATTGTGCAAGTGCAGGCTTCTAGCAGTGTAACAAGGGATTTTGTCCCTTTTTTGTTAACAGACCCACTGAAGAAAGCGTTTGAAGCTTTGGGCCAAAACTACTGTCCTGCCTACAGTGACACTGTTTTACGGCTCAGTTTCTGCTGCTTGAATTTCTGCTGTCCTTGGCATGCTCCTCAGCCAGTTTTCAGAAGCTTAGTGACAAAGTCCCTTTTTGTCTACAGGTGCCAGATGGATCTGTGGTAGCTTTAGTCTCCAAGCAAGTCACTGCCTACAATGCAGTCAACAACTCCACAGTCTCCCGGACGTCAGCCAGCAAGTACGGTAAGGATTTGTGTGCTGATATAGATTGAAAGAACACTGGAGAAGAGATCCCAAAAGTCGTGGTGGTTACAAGAGGCTGAGAACCAGCAGAGAGAATGATAGGCAGATGACTAGTTGTCGTGGTTTAACCCCAGCCAGCAACTAAGCACCACGCAGCCGCTCACTCGCTCCCCCCGCCCAGTGGGATGGGGGAGAGAATTGGGAAAAAAAAGTAAACCTTGTGGGTTGAGATAAGAACAGTTTAATAGAACAGAAAGGAAGAAAATAATAATTATAATAATAACAATAATAAAATTACAATAA
>JANHGO010000069.1:4356720-4384281 GCA_024606505.1 Aquila spilogaster
CCTGGCTGTGTCCCCTCCCAACTTCTTGTGCCCCTCCAGCCTTCTTGCCGGCTGGGCAGGAGAAGCTGAAAAATCCTTGACTTCTTAGTATAAACGCTACTTAGCAACAACTGAAAACATCAGTGTGTTATCAACATTCTTCTCATACTAAATTCAAAACATAACACTATACCAGCTACTAGGAAGAAAACTAACTCTATCCCAGCCAAAACCAGGACACTAGTTGATAAGATTGCTTGAGGGATGGCAGGAGGAGGGAATTTAGCCATCTAAAACTTTGGCATTTGGTCCAAGCTGTTGATCCAAGTGGTTGGATTGCTCTTGGGAAGTATTTCTCCTCCCTCATTAATGAAAGGAGGAGCCTATATAATTAGCTGCCTACATTTTAGATCACTGAATCTCACTCAGAGTTTGCACAGGAAGAGGCAAGGGAGAAGCACTGCACACTGTATGGGCTCAGTCGTTCTGGTGGGCAAAGTCCTTGGAGCTCGGTCTGTTGTGAAGAAGAATCTGTGGCACAGATGAGCAACCACAATCTACATAGGGCATAGCCTGTCTACAGTTGTATCTCAGTGTGGGTGTTGTGTGTCCCACCCAGCTATCTTATTGTCCCAAGGGAATTTGCACCTGGAATAATAATAAAAATTCCTTACTGAGGTCTTATATCAGTATATCTCAAGGCAGTGGATTGTTGTTCCCACTTTACCCATGAGACAACTGAGAATGAGACAGCTGTGACATAGAGACCCAGTGGAAATTCTTCTGTAGAGCTGAACAGAGACCTCCTGAGCCTCACTCACACCATCACACACCTTTCTCCCCTGTGCTAGAATTGCAGCCCAGGATATGTCTCACTATGGTGATGCCAGGCAGCAAAGCAAAACATCTCTAATGTGCAACCAGAGCGCTGCAAAACCATCCGCTAACCTGGATTCAGCTGTCATATCAGTTTATTATTATTTTTAATTTATGAAAGCATCTCCAATCCTTCTTACTCCCTTTAGCTTGAAGGAAGTACAGTTACTCAATGTCCAGAGGAGCCCCCTTCCTCTTTCTCCAAGGACATAGGCAATCCACCAGCCCTTATTAATATTCATCCTCTTTGCCATGTTGTTGCAATTACTGAAAGACACAATGACCTTTGAAAAGGAAGACTTGAGGGGGGTTAATTTCTGCTGGATTTCTCTAATTCTTTTGCCATTTCATTTTTCAGGAGGAGGGAGTGGGGAAGAATGCAGGGGGAGGAGAAGATGTGGTGGGTCAGAAGTGATTGTTAATTGCAATTAAGAAAACAGCATCCAGAGAGAAAAGGATATTCCATCTGATAATTAATATGTAGAGACTGGTAATGCATTAATGAGGCTGATTCAGATCTTGCTACAGAAAGGTGCAATGCTCTTCTGTTAATTATGGTTGGAAAAGACTCTATCTATCTGCAGCATTGCTGGAAGGTCAGGGAGAGGGGAATGCCTCATGCCATCACTCAGAGCCAAAGGGAGGTAAAATTTGGAGGCTAAAGGTGTCCTTGGAGAGGAAATTTGTGCGGGCCCACATGGGGTTCTCGTTTACTTTCTGTCAAAACAAGATTTTGGAGCAGGGAGTCAAGAGGGTGGCTGGGCAGGAGTTACTGGATTGCTCTGATGCTGAAGGAGGGAGAGGAGACAGCTCCTGAGTCTGGGGATGGGGAGCTAGACGAGAGGTCACGTTAGCTACATCAGTATTACTGTGCAAAAAGGCCATGGCCTGTTCTCTGGCCATAATGCCAAGCAGCATGGCATGGTGTGGCTAACGTCCCTACAGGTAAAACAAGTTGTGCTTAGCCAGACTGGTTACCGTGAGTAGCTGGTACTATCCCCTGAACCAGTCCTGGGCAGTGTCTGACACTGATGGTGCTAGTTGTCCCAGGCCAAAGCTTTGCCAGGGAATGTGATAAGAAGTAAAGAGCATGAGCAACTGAAGGACAGTGTTTGAGCCTCGTTTAATTTAATAGTGTAGATATTGACATCAAGTCTGGCTTGGCTGACATCCCGTGTCTTTTCTGAGCAAATCACTCAGTCATAAGATAATGCTTTGATAATAAGGCCCGGTCCATACAGCTGCTTTGGGGGCTTCTCCGTCTCACATTGTAATTCCACAAGGAGATATACTTGTGTTGCCTAATGTTACGATTGGCTGATGAAAATTTATTTAATACTAATTTGGAAATGCAGACCTTGTGAGAGCAGGGACATTGCAGTACTGCTACAGCCTTCCCACTTTGGAGACCCAAACTAACATCTCCCCAGGGTGGACTCACCAGCTGTGATTTATTGTCTCAGCCCCACACCAGAATCTGTATGAGCATCAACTCCATATACTGAATGGGAGAAGTACCTGCTACCGAACCCAGACAGAAGAGGTCTTCTTCTTGCCTGCCTGATGAAAAACTTCTATTAGGTGGCATGTCCTTAGCATGTTAATCCCAATACAAGTGCTACTAGGGCTGAGACACACGCATCTTTCTTTGCAGAAAACATGATCCGTTACACAGGCAGCCCGGACAGTCTCCGTTCCCGCACACCCATGATCACGCCTGACCTTGAGAGTGGAGTCAAGATGTGGCACTTGGTGAAGAACCATGAGCATGGTGACCAAAAAGAGGGTGACCGGGGCAGCAAGATGGTTTCTGAGATCTACCTGACAAGACTACTTGCCACCAAGGTACATGGTGGGGGTGGGGAAGAGGGTGAGAATTTTTTTTTAAAGGCTGCAGTGGAACTTCTTGACTACAAGAAATGAGAGACTGCTCAAAGGATGCCAAAGGAGGATAAAGAGAGAGGAGCAGAAGGAAAATAGAGCAAGACGAGTGCTCCAAGCATGTAGGGAAGGAGCTTGAATTTAGAAAGCAGTCAGAAAGGGACGTTGGAGAGCAATGAGTAGTAAAGAGCCCAGGGCCATGAGACTGCGGGAGAAAGCCAGCACAAGGGTAGGTGCTGGGGTTGTCAATTATACTGGCTTGTAGTTTGTACCAAAATTGAGCAAATGAAGAGCTAGGGAGTAAATATGCTCAGATCAGGTTCCAAGGATGTGTCACGCCTCACAGTCTGAAATGGGCTCCTATGCCACAAAACCCTGAGTTTTGTGGTGCAAGTCCTTCTTCTCCATCTTTCCCCTGGGCCCATAAAGACTCTTGTGCTGATGATGTGGTAGCGGGTTAAGAAGTTGACTGGGATGTAGCTAATAGGTGGCCAGCTCCAAGGAGAGCAAGCAGAGTTAGCTGCCCATCCCTACTGAGACATGGAAAGCTCAGGGTCTCCAAAGAGAAAATAAAGATTAAGTCAGGTGGGGACAGAGCAGGGACATCCTGAACTGAATCTCCAGACACATCTCACACACCACAGCTGGTCCATGGGAAGTGTCTGCAGAGAGGGCAAAGACTGTGTTGGGAAGTTGGTAAGATCCCATCTTCTCAATCCATATTCCCCAAAATGCTGGAAACCAGCCTCCTATGCGGGTGCCTGCCAGAGCCTGCAAAACTTCTGTGGTAGGGCAGTATGTGAGTGTTGAGCGTAATTGGGGATGCAGCACCATGAGGAGGACACTTGCAGATGTGGAGATCACTCAAGCTGACAGGTCTAAAACTTACTGCAGTGGACTTTGGCTCTAGGACAGCCACCGAAAGTGGCTTAATTGCCACTCTCTGCACAGAAAGAACTCACTGTCACTCACCATCACTTCCCTGCAAAGGGGATGGCCGGTTCTTGCTGCAGCTGGCTCACTCTGGGGTTGACACAAGATCTCAGGCCTTTCACTTTCTTTCATCTCTGACCAAGACTATCCTCCACCTAACTCATCTCAAAAGGCTCTACAGGACTGTGGGCAAAAGCAGTTGTCTGGGTTTACATTTATTTGCTCTTCTACCCTGTGGATGGTGGTCTCCTCGGAGAAGCCTGCATTAATGAAGAGGCTGCAACGATCTTCTTTTGCACCCCAGCAGGGACTAGGGCAGGTGGAGACGAAGGCAATAGAATCAGACAGGCTTCTTGGGCAGTTCTGCTGTCCTCTTGCAGCGCAGAGCATCTCTGTGCCCGAATGTCTCTAACATGAGAGTTATCTCAGTGCATCCCAGAAGTGGAATCTGCAGGGTACTTGTGGCTCAGGTGTGGCCGATCACGGTGTTATCTCACCCCATTTTGAGCAGGATTAAACCAAGCAGTGATCAAACAGCCCAGTCTTCCTCCCTTCTCTGAAGTTTTGACTATTATCATTTTTTGTCAGGGTGTTAATAGGCACAAACACAATTTCATGTGTTCGTGCAAACACCGTCTGAGAGTTTGCCCATCAGACAGGTCTCCATCACATGCTTAAATCCTACCACACAGTCTTACCTGCACATTTGTTCCTCAACTCATTTTGCCTCTCATGTCTGACTCTCCCTGCAGCCTCACTCAGGCTGTCTACGTTGCAGTGGGATTTGGAGATAAAGTGGCTTTGTCTTTAGCCCCTGGTACATGTCCAGCTCCCTGGCATCAAGATGCTTTTACGGGTCATACAACGTAAAAAGAAAATGATGCTCCCCAGGGCTCGGGCCCCAGCTGGTGTAAACCAGCAAGCATTGGACCGGTGCTGATTTACACTGTCTGGGGATATGTCCCCTACCCCACCATTGAATCGCTTTTGCTTTCTGTTCCGGATCACAAACTCAACACTCGGGGGGGGCGGGTTGTGGATATGGCAGGAAAGCAGCTGCGAAACTTGCACAGCAACAGAGAGAGTAGAAAGGCTGGGGGTTTATTGTTTCCCCTGTTGGGCTGAGTGATTTTCTTTTCTCATCATGACCATTTGAGGGAGGGAAAGAGGAGAGACAGCAATTGCTCGTAATACAATCCCAGGGAATACTTAGTTAAACTGACAATGATTTTTATTCTGGTAAATCCCTGACCTCTGAGACCTAGAGTCTCTTGCCTAAAAGCCTCAGAGGTTTTCTTTGTGTTTGTGTGGGTGAGCATGTAGAGAACTAATTCCCTCCAGAAACTGAACCTGAGGGCAGCTCTTCCATGTCAGACCAACAAGATTTCCCCTCGGGGGCCCTTTCTGAGTCAGACATGTGCTGCAGGCCTTTATTCACTCTGTAGGAGTTCACACAAGCAAAAGGTACCTCTGTTTGTTTCCCAAAGAATAAATCAAGTGGTGAATCAGCAAGAGACACCAGCTTTCTAATTAAGTATTTGTTAGCGCTATGTAAACTTGAGCCATTCTGGCGGAACCTGACGCTTCGTTTCTAGTAAGGAGAATTTCTTTCCTGGGTCTGCAGAGAAAGGGGAGGGGTTTATTTTTCAGAAGAGGAAATTTTGCATGTCAGAAAACGTTTGCTGGAGATTTGATTGCTTTTTGGTTATTTTACCAGCTGTATGTGTTGTTCACATATAACTGCCTATGAAGCTCTGGTGGCAGAGCAGAGGTTCAAACATGGGCTAGAGCTCCCCATTCTGCAGGGAAAGCGTGCCTTGCCTGGTTCCCCCCCAAACCCAGCCTGCAGCTCATCTGGTTATCACAGCTCCTCAACTGTCCCCTCTTCCAAACCTGGTCACCCTCTGATATTCCAGCTCTTCACCTTCTTGCTAAAGGTCAACTGTCCTCACCAGCTTGTCCAGGCTGGTTCTCCAAGCACAGGATCTGGGATTCTCCTCCCAGAGGAGCACAAGGAGACCTCTGCAGTCTCTGCAGTGGGTATTACTGAGGTCTGCAGAGCAGTACCTGACACATCCATGCGTTGCTTCTAGGGTTTGCCTCAGTCTCATGCCAATGGGTAGTAACAAATGAGGTCTCTTGGGGATAAGATGAAGTTCATGTTATTTATTATACTACTCACACACATAAAACAGCTGCCTCTCTCCACGAACTCTTGTCCCATTTGTCTCAATGACATCTTCTGCTCTGCCCTGCAGTCATCTGACTTCTATTCCTGGCTTAAGAATTGGCCCTGGATGAAAGCCAGCAAAGAAAATGGCTAGGTTTTGTCTCACGCATGGACTAAAGCAGTTGAGGATAGGATGCAGAGGAGAGGAATCTCGGTGGAAACAGATCAGGGCCTCTCCATCACCATATACCTGAGATGGGGTGAAGTATCCCACCGCAGCTCAGTCACCCTCCCTGGCAGGGAGTGCTAGTAGCAGAGAGGACAGGTAGCATCTTGACTTACTACATCTGTCTGCTAACCAGATGTAGTCGAGATTGTGATGATGCACGTGTCTGCTTAAAGACATCTATATTGAAAGTTCCAACTCATGTCGCATTTAACAGATATTAGATGGCTCCCACTTTTCAATCACACTTTATGGGCCTGATCCACAGACATACTCTGTTTTCAGTAGGGTACCAAAATTCAATGTCCTCTTCCTTGGTAACTCACATTCTTCTTTGCTTCCTTCTCCCAACAGGGCACCCTCCAGAAATTTGTAGACGACCTCTTTGAGACCATCTTCAGCACTGCTCACCGTGGCAGTGCGCTTCCCCTAGCTATCAAATACATGTTCGACTTCTTGGATGAGCAGGCTGACAAGCACAACATCCACGACCCCCACGTGCGGCACACCTGGAAGAGCAATTGGTGAGTGAGACACCCCAGTACAGTCCAGCACCAGGTCCTGGCCTGGAAGGAGAGCAAAGGGACGTGTCGTTTGGGATCTGGCTGCTGGGGGAGCTGAGGAGCGTGGCGTGGGATTCAGAGCACCGGGCTCAGTCTTCCCAAGCTGATGGGGAAGTCAGAAGATCCTGGAATCTAACAGATGCTCTCTAGGATGGAGCGGTTTGGCTAAACAGGTCCCACTTTGCCCTGTATTACATGGGGGCTGACAGTGTTTCTGAGGGTCCTCATGAGGAAAAATGGTGAAGTGTTTAACTGCTGCAGTGCCCAGGCCCATAGGAATATCTAGGGAGGCATGGGAGAGGATTCAGCACCACTGTCTTCATCTAGACTGGGTGTTTGAATTCCCACTATAGTCAGAGGGGGGCTAGAGCTCCATTTGTTTGCCCACGCCCAGGCATCTAGTGCCATCCGAGATATTTTAAGGTATCCCAGACATCTGCAGGGGATGTGCAGCACTCACAGGAGATTTGTACCCTCCTGGGCTGGCAGCTGGAGGCCAGGAGAGCATCTCAAATGGTACCAAGCACTTAAAGGGGCTGGAGCTGGATGCGAGTCTCCTTCAGAGTGAGTGACAAAGTCTGACATCAGCCCCCTGCTCTAGCTGCCAGGCAGCAGCCCCTCTTCGTACATGTAATGGGACAGCAAGGAAAAACCAGAATCAGTGGAGAGAAAAGATCTCTGCGGCTTCTCTCCGCTGAGTCTCCCTGTTGGAAAGAGTCCCCCGGGGAATCACTCCCTCCCCTTCTCCTGTGCAAATACAGGGACTAAAAAAGGAACAGCAGAGGAGAGCCATGGGGCTCCCAGCTCATGCATTTTTTCCTTTTACCAGCCATGCTGATGGCAGATCGTCACAGCGCAGTGACATAAAAAAAGAAACCCCATGCACCAAAGAGGCTTTCAACTAATGAAACATTAGCATATTATTAACATTATCTGCAGCGCTAATCTAAGGCTGATTGCAGCCACTCAGACTAAATGAGCAGGAGGTTTATTTAAGGGGGGAGGGGGGAAGGCAGAGTGTGTATGTATGTGTGAAAAGGGGCAGTATGAAGAAATTTCTTCAATCAGATTAAATTAACTCAAAGTCACATCATGGGCTTCATTATTCCCAGCTAGGGACATGGTTCCCCCAGCCCCTCCCCGCACCCGTACACACACTCAGGCACACATACACGGGTTCTCGGCTCGTCCGCACTGTGGCTGCGTTTGCCATCCGAACACCTGCAGAAGAAGTTCTGCATAGTTCACTCATCCGCCTCGTCCCCCAACAGAAGAACCTCCATCCCCAGCCTAAAATGTTCCCCCCCCTACAACTCCACCAGGTCTCATTGCCAGCATCTCCCACCTCTCCTGAACTTGGCTGATAGGATTACCTGTGTGGGACTTTCCTTACATTTGCTTTGTGATTTTACTGGTTCAGGAGAACACGCAGTGGTTTAGGAAAATGTGGTGTCATCCCTCTGTCAGGACATGCTAAACTGCCTGCTGTTACCCAAAATGTATTGGATTTGGAGATGAATTTTTTATGGTGCTGTGAACACATGGGGGTAATGAGCAAATGGGAGGAACTGGGGAGTTTAGCCTGAACATCAGGTGAATTTGTTAAGCTGAAGAACAACCTCCTCTTGGGAAGGTGCAGACACTGAAGGTAGACTTAACGGTCTACCTGACAGAGAGACAAGAGTTTGACTCTGTGATCAGTGACACATCTCAGCTCCTAGGCCATACGAATGGCTCTGCCCTGACAAAAAGGCTTGAGGCAAAGGCTGGAGGTAGTTACCTCAGGGCATCTCATACAAATGAACTGTTCTTTTGAGAAAAAGTGGGGGGAAGAAGGGCTTTGGATTGCAATTGAAATAACATTTCCTTGGTTAGGGCAGATATATTTTCATTTCAAAGGGTTCAACGCTTGTTTCCCAGTTCCATTTTTCCTCTTGAGGCAACAGGGTTTTCCCTGTCACGTAATGACTGCTTCTTGCCCGGTGTGCTGGGATCATATGCGGACTTGGGCTTGAGATGTGGAGTGTGACAGGGCACGGTATCCGCAGCACACAGTGAACGCCAGTAACACTCCTAGTCTTAACCTGGGAGCCATATCTACCTCTCTTCCCATGGGGTTGCTACGAGGGCTAAAAGCCAAGTCCTTCAATGACAAATGTTCATCATAAGTTTTGCTGATGCAATGCCTATCCTCAGCTGATGAAGCAGCCAACAGCTGCGACTTTACATTGCAACCTAACGTAGAGAAGTTAGGAATCATTTTCATCACCTCAATTATACTCCCATTAATTTATGTGCAAGTTCAATAAGATGGCATTAACTTTAAGACTGACAAAATCTGGCTTGTAAGGATAACAGGGACAAAAGCCACTCTCGAGGTGACTCCACTGCTGTCCCTAGAGTCCTGTAGGGGAGGAATTTATTGTATATCAGAGCTTATCTCAGAATCCTTATCTCCACACCATGATCTTTGATTCCCATCCACCATTTACCATTGTAAACTCCCACAGCAAAGCCTGTGAATCGTGCACTGACTGACTTACCTCTCCCACCCCTCTTGCAGCCTGCCGTTACGGTTCTGGGTTAACATGATCAAGAACCCGCAGTTTGTCTTCGACATTCACAAGAATAGCATCACAGACGCCTGCCTCTCTGTAGTGGCTCAGACTTTCATGGACTCCTGTTCGACCTCAGAGCATCGTCTGGGCAAAGACTCACCCTCCAACAAGCTTCTCTACGCCAAGGACATCCCCAGCTACAAGAACTGGGTGGAAAGGTGAGCTTTAGCTCTAGAAATAGGAATGACATAAGGAAGTGATGCAAGGCCCTGCTTCATGGATGGAGGTAGGAAGCATCATCAGTATTGCTTTTGCTAGCTGCCTCTGGGCTTTTTTTCTTTGGTTGTTGCCTAAGTAGAAAGTTCCGTGTTAGCCTTTTATTCCCACGTGTCTTGCAGCAGAGTTGGAAATTTAATTAGAGGTGTGAACTGAAGGTGTTTGCCATCATTGTTTCTCTTGAGGAGAAACTGTTGAGAAGAGATAGAGGGAGGAAGGAAGGGGAGGTGATGTGTTTGAGCCCTGTGAAGTACGTGGGCTTCTAAGTCTTTCCACATAGACCAGAAGCGGTTTGCTGTTCTCAGCATCGTTGTGACATTCCCCATGCTGCCTAGATCCCAAGGGTCATACAATTATCTTCCCTTATTCCGAGTCCAGTAGCTTTCCTTGGAGGCTCTTCTGTGCTTTGAATGAGACACCATAAGATTGACAGGCTGGTGTCTGAAGTTCTGCAGGCATTTTCTGAAAGGTCAGAGGTCTTTCCAAGCATTTTATCCATATCTGCAAGACCTGTAGCTGTACTGTTCAATCTACTGCACTGCAGGTCAGTGTCTGGCAAAGCTACTCTACAGGGAATACAACCAAGACAACTATTTCTGCAGTATATAAGGGCTTCAGTTTCTGTAAAATTTTCCGCAGGACAAACAAATAACACATCTTGCACTCTATTCAGCAGGATCCTGTCTGCTGGAGCAAGCCTTGCAGAAGTTGATCTGTGCTTTGTTTTCCAGTATGCTACGCTTGTTTGGCGTTATTGACAGGTTTGGGAACTGCACAGATGGAGAATGATTACTACTCTGTAAATACAAAAATGGGTTTATCTTACAGATCATTTCTGTGCAATGCCATCCAGTTTTAAGCAATGATTTGTCCGGATGACTTCATAGGTACTGTCTAAAATTGATACCATGTCAGGCAGGTTATATGAGACCTCTACTACTGTAGGCACACTGCACTGTAAACCACTGAACTTCCTTTGGTGGGGATGGTTTTCTTTCATTTTGTGAAAGGAGAGCACGGCTGATCAAAGAGCTCTGTCTCCTAGTCGGCATGAGGTGACTTTTTTTACAATAATGCGCTGGTTGGTCTCTGATTTGTCTGGACAATTATTTTTAGACGTGGTTAAACACTTCTGCAAATGTCGTTTCTAGGCAACCTGTAAGGCTCTTACAAGCTACCTTGCTTAATTATGACCTACTTCTGATACTGTGTCCAAGTTTCTTAGTATGTATTGAGGTTGATTGCTGGATTGATCTGGATAGGGGGAAAGAGGTGTTTGAGATTCATTTAGAATTTAAGTTTGCACCAACAGTGACCCAAAGGTGTCATACTCTAGTGATGCTTTTTTTCTCCATCTTTGGAGATGGTACATTTGAGTGACAAACTGAGGTACGTAGGTGGAGAACAGGGTATTTCCTCATGCAACACCTTTTTTTTTCTGGATAAACAGAAGGCGGCAGTTTCCATTTTGTTTTTCCAGTATTAATTTCACTTTACAACTTTTTGGAGCTAAATCCTGTTGCCCAGTGGTCTTCAGCAATAGGTGCTGCATTTCCCTGGAAGTTTTCCCAAACAACTGGGTTTGCAAACGAGGTACATAACACCTCCTGCTGCTAGTAAACAGCACTGGATTTCTGTGCCCAGCATGTGCTGGGTTGTTATCTGCACTGATGTCTGACAACATCAACTGAAGCCCAAGGGGAGGCTGCAGGTTTTGGAATATGGTTAGAGCTTCTGCCCTGCTTATATTTTTGTGTGTCAAGTCCACTGACTCAAGGCAGTGGCACCTGGATGCTGTGGTAGATCAAAGGAAAAACATATCAAGAATGAATAAAATATAATTTCAATTCTACCCTGAGTTAATGAATTCCTTTTCTCCATTCTGCGACTGTACTTTGAGGGAGTTATTCCAAATCCAAATGCTTCTAGTACTGGTTGGAGCTATTTCTGTAGTCAGCATCAGCTGGAGATGGCATCCTTCAAGACCACTAGATTTCTTCAAAGAGTAAATCATAAGATAAAAAGATTTTCAGTTGGGGAGTTTAAGAAGCCATTGAGTAAGTCAGAAGAACCTGAAATCAAACGAACTTCTTTGATGAGGAAGAAACTATAAGAGGGCAATTAAGCAGTGGAAGATTGTAACCCAACTTGAAGGCACTTTGGAGTCAAGACATGCTCCTGACTTTTAACAGGTCTGTTGAAATGGTAGCTGAGCTGGGTTACTCCAAACCATCCCTTTGCAACTGCTGGTTTCTCAGTGTGGAGTGTGCCTTTAGGACTCACAAAACTCAAAGCAGGTAATGACCTTGGCGTAAGAAGCAGGCATAGGTCAAAGTACGTTCCTCCAATCCTTCAGAGATTAGTCTTCCACCTCTTTAGGTTGTGAATGTATGTTAGGAAGGGAATAACTACAGATTCTGGCCTGACCAATGGTCTACCTCCACATAGCAGTCAACTGGGAGTTTGATTTCAACAGTCCTTTTTTAACACTATTGGAAGCTGAGGTGGACTCTGCCTGCTGAAACAATCCCGCTGAGAAATCCTGACTTTTGGGGAAAACCAGGTACAGCATTCAAACTGCACACCCAGGGCTCTTTCACTGTGAAAACGCACAGCTAAAAAGTATCTAGGTGCAGCCACAACTTGGGTTTCCTGCAGCAGCAGATGAGGCCTGACTGAGGCAGGAGAATTAACCCAGGAAATGGGGACAGGCTATTTGGCTTTTGTTGAAGCCATGAAGAGTCAGACTATAGTTCTAAGACAAGGTGGAGGCTTTTCAGTTATCATTATATGAGTCTATTCAAAAAAGAGGAAAAGAATGGGAACGGTAGACCAGATTCTCATCTGACTTCTGTTAGTAAAACTCCATAGGCTTTGCTGAATTTACATTAGAGCAGCTTCAGATCTGCATCTTTTCAAGTTTACTTCAAATGTCCCCTTTGAGCCTAGAAATCTGGAGAATTTGGGAGCATTTGATGCAATCCCCAAGCAATACAAAGGGGAGCCTGTTCTAATTGGGACTGTCTCATTAGCATTCAACACCACACTGAAAAGATGACAAAGGGCTGTGGCTGACCTTTCATTTCTCTCCATGCTGCCAAGCTTATGATAACACTTGTTTGAACTTCATTAACACCATTTAATTGCCTGCATCGCAATCAATACGATGTTTCCCTACCGAAGCCTGGCATGGAGGCAGGGATGTGGGAGACTGAAAAGGGGCAGAGCACAAAAATCAGAAGCCAAAGAGTTTTTCCATTGCACACTGGTGCCCCAAATACCTGCAGTGCTGCAAGGAGAAGAACTGGTGCTTTTTTCTCATCCCTGCAGGGACTTGGTCTCCTTTTGGCTGTTTATTGTGCATTAAAAATAGCCCCTCAAAGAAAATCTGAAGGTCAGTGGAGACATTGCAAGTATTCTTAACACCTTGAGAATCTCCCAGTGAAGGCCATTCAAAATAGGCTTGCCAGGTTCTGGACTAAAAGAGGTTTAAAGTGACCTGATCTGTGGGATACAGAATTATAACATCTGCAGTTTATTATGTTAACCTGGGTACAAACCTGACCTAGCAGTTGGTACCCAGGTCCTGGGTCTGTGATCTCATCTATTTCCTTTTCCTGAAGCAACTATGATTTGCGTGGTTTTAGCCTTTAGATGTCGAGGTCTTAAGCTTGTTAGAAATTGCTGTGGGAGTGTGTTTGGAGTATGCAAAACAGATAGTCTGTACCCATTGGGGACCTAACCTATATAACTTGGCAGCCTGTGTTTTCAGGACTCTCTGGTCAATAGATGGTCTCTTCCAGTGCACTGCTTGTGATGTCTGTTGGCCACTTGGCAGCTAGTTTTAGAAAGAAATTGGACTAGTTCAGTAGACTAAAGATTATAAGCTGCATGCACCCTAACATTGTAAGTTACTGAGGTTTTAAACAGAAACATTGGGGTGACTCCAAGGGCTTTAAAAGAGAGCATCAAATGACAGGTGCAAATCCCAGCTCTACTTTAAAAAATGCAGTCTTCTGTGTCTCTTTTCCCTGCCAGAAAGAAGGCTCAAGATATAGCATACCAAGGGTCAAGGGAGGGGGTGTTGTCAGTAGAGATAATAAAAACTGGTGGTGGAAGGGGCCTCAGGAGGTCAAGCCGAGGAGCTCCTGCCTCAGGGCAGGATCAGCTCTGTCTAAAGCCTTCCTGACAGATGCTTCTCTACCCCTTTCTTAAAGGCCTCCAACGACAGAGCCTCTGCTCTCCTCAGGGAATCCATTCCTGCGCTTCCCTGTCCTTCCCATCAGAGTGTTTTCCCTGATGGCCAGCCAAAATCTCCCTGGCTGTAATTAAAGCCCATGCCATCTCATTGCATCCCCAGGGGCAGGGGGTACAGCTCATTCCCTGCCTCTCAGCTGCAGCTTTTGGTGTATCTTAAGACTGTTTGCTTGCCTTTCTTCACTTTTAGTCTCCGAAAAACTCCTGATGTTTTCTCATCGCAGTAACATGCTGTTCCTACATAGTGCGGTTTTCAGCAGGCAAGATGAAAATGCGTCTATACGTAGAGGACACAGCCTCAGAGCCACACATCCTCTGCACTGAGATGATGCTGGATGGTTTCTTCTACCAGAGAAACTACCTGTGCACCGATTCACTCTTCAGCCATTGACTCAGTGCTGCCTGGCTATTCTCTACCATTTATTCTGAGATGAAAAGCAGCAGGGAAGCCATGCACATGCAAAATAAAATCATTGCCCTAGCTAGGGGATGCATACACAGACAGAATCATTCCCTCAAGCTCTTCAAGGCAAATCTCTGGAAGAACTGACAGGTCTTCAGCTAACTTTGGGGCCGGTACCTTTTGCTTAGCTGTCATGCTATTACTGCCAAAGTCCAATTAGTGTCCCAACAGCCTGGCCTTGAACCTCTCTCCGAAATAGGATCAGTCTGGGCTAACAGAGTCTTGCGGCTGCCTGTAGCTGAATCAGCACAAACACAAACTTTGCAGCTCAGACGCCTCCCAGGAAACTAAAACTGCCGTGCAGAGTGAACAGAAGAACTGACAGCATGTCCTTGCATTGCTTCTCTTCGTCCCATAAAAGAGCTGGCTGCTAGGTTGTTCCCAAGCTTTCCTTCAGCCCTTCTCTGCTACAGCAGTCCCTTATATCCCTTTCATACATCTCTTCCTCCTTCAGTGGTCTGGATACAGCCGGCTATTGCATAACCCTAATTATGTTATTGCTGTAATTGCGTCTGCCGTCTGCAGCACATGGATTCGTTACAAGCTTTTCATATGCTAAAATGATTATTAATGAGTGCAGTCCCAACCCAGCTACGACACAACAACAGCCATGACAAAAAGATCTTTTGGAAGGCAATTAGCTCCTTGCTAAGCTGCCTAAACCACGGCAGCGCTGGAAAATTTCAGACTGGAGAGGAAGCACTGGCAATACAGCTTTTCTCTTCTCTTTTGATGAGTTAATGAGTTACTGAGTGGCAGCAGGCACAGTCATTCTTGTGAAACAGCTCCGCTAAAGAGCCTTTCCTGGTTGGTACTGAAGGCAAGAGCATTTACCCCTGGCTAAACAGAGGGCAAGATGTATTCCCAGGTCACTGTTGTATTGCCTTCCTTAGTAAAACAAAACAAAACAAGGCAAAACAAAGACAACCCAGGGAAAGAGGAGGATGTGAAAGGAACAAGAACAATTATTATTTGAGAATAAGAGGGAGCACTCCTGTATACTGGTGCATCTAAAATCTTTCCCCATACAACAGTGGCAGTGGATGGTCTCATGGGCTCTCCTGTTCAAGCCAGGCTGGGGTAAGTTGCTCTGCTAATGATACTTTTGAAGTCACATCCTATGGTCTAATAATCCTCACATCCTCTGAGCTGCTGATATGCCTGAGTGGTGGATTTATGCAAATTTCTAGGAGGTTTTATTGTTTCTGAAGTCTAATGAACAAATTTCCCACCACATCAGAGAATGCACAGCCTTGAGAACTCAGGCTCCTCCTGTGATTCAGGGGAAACTCAAGCAGGTAAGGCAGGATCTTTTGATATGCATCTAAGGATCTTCTGGAAATAGCTGGGAAAGGATCCACTGGAGGTAACCGAAACTGGAGTACAGAAGAGGTAGCAAATCCGCAGTACCAGGTCAGCAAGCGGTGCACATCTGACCACGTAGTCACTGTCTTCTGCTTTGGACTCTCAGTCTTGAACCTTTGGAGGCAGGCTAAGCTAGATTTGCTGCTTTGCTACTTTTCTGTCTCGTTCAGCGGGAATCTGGTTTAGTCTTGTATTCCCAACCTCCTGCTGAGTAATGCAGCCTCTGGGGCTGTGGAAGTATGAGTCAACGAGCTGTCCATGGCTCGGGTGAGATCTGGTGGCCCTCAGCTTAGGGCTGCTCACAGGTGCAGCATGGTGAAAGAGTATCTTACTCCCCTGCATTGCTTCACCATTCCGCTATGGTGTAAGCAAGAGCTGTCAGGTGCAGGGGCGAAGGGAAGCAGCGCACAGGCAGCCTCGCAAATGCTGGCAGTGAAAATGTAAGGACCTCTGGGATTTGGTGACAGCTTCATAGTGGGTTTGAAGACGTTAGGGGTATGCAAATGGCAAAAAGACCCTAAGTACCTCTGAGGATCTGGGCTCAAATAGAAAGTAGAGACTCAGCAGGGATGTTGTCATCTCCCTGCTAGGATGCTTTAATGTACACATTCATCATTTCTTTAGATAGCGCAATGATGGCTTCATTAGAAATATTTCTGTATAAATAAGTCATTCGGCCATGGCAGAGTTCTGATGGAATGATATTATATGTCTTCTCTCTGTACCAGCAGCTAGGTTTGATTATTGGTACATGCTTTTTTTCCCCTTCTTTTTCTTTTATTTTTCCTGTTAAACACTTCCACAATATCTTGGTTTGCAGTCTTAGTGGGAGATGTCTGCTGAGGTGTGTGATGGACAGGGAACTGGGTCCGGGGGAGACCAGGACACTTTGGTATGGTGGTGGGTAATGGCCCGTGAACCCAGAACACCGAAATCACAGCTTGAGAGTCTGTCACGGCTGGAGAGGTCTCCAAGCCCTGAAACTCAGATTCTTGCATCCTGTCCTTCGCTCCAGGGAACATTGCCTGTTGCTTTTCATTGTTCAGATGAGTCATGGCAGTGTTATGCTGCTGGGAAAATATCTCTGCAGGGCTGGAAATGCACTGGGGAGCTTTCAGACCCTTGTGAGTCTCAGACTCAGGAGAGCGTTGCTACCAGGTGAAAGGGAGACAGGGCAAACTTGGAGAAGCAGATGGTACGTGTGTCTGTGTTTCACTTTTTGGAAGCACCCTATCCCTACACCCACTATCCTGCCACCATTTGATGACTAGCTGAACCAGAGAGGAAAAGGAGCATTTCAAGTGGTGGCCAGAGCCAGACTGGCAAATACAACACAGTGCCTCTGCTTTCCTCCGCCAGCCTCATTTATTTTTGCTATGATGTAATCCCCTTCACTTTTCATTTCGCCCAGCAGGAGGGTGCCTATGCAATATTAATGAGGAGCTGGGCTCTTCTCCATGGGCTCTTCCTAGGCACCATAAATCAATGCATTTCACTGCATTGCAGGCTGTTTTTCCCCACAAGTCTATGAACTGTGCTGGTTGCACATGGATGTAGTTTTCTCTGGGTGCCAAGGCACACCTTGCCTTTTGGCCATAAGACTCCTTGTTTCTCAGCAATGCGCTTTGGCTCTGAGGAGCCTGAAATAGTACTGTCATTGATGCCACCAGTTCCTGATGCTTTCTCTTGTCAGAAGTCCATGTAGCACATGTCTGATTTTGTCCAGCTGCTGACACTGAGATCTGTTTGAGTTTTTCTGGGAGTGGCAAAGGTCTAGAAATATTTGTTCATCCTGCTCACCATCTTCTCCTGGAGGTAGTTCTGCAGGACAGGTCCTCACAGGATTTCTAGATGCCTGCTTTCCTCATAGACAACAGTTCAGGTCCACTTGGGGATTGAGGGTTAGGCAGAGTGTAAAGCAAAATCAAGCCCAGACAACTCATCACTGGAGTACTGGGAGTGGGCGATATTTAGATGAAGGGACTGAGTTAGACTAGGACTTTTGGCTGGTCCTGAGCCCAGAAGACAAGATGCTAGGACTCCAGGGAGAGTAATGTTATGCGTACTGAAAGCTGCTGTAAAGTTAGTGAGGTTTGCATGAGTTTTTATGATGAGCCAGAGTCTAGCTCTGGAAGCAGTCAGGCTAGAAGACTAGGCGTAGAGCTGGGAGAAGGACCTCTGCCTCTTATGCCTTTCTCTCCCAAGGGTTACATCAACCCGCCTCTGCAAAACCAGGGTAGCAACTGAGACCAACCCTTTGCAATAAATCCAGATGGGAGTGTGGGGCACACAACCAGACTGAGCAAAACTGAAGCCTTCTGGTGTGGAAGGGTTTCCTCCCAATTCTCTTGCACTGTGCTGTCTTTCATAGGAAACTTCAGCAGCTGCTTGTCTTGCTCTGTCATAGAGAGTATTTTCCCACTTGTGTGTCTGAAGGATCCTTATCTTACAGCACTTCAGTGTCCAATTTCTCTGCAGTGGAAAACAGCCTCCATCTCAGCAGGTGTCTCAACGCTGTTTACAGGACACCTGTCAGCTCTTTTGGCTCCCCGTCCCCTCTGCCTCCTAATTATAAAATTGTGGATTGCTGCAGCTATGGGCTTTTTTTCTTTTTTTTTTTTTTCCTTGTGCACAAAATGTCAAATTGCAGAAATTAAAAATGTAAATGATGGCGTCTAATTAACCAGTTGACAGCAGAGCACAGCTGCGAGTGACAGTGACTGATTACCTTCCGCAAACCTTGTCCTCCAAGACCTGCCTTACCCGGGGGACGAAGGACATCGAAAATAGCAACTTCCTTAAAGAGACATTGCTCTGCTGATGAAGCCTGATGGGCATGGTTCTGGGGGATCCACATTCTATGGATAAAGCCCCAGTCCTCTTGAGCTCAAGGGGAATGGCGTTGAGACCTACAGAAAGCAGATTTTCCCCAGTCAGAGTGGGGATGGGAATGTTGAAGCCTGTTGCCACAAACTGACATCAGGCCAGCTTAAAATCTGGGGCAAAAGGGAGATACTGAGTAGCAGAGAGTTGCTGGGATAGACTGGATTCAGTGGGGGAGGTGGATGATGTTAGCAATGGATGCAGATGTACTAGTGTGAATGGTGCAAGCAAGCATGCAAGGTTGGGTTTTTTTTCTATGGGAGTGAAATCCTGAGCTCTCAATGGACAGCGAGATCAATGGGACTTCTCTGTGGGATTAGAGGCAAGGCTCAAAGCCCTTGAAGGCCTGACAAAGGAATCCAGCATCAATAGGTACTGCCTACTTCTTTGATGGCATGGAGAGAGTTTACAGGATGCTCTTTGGGACTTCAGTCTCAGAATAGGGTTGAGTGAATACAACACATCTGGTATTCAGAAATAGTGCTTCAGTAATTTCCACTTTGGGTAAGTCATCTCCCTTGCTGTAAAAGAACATGACTGGGTATAGCACTGATGCACCAGAAGAGCCCGAGAGTGCTGAGTGTTCTTCGTCCTTATTGTTGTGGCTTTCATCTCTTGACTCCCTACTCTCTCCCCTCAAGAAAGACCTGTATTTCTCTCTCTCAGGTACTATTCAGACATCGCCAAAATGCCAGCAATCAGTGACCAGGACATGAATGCATACTTGGCTGAGCAGTCTCGCATGCATATGAACGAGTTCAACACTATGAGTGCGCTCTCAGAGATATACTCCTATGTTGGCAAGTACAGCGAGGAGGTAAGCGCCTCAGAGGGGGAAGAGCAGTTCTGCGGGACCATGGGACAGCCCACCCATTCCTGGGGCCCAGCATGTGTCACAGATAACCTATCTTCATCCTGGCTCAGGGGATGATGGATTTACGGAATGAAAAGCAAGGCCTGGGGTCTGGAAAGGAAAGGTCTGGGTTTATTGGTCTCCCCAGTACTCTTCCATCTGGATCCCTGTTATTTTTGTCTCCTATTATTAGTCAATCAGATTTAGCTGCTTTGCAGTATTTGATGGTCAGATCTTAGCTTGCTACAGAGGATCCCTATGTGAGCTCTGCACCACACGTGGCCAAAAGTTATTTAAGTATATGTGCCCAGTGCCATTTGAGGTACCCTAAAGCACCGAAGAATTGTCCAGCAAGCATGACACAGGACTTTAAGGTTACCAGGATGGTTCTATGTGTTGAAGACCAGGTGAGACCTCTTAGGGCATCTCAAGTGGCATGGCAAGGTGGTGAATACAGCTACCAAATAACTGGTCTCCAAGATAAGAGTCCATTTGATTGGTTGCAATCTAGAGGTCTGCGTTTAGTCAGATCAACCCCAAACTGCCTGTCTAGTTCCCTGCTGGCTGACTGACCTGCTTTGCATGATCTAAGCTAAGCCTGGGACCTACCTTAGAGAAAGCTAACCCTCGTCTGCTGCTATAAGATGCTGGACTCAGTCCTTTTGGGAAAAAAAAATAAAATCCCTATCACTTCTTTCTCTCTCCTTTTCCAGATTCTCGGAGCCCTTGATCAAGACGATCAGGCTGGGAAACAGAAACTTGCCTACAAACTTGAACAAGTCATAACCCTCATGAGCATAGACAGCTGAGAACTGTCCTGCCAGGGACACCCTGGGAGGGATAAACCAAGTCGTGCCTCACTCAAGATCATCATCTTTACCAAGTGCAAGTTTTGATCGGCTGTAAGCAGAGTCACCTGAACAGCACTCCTCTCTCTCTCTCTCTCTCATTTCTTTCTCTTTCAAAATCTATGGACAAAGTGACGAAGACCTAGGGGTTAAAAGAAAAGACTGCAGAGGAATCTTGGCTCTGGGGACATCAAGACATTCAGGTGGAGCTCTCCTTTTCACAGCTTCCCTTCTGCCTTTGCCCTAGAGAAAAACTATTACACACAAAAAGAACCCCCACGAACCCTCCCCCAACATCATATCATCACTCTGCAGATGGGAAATTGGGAGGTAACTTCTGTCATGCTGCTTTAACTGCCCTCCAAGGGCTTGTAGCCTCTGGAGCGGACATGGAATTGAACTCAGTATTACTAAAAGTCTCCCCAAGGGGAAGGCAGCCTGCCTGCAGGGATCCTGGAGGGCAGGAGTAAATCAAGATCCTCTCCTGCAGAGCCATTGCAACTCTATCTCTTGATAGTGACCCACTGGGAGAGGAACGCCAAGGCTCCCCGAAAAATGCCACAGCTCCGTCCAGAGTGGGACCATTGTGGCTCTTATCTGCCTGGGCAAACAGCAGTGTAGCTGCTCTCTTGGGGCAGGGGAAGGGTCAAGAAGGGAGGAGGAGACCAACACTCCCCTGCCCATGTGTTTCATATGGTTATTCTTATTTTTCAAAGAGACCTGTGTCCCCCTCCGTCTTTCCCATTGTGTCCTGTTGGTTGTAGCACTGCGGCAAAAATACTCTCTCTGCTCAGTGGCATCCTGTTGGTGGTGGTTCTGTTCCTTCTGGCAATGGACAGCACAGCATCTCCCTCGTTCCCACCTCAGCTTGGAAAGCAAGAACCACAAGTCTCATTTTTTTCCGGGCGAGGAGCTCATCCTCAAAAACCAACCAGAGGGATTTTTTTTTTTTTTTTAAAGCTGTTAGTCCTTTCCATTTTGTTTCCTCAACTGGAACAAAACTATTGTTTTCTCATGGTGGAATATCAGAAGGATACTGAAGGGCTTGCCATGAAGCAAGGTGGTACATGGGACTGATGGTAAAACCTTCCTTCAAAGCCACTCCTAAGAGGAGATGTCACCACACATTTTGGAAGGAAATCTTGGAGGAAATCCAAATGAAACACTGCAAAATATTCTTCTACCTAGATACCCCCAGCCGAACTGCATGTCTTCTAGAGGTCTCTGAACCACTGTGAACTCATCTGCCTTTTGGTGCCAACTCCTGGTCTTTCCTCTTCTCCATTTCTGGAACCAACAGACCATGCTGAAGGCACAGTTGCTGCCTGGGAAGGATTTGCTCTCTCTTTGCACTTCCTGTCCCTTCAGAGATCACTGTCACCACAGGACAATTGTTGGTGATTACCCTGTCCTATCCTCTGCTCAGCTCCTCCAGAAAAACCTCTCAACCTGTTTCATGGCCAGCCAAAGAGGACTGAGCTCCTGCATCTCTTCTGCATTTGGCTGTTTTGTTCATAGAGCTGCCAGCCTGGATAACACCATGGTTCAGTGTAGTGGGAGACCTTCAGGGTCTGGAGAACCTTGCATCTTGTACACCATGGAGGCAAGAGCTGGGTCTGCATTCATCTCACCAGAAATGAACAGAGCTCGCTAGCAGATGGAGGAGTGGCTTGATGCCACGGAGAATCAGCCCACATCCATCTCACACCATCCTCAGAGCTACAGCCTGGATCTACTTTGCACCTGGAGGGAGGAAGGGTAAAGACAGGGTGTGTAAATTGATTACAGAACGAGTGCATTTGGTTTTATTCATGCCTCTTGCTATCAAACCAGAACCTCTTCAGAGCGACGGATCATGAGTGCGTCTAATGGGGGATGTGGTGCAAACAGGAGTCAGTCAGCAAGTGGGTTTCGTTCAGCCAAGCAGATACACATGTAGGCAAGTCTTTCTAAAACCATTTAAAGAACAGCAGTCCAAAACTGGATGTGTCTGTGGGGAGAGTATCACAAGATTCATATTGAAACAGCAAACTTAGGGACACGTCTTGGTTTTAAAACCCCAGACATTTCTCTCTTGATTATAATTATTATTATTTTGTGCGTGCGTGTGTGTGTGTGTATCTGTGTGCGCGTGTGCGTTATTTCCTTTTTAATTTTGCTTGCTTTCTGTTTGATTGCTGAGCTGATGGACTCATCATGCACCTTATGGACATCTCAGCATTTTTTAAGAGGCCTGCGCATTGGGGATGATTTGGGTTTGGTTGGTTCTGCCATGGTTTTGTTGATCCATTTAGTAATGTCGGCGCATGTTCCAGATCCATTGATTATGGCTGTGAAAGTGGGGTGGAAGTCTCACCAGAGCCAGCAGTAAGAAAATTACAACAACAACACAAACACAATATTTTTTATAAGTACATAAAAAAGGAAAATTTAAAAAAAAAAAAAAAAAGGAAGAAACCAAAGGTTTTGACAAACAAAGTGCCACAAAAGATAAATATGGACCCTATTGTCATGCCTTGTACTCACAGCTGGATGGTAGGAGTCTAAGGACAAATAGCTGGCTTGGAGGGAAGTTGTTATGAGTGATGGGCTATACTGCCTGGACATGCGCACATGAAAGGAAGAAGAAGCTGTTTAAAAAAAAAAAAAAAAATCAAAATGAACTGGTGTAATCCTGCACTGTTACTGAAGTCAGAGGAACACCACAGGGGAAATTTGAGACTCACCCTGTTTCTTTTTGATGTTTTCAGGGCTGTGTTTTTGTTTTATTATGGTTGTTTTCCATTGTTATTATTTTATTTCTTCTTGCCGGTACGGAGTTTCTCATCTGTAAAATATATATATATATATATATTTTTCAAGAAAAACTTGAACACCTCAGAGACACTGAGAATGAAATACTTAGGGGAGATGGGAAGCACCATGAGATTGGTGTCTTAACCCTTCCCAAGTTCCCATTTAGGCATTTCCGTTTTTTCTGCACCCTCTTCTTTCCCCCATCCCCAGGATTTGAAAGAAAATCTGTATTTTGCTTCTCTTTCATCCCCTCCTTATTTTTCTTTTTGTTTTTCTCTATTTGGTGTTTGAGCTGGTTTTGGTTTTCGCTTGGAAAATGTGCCAGAATCGTGATGTAAATGTGTGGGCTTCCTCCCCTGTCCCCTTCAGTGCCCTCCCCATTTCCAACCACCTTCCCAGCATCCCCCAGTCTATGAGAAGTCTTGGCATCTTTCTTCCCAGCCTGACCTGTTAAGCTAACTATTTCTTAAGTGCATGTAAAATACAACTAAAAACAAAGACACAAGCAGAACAATGAGCCCTACTACAACATGGATGTGTTCTTTTCCTCTTCCTTTGATTTGTTTCTCCCTGCCTCCCTTTCCACACTTGACCAAAAAATACCCAATTGGTGGTATTCCACACTGTTTTTCAAGCTACATAGAGAGAACTAGAACCAAAGTCCCTAGAAGTCAATGGACAGGCTCCTAATATCCAGAATATGCCAGATGATAGGCTGATCTTTATGGGTATTTCTCAAACACAGCAATCAAGACAATGAATGCTGACACTTGCAGCACCATCAGAAATGGGGAAAAGGAACTCCTGAGGACTCTCTGTGGTCTTACTGAGCTAAAATTATTTCTTTACTGCAGAGTTTGCTCTGGGACTTTGCACCTGGGTTAGAGAAACAAAAGGTGAACAGTTCCTCTGCAAACACATTGTGTCCTCCTGTGAGTGTACTCACCTATCAAGGACATAGTGATCTGAGACATAATCCGTCATGTCATGTGCTTTTGCATATTGAGCCTTCCAGTGAACACTGTTGTGGGAAAAGTTGTGTGTTATCTGGAAGAAGGTGTTAGAGATTGTTAATGCTTGAACAGACAGCACGGGAGAACTACCGAAAATGAGAAATGCAGCTGCCCAAGGGTACCTTCCTCTCTTAGCATGCCCCAGTCCTTCTCTTCCCACTCCTCATTCTGTTCTGAACATATCTGAAAGTTTGGTCCAATCCAGCATACAGCAGCCTTGTTCTGTTAGATAAGAGGGCTATGCCAATTTTCTCATCTGTAATTTTACCACTGCAGTTGTCTTTCTTATACTTCTTTGACACTGGACACCATAAAAAATTGTTATGACATGAAGATTTACCAGCAGAATTTTAGTTGGTATTTGCTTTAATTGAAAAGTGATTACCAAAGTTTCCAGATCTTGTGCATTAGCCCACAGGAAGGTATTTACCATGAAGGGAAAGAGACGGAGTAAATCACATAATTGTCATTGTTATTTTTAATAACGCTATTGAAGACTGATAGAGTTTTAAGAGTCCAGTGGCCAGTCTCACAGTTGAGTCAGCCAACACAAAAACTACACATTCCTTCCACATTTCCTAAAGTCCGGGATTCCTATGATGTGACAACCCAAGCACAAAACAGCTAATATCAAGAGGAAAATTGTTTAAAAGTAAGCCAAAACACAAAATGTAGATCTGACCTTCCCTGAGGCTTTAGTGAAGTGCTTTGGAAAGAGACACTATTATGTGGAAGACTCTTCCAAAGGAAGATTGGAAACCTGAAAGGACTGAGTCCCAGGGCTCCTAGTAGTGGGGCATACATTTGTGTGTCCACAAAGGACCCTTAAGTCCGAGGGCTATCTCACAGCAAACAGAAAAGTCTGGGCTGCTGGAGATGACCAGGACTACTCTCTCACATCACCAGGGTATCAGTAAAACAAGTAGTGCTTCACCATTCCCAGCAGCCTGTAGAAGAATTACTCATGAAGCAGATTCATTTGATAGTGTGGAGATATTGCTTGGCACTGTAAAAGGAATGAAAGGAAGAAAACTGGTCCTGCTTCCTAAACTCCTGAGACAGGCTCTAGTGTGTAAGAGTTTTGCTCCTCCATAGAAATCTGTTGTGGCCATTTCTGCAGGGGCCATTGCCGATGTGGGAAGATGCCGTGACCAGACAAGCACTTTGCTGGAACCCCATCAGTCCCAACAAGGTGTTTTTAGTCCCTTTCTTCTCCCTCATTCAGCATTTAGCTACAGAAGCCAGACAGAGGACGTGGTATGGAAATGTGCGTTGTGGTCCCACCAGGTTTGTGTTGGTTTTGGGTAGCTCACCAAAAATTGCATCCAGGAACCCAGTTTGCCTATCCCCCACCCTTGAATGGGGAAATCAGTATGAAAATTCAGCTCTTGAATCAGTGTTGTTGTTTAAACTCCTCTGAGCCTCTGATAACCTCCTCTTCCTGGGATGACCACGGGAGCCCAGGAATGAATCTCTTTCTGCAAACTAGAGAGCTATGATCATTTACATGATCATAGTAGATTGGTTCTATGTTGGCAGATGTCTCACCATGACAGCTGTCGGGTACAGAAGTATTGGCATAGCCTCAGTGATGCCAGGACAATTTGTTCTGTGCATCTGATGAGTAGTAAAAGAGTTGTCCTGCAGGGCAGGTGGAGGTCTCGGGATGTCCTAGCTCCTGCCATCCAAACTGGGTACGCTGTGGAGCAGGCAACTGATGAAGCAAGTGAACCTCACAACATGATGTGAACCTCAGCCTCCTGGCCATTCACAGCCTGAGTTTTCCTGCTTTGCACCCAATGCTGTTCCCATTTCAGAGTATCGTTTGGTCCATGGAGTGAGTCCTGCGGTTTTCCCTGACCTCTGCCACTGTGCAATGCCTCTTCCTCCAAAAAAGTTGTGTTGTCTTACAGGGGATAACCATTTTGCGGAGAATGCTTTGAAAATGGAGCTTGTCAACCATGTTTTATTTGGGCTGGCTCAGTTCACTACACCATTAGAGAAGCACCCAAGGGGACACAGGATTACAGCAACAAACTAATTTGTAGAAAGATGTCAAAAAAAAAGAAAAAAAAAAAAAAAGATTCATACTTGGAAAAAATAAAACCACCAAAAAAACCCCAGCAAGGATATAAAGCTGCTTAGTCTAATCAACCTGTCACGTGTGTGATTTCTGTTGTTGTCGTTGTTGTTTGTTCATTGGCTTTTTTTTGTGTTAATCTTCTGTTCTAAAAATGGAGAGTTTACCTCAAGAAATTCTTTCTGCTTGGAAACAAATCACCTCAAAGATGCTCGCAGCAGAGAGCAGTGTGCAGGGAAGCTCAGAAAAGTGAACCTGGGTGTGGAAAACAGGGGGAAAACCAGGGCATTTAGGCTCTTTCAGCATTCCCTTCTCTTGCTGGTGTGGTCTGGCATGGGTCCTTGACTCTGAAGGCAGCATTTCCCAGTAGGAGAAGTTGCTGTTCACTTTCAGATAGACTGAGGCACAAAAGCCAGTTAGAGAAATCAAGGCACATGCCCAGGCTTGCAGTCCTTTCTGAAGTATCTTAAGAGAAACTTGGTGTTATGTAAAATTTCTATGCTGCTCTTTCTCCAGTCCCTGGAGAAAACCCACTTTCCAGCCCAGAGTGGGATAAAGAAGCAGAGAGATTAGGTGCTAGCTAAATGCTCCCAGTGTTTTCCCCAAGGAATCAAGACGAGAGGCAACTGGATTATTTAACGTCACAAGACAGGCCCTTCCTAGTGTCTGACCCTGTGTCTTGGACATACACATGAGCCCAGAAGTCTCATTCTCTGTTTTGCTAAAGCTTCCACCTTAAATACAAAATCAATGTAAAGACATATCCTTTCACTACAGTGTTACTAACAGTCTCAAAGAGATGTCAAGACAGCATTAGAAAGGAGGTTGGGATCCTTTTTCTTAGGTTGTTGTTGTTGTTGGTTTGATTTTCTTTTGAATTGATCCTAGTTAAAAAATAAATAAAATCTATACTATTTAAATTGGAATCCCGTTGTTACTTGGTAAAGGCAAAGCTTCTGTACCTTTGTTATAATTAATTGTATACCTGTGTATGTAAATATAAGGCATTCCTATTTTGCAGTCCAGAACAAAAAAGAAAAAAAACCTATTTGTAATATAGAATAAAGTTTATTAAAAAAAATAAAGAAATAAAAATGCCCCAGGCTGTGATTGCTGTTTACTGTGGCCAAATGGAGCCGGAGAGAGGGAATTCAACTGAAGGAGACCATTTAAGTGCTCAAAGCAAGTCCACTTCACATTTACACCATAGGAGCCCTCTCCCAAGTTCAGGCTCTCCCACCATCCACAGTGCACGGTCTAGAGTTTCCTTAGTGCTCCGGAGAGTCAGCACACGTTGACATTTTGGACTTGGCTTCATACTCGTGCCCATGGGCTGGGCTGGTGAAGTGTGGTGGGAAGTGGATCCCAGCTGGGCAGACCCCAGCTACTTGTGCAGAAGGCAAGGGCTTGGGGATCAGCATTTTTATGTCAACAAATGACTGTGAAAAGCTTTCTTCTACCAGTCCACCCCTCCCTCTGTCCTTTCCTTCCTTCCTTCCTTCCTCCCCACCTGCTTTCTTTCTTTTTTGTCCTCTCTTTCT
>JANHGO010000069.1:4384381-4408454 GCA_024606505.1 Aquila spilogaster
CCACCCCTCCCTCTGTCCTTTCCTTCCTTCCTTCCTTCCTCCCCACCTGCTTTCTTTCTTTTTTGTCCTCTCTTTCTTCCTTTCCTTCTCACACAAAAACACATTTCTTGGACTGTTTGAAAATTTTTTGAGAGGTGGGATCCAGACAAGTTATTCCTTTCTCTCTGCCTTTGGGATGTCATCAGCTGTGCATTTTGAAGATGATGGACAAACTCATGAATTCAGGGATGCTATTAAAAGAACCATGTCCTATGTCTCTTGAAAGGAAAGTCCTCACTGGGAACCAGCCTCTGAATCCTTGGCCATTACATTAGGGGAGCAATCATCCCACTGGGTTTCAAACCTGGAAGAGTCATAGGTAGTCTTAGTAGACAAGCAAACACCCCAGCCCACTTGCTTCTCTGTCTCCTGGATGCCATGCCAGGCCTGAGGCTGCTGCTGGGGTAAGCCCTGCTTGCAGCACTCGTGGTTGGCCACGCAAAGAGGGAGAAATCTTCTGTCCTTAACATCCCTATCTTTGGCTGGAGGGAGAAGACGGATGTCTCTCCAAGGCAGAGAGAATGAAAAGCTGCCTATGGGCAGATCTGCAGTCCTCTCGCTGCCAGGCATGGTCTCTCTTCTCAGCATGGATGTTCAAGCTGAAGATGTTCCCCGGGCAGTGAGAAATGCAGCCTCCCTCCTTCCTGTCTCCTACCCCTGCTCTCCTCCCACACGTGGTGAGAAGGAACAGCTGATGGACACTCCAGTTTCTACATAGCTTAGCTTAAAGCAAGAGGGGAAAAATCTATTTTCCCTTTTCCATGCCTGCTCCCCAGCTACAGTGCTCTTATCTTACAATTATTTTCTTATGATACTGTCTTTTGAACGGCTGTTGCAAAGAGTAAATCTTTAATGAAGGAGGTCAGATTCCCTGGGACTGATGAGGAGCTTGGCCAAGCCCAGGCAGGGTTTGCACTGCCTTGACATGGGTCTGCATGGTTTAACATATCAACCTCATCCTGTTCCCGAAGGACAGCAAACTTGACCTGAGACACCTCAGCTGAAGGCAAACTGGAGATAAAAGATTCATAGGTGCTTTCCACTGACCCTGCTCTTGAAAAGCCAAACTGATCTAAGCAAAGCCAGGTCCCTTCGGAGGTAGAAGAGGGACACGGTGGTGGGGACTACTGAAACTGCCATCTTTCACAATTTGCCAGTCTCACAGCAATGAGACATGGGAGAGGAGATCAGAGCCCTGTACCTGCTACCTCCTCGTGTCCCGCATCCCCCAGCAGACTCGCAGCCAGCGCTGCACATAGCCACCAGCCCCCCTCTCCCCACAAAGCAGGGGAAAAGCTCTTATCCTCACTGTCGTCCCCAGAGCTGGGCACGTGGCATCAGCATCCTCACCAGCCTCCTCTGCCTGTGTATGGCCCCGGCATTTCCCACTGCTCCCCTTCTCCCAGCCAGCCCTGTGCCACTGCCCTCCATTTCACTCACCAGAGAGGAAAACAGAGTTGTTGTTGCATGCCTGGAGCCGGTGCAACTCCTGCCGTGCTCCAAAGGGCTAAGCCTCTGTCACCCACCGAAGAATGAGACAGCTGGCAGGTTTTATGAGATTTGCAGACCACAGTGCCAATACAAGGCTTGTGGAAAGCAAACACCTTTTTGCTGAACTCAGTTCTGCAAGTCTCAGCTCAATGGAGAGCATGGAAAGGAAGTAAGAAAGTGGATTTCAAAAAGGAAAGGGATTCAAATGAATCTCTGACAGCTTTTGCAATAGGCTTCATCCTCATACCGCTTAGCAAGTGTCTGGGTACCTATAGATGAGCAGCATACATACACTGACAGACTGACCACATCCAGCCATGGAAATGAGACATCTCTGTCCAGCTGCTCCTCGGGACACAGCAGAGGAAAAGTCCTTGTCACCCCAAAGGGCTCACATCACTCTGCCAGCACGTCCCAGCAGCGGGTCAGACAGTCACAGCGGTGTGTTGCCTGTATAGGTATCACTCATCAGACCCCTCTGGGCAGCAGGGTGAATAACAGGAATTGATGCTGGAAAATTTTGTGTGCAAAGAAGTGCGTCAGAATTCAGCTATTCTGAATTATTAGTGTATTTAGGGAAGAAACCACAAAAGCATTTCTAAAGAGTTTGGGGCCTTTTTTAAACCTAAACTAAAATATCTCACAAAAGCTTCCTTCCAGACAAAGTGGTTGTACTTAACTTTTGCACAAAAGTAGTTTTAGGCTGAGTGTCTGCCAGACGTTGCGTAAACAGAGGGAGAGTGTCCCTGTAGAAATAACAGCTTACATGTCAGGGAGACCAGACAGGAAAAGGAAGAGGTGGGGAGGAAACTGAGGCACGAAGAGGTGAAATAAATTGCCCACAACCACACAGCAGCTCAGAGGCAAAGCTAGGGTCTCTGCACCCTATTTTTGCCCAATACCAATCAACCCAGTCACTATTTTTGCAATTGGGCACAGCAGTGTATTGCATGTTTGTGAGAATCCATAGGGCAGGGCATGGCTGGGACCTACGCTGTGATCCTGTAGCTAAACCTCATATGTGATACGTACTGGACCACAGTTTCCTCTTGTCTTCGATGCCAAGGCTGGGAAACAACACAACAGCAACTATTACCACAAAACCACCCTTCCAAGCATTATATGGGGCTGCAATTACTTAGCACAGCCAAACAAACAGATTCCAGGCTTGTGGTAACTCCCTGTTGTTAGCTGTAAGCTCAAAATGTTTGCTTTCAAGGGGATTACATGTGTGGGCTCGCTACTACTTAGTGGAGAGTTTACCTACTGATTCAACGAGAGCTGCAAGAGTTAAGAGTGAGGAGGAAAACCTCTGACGTGGATATGTCTGCAACAGGACAGGGCATCAGTCTGGTTCCTGCTGGGACACTGGAGATCCCGAGAGACCTTGGCTCGGGTCCTGTTGGCTGTGTCTGCAAGTGCATGACAGGGACAGCGCAACTGTGCTAGAGGCACCAGCCCCTTCTCCCAGTTTCAGCCTCTGAACTGCCTCTGTTTGGCTCCCAGGTGGGTTAAGCTGGATATTCAAGGCCAACCAGTTATTAACAAAGCAGGCAGGAGCCATCTTTCCATCTCTTCACTAAGGTAATTGGTGTTTCTCTGTCCATGCTGGATTCTCCCACCCCCAAGCTACGGAAAAGAGGCATTTTCAAAACTTTTCTGCTTTTACTGTCCACGAGAGGTGATGTCTGTTTCCTGCATCTCAATCCATCCCCCCTTCAAGCTCCTCCACTGAGGAAATGGTGACCATTTGCTTCAGCTCTGTGACATCCCCAGTGTAAATAATATCCCCCACATGCCCCTCAAAAACCTGTCAGGGGCGAGGGCAGGGCAAAGCTAGGAGCTGGCCTGCAGCTCAGCTTCCCAAAGCAATCCCAGATGTCAGCAGAGAAGGACTATTTCCAACAACCTGGAGAGCATTCAATTTGCCTTTATTATTTCCTGGTTCCCTCACTCGCTTTCTGACACTTCACAGGTTCAGCTGCCTGCATCGTATTAAGCTGTTCCCCTCACCAGTTCCCCTCCGGGAAGTTTTTCTCGTTCAGCAGAGCGTAACTCCAGCATCAGCTCTCTCGTGCCCACCGGAGATCACTTCTACAAGGGAACTGACAGGCTTGCCCTTCCTTGTGTTCAACCTCAGGCTCGTTGTCCTCGCCGAGGCGGGGAGAGCGATGGGGACCATAACTTTGAGTCACTTGCCCTGCAGAGAGCTGCTAGCTTCAGTACCAAGGTGTGCCAGCACACTGCACGGCAAGAAAATGAGTCTGGCATCACTGAGGTATTGTTCGGAGCCGTCCTAGCAGGATCTCTGCAAAATCACCTCGTCTCATGCTGGGGAGTTATCCGAGTGGCTGTGGGTGTTTTCTTCTGGGCTAGTTGTCCTGTCTCCCTGCCCAGTCACCACTGAGAAATGGGTCTTTCTAGGGTACGATTCATCTCATTGCAACCTCGATGGCTAAAATAGATCGGTGAATGACAAAGGTAAATGCTTGTTTCCTCTTGCTGACCCTCGGGAGGATGGGGGGAGCTAGCCCAGCTGTGGATGGTTGCGCTGTGCCTTTCTAAAGCCAGGTGGGACGAATCCCACCAGTGGGTCTGCTTTGACCTTTCTTGCCGTAATTATTTTAGGAAAGGGAATATCTCTTGCTGTATACGCAGCAGAGCCCTGAACTCCTCTGTGGTGTGCTGTGTGTTCCCACAAACCAGCGAGCATTTGGGAGGAAAGCAGGAATCAATTTGGTCTTTTGCCTTCAGCTAAGATGTTCAAAGAAAAAAAACATTGAAAGGAGAATAACTGTTTTATTTTTATTATTATTATTATTATTTGCTGCTTTGAATTTCCTGCCTTCTCATAAATTCTAATGGGAAATGTACTCACTGACCTTATAACTCCCAAAACCAAACATAATGCCAAGACGTCTCCACAGGCCAGCTTTCTTTCAGTCTGCCATATGGGATGCAGCCCTTGTTCCTACAACACAGGCAAGCAGATCACCAGTTAGTCACAATTCATGACACACAAACATTTTATGGGTAGGAACATGACAAGCAGCTAACACCACCAGGCATTATGTTTTTCCTGGCTACATCTGTGCTAGTAAATAGAAGAAGGCCAAGGTGGAGTATCAAGCACTATGTTGAAGTTGTCTGTGATGCTTAGCTGTCAGCATGCTCCCCAGCACAATTTTGGACTGTGCCAGCTAACCCTCTCCCAGAGAATGTCCAGGCACGGTTTGGGAAGAGCAGATACCAGGGATTTTTTACCTTCATGGATAAAACTGCATCCAGTCTGGCTCTCTCTGCCCTATATGCTCTTAGACACAGTTGCTTCACTGGGCCAAATATAGAGAGCTAGAGCAAAGAAAGGCATATTGGGGAAAGGGTCTACTGGGTCAGGAGATGTTTGTAATAAAATATTGGAAAAGGAGCTGCTTCAAAGGTTCTGTTATGACCACGAGAGCGTGACACTTACCTGTTCAGGCCTTGTATGTGGGGATAGGAGAATGAGCCCTAAGAAATGCGGTTGCCTTTGAAATTAGATTTGAATTTTGAAGCGTGGCCTTTTGGTGGCAGAGAGATGATGCCAGAGCGAAATCTATCCACTGGAGCAAGTGATACCTCCCACCTTTGTCCCTCAGACACTACTGACTGGTGTCAAGTTGGTCCTATAAGTGCTGCCCTGTCCAGTTTGATTAACCCTTTGCTGGAGGAGCACCAGACCACCAGAGTACAGACCCTGAAGTACTGCCAGGACCTGTGCTTCTTTGTAATGTTATGGGGCAAGTCTACAGGCATGGACATGAGCTAGGACTCGCCCACCAGCTGCAGTCCAGGGCAGACCTGCAGGCAGCTTACAGCCCCTTGATGTCACTAAGGAAAGCCAGATGGAAAACCTCCAGGGTTCAAGACACCAGGGTCACCTCGACGGCCATGCCATGGCTCTGGTCCTGTACTCTTCTTTCTTTCTGATGGATGACTATGAACGAAAGAAGGTTGCAGACACTGATCCAATTATGTTAACAGTACCTAAGTCTGCTCTCTGCTTTCACAGTACTCAAGCCAAACCAGAATGCGCTCGCCAGGGAAACTGTCTCATAAAACTGCCCTGCTTTGGATTAGCAAAGGCAATCTGATTAACTCCCCAGCAGGGGCAAGACACAACACCAAACTCCATCTCAACTACCACATCAGAGACCTCCGGTGAATTAGATCCAGAAGAGGCAGCTGTGAGTTATGGGGCTGGAATTCCATCAAGGGCTTCTGGGGAGGTCATAAACCACCAGACAGCTCTCGCAACCTCCCCCCTCTTCCCGTCCACCATCCACAAATAGAATTATAGCCCCATAATTCAAGTGGGGTCTGTTTGTCTGCAAAAGGACAAATGCAAGGAGCCATCTGTGGGGGTGTCAGGCTGTAAATCCATTCTTTTTCCTGCCATTCTTCCAACTCCTGCTTCACAGGATGATGCTTCCAGGCTGCACCCAGGTGTCCTCACTTTCCCCACCCATCCTATCTTCTTCCTTTCATGCCTTCCTCCTTCCTTTCCTGCTTAATAGAGACATAAAAGCAGTTGCTGTCTTACAGACCAATCCGCCGGTCAACACTCACATCCAATCCCCTTCCCTTCATCCTGGAGAGTAAGAGCAACACTCAGTCTGCTTCTCACTTCTTTTCATCCACAAACCATTCCCTAGCATAAGCCATATTGCAAACATCTAACCCACGTTAAACCTGCTGAATGAAGGGGCTATCCTGGTTCTTTTCAAGTTGGGCCAAAGTAGTTTTCCTTAATTGCATTCTTTGATGGTTTAAGGGATAAGGGGGGTGGGGGGACACCCCTTTATATTTTTGCTGGCATTTACCTGCAGACATTCAGCCTGCAAAACAAAAAGCCAGTCTGGAACATTTCAGCATTACAAGTTAGACAAGTCTAAGTGATTCCAACGTTGGTCTGTTTGTGGGCCATTTTGGGCAGCCTGAACTTCAGAGGTGGTCCATGCTTCCCAAAGCTTGCCTTTGATGGTTGATAAACAGCCAGACTGTGAATCCTTTGTAAGTTAAAGCTGGCAGGCGTCACAAAATACCCTCAGCACGAGTTCGGAAAGAGGAAAGTAAATCTGAGTCAAAGGTTGGATCTTCCAGAAAGGAAGTGATTTTCTAGGGTCAGACACAAAGTTGGGACTAGAACCTGCTGCTCCAAAGCTCGGGTGATGTGTTAGATCACGCCATCTCTTCTAACAGACCAGCTGGTCAGTGTGCATAGATAAGAAAAAACTGGGCTTGAGCACTTTACATTATATCAATAGCCCCTCTTCTCCTTCCACCAGAACTTTTACAACTTCCTGAATTTAGGGATTTAATGTGGTAGATCAAGAAGCACAACCTGGAAGTGCCAAACATCCATAGATGAGAAATGGCAGGGCACCGTTTCTCACTAGCTCAGAGATTTCTGTGCCTTCTCTGTCACTTTCATTACCCTTCATATATTTTATGATATAAATGATCACAAACTCCCTTTAAGTCAGGAGGGAGTTGTACTGATGTCAAACCACAGCGAAATCAGTAGCATGCTTGTCATGTTTATTTAAGCCGAGATGGCTTAAATGCTTATGTGAGTTTAAAGCTGAAAGACCAAAGGGTTCATGCTGCTCTGACTTAGGCAGCAGCTCCAGAACCCTTGGAAAAGCTTTTCCTGACAAGCAGTGCAATTTTTGAGGGTATCTTGTGCTACTGACTCTGAAAACAGAGTCTTAGCACACCGAGAAGGCTGTTTTACTAGGCAAAAATACTCCAATGCAAATACACGTAGGGTCATATGTGGGCTTTAAGTCAGTGACATCATTCTGAGGTTCAGAGATTTTTTGTGGGAAAACAGGTTGGTGGTCAGTGCACATGGGAATGATTCTTCTCCTGGGCTTCATGTGTAGGGAGATTTTTTTCAACAACAGGTAAAAACATGTTCTGATTGTTTTTAAATACCATCCTACAGATTTTTTCTTCTAGTTTGGCCAACCAGGATGGCAAGGTTTGTCATCTGAACTTCTGCTTTCTTCGTCAGATGGAATCCTTAAGGGTTGGGTTTTGCTGAGTTTTTTGGTTGGTTTGTTGGTTTGGGGTTTGTTTTCTGTCCATCTCTGAAAGTTGTCTCACGTGACTAACTCCAATATCTGCCTGCTCCTCACTTGAGGCTTCTTCAATGTTTTTCCAAGTTGTCTCATGGAAATAACTGTAGTAGTGGTCTACTGCACAGGGCTCTGCTGCAATCACATTCCAAAAATCACATACTAAAATTTAGGGAGAAAGAGCGGGGGGAAGAGAGAGACAGAGAAAGAAATTGATTGGGCAAACAAATGAGACTCATATAGTAAAACCTGAAAAGTTATCGGGCAAAACATCTGGAAAAAATAAATTTAAAACACTCCAATCTTTTAAAAAAGCAAACTCATAATAAAACAGCAAGTGTCTTGGTGAATCCCGGCAGGAAAATACTTTGCAAACTGAATCGTGCCCTGTGATCAGCATTGTGGTGGTTCATATATATGTATAAATTCTTTAATTACTAAGATTACCCCATGTAATATTTGATAATTCTGCCCCTTTGGGAAGTTGATTCTGAGGGAAAGGCACAAAATATTGTTCCAGATTTCTAGCCTGGGGAATTGCCTCAGAGGCTTGCTTAAGTTTATTTTTGTGCCTTGTTATTTGTTACCCCCTTTGGAAATCTTTCATTTTTCTTCCTTAGGACAGAATTTCAATTAGCAGAAGGATAATGCTATCAGGAGGCACTGAATATCCTTGGAGATAAATCTAGCTGGGAGTTGTCAATGGAATATCTGAAATAGCCTGACAGTAGAGGTCCTGTAAAGCTTAGATTACTCTTTTAAAAAAAAAATAATAATCAGTTTGCCTTTCAGAGAGGGAATGAAAGGGGTGGGAAGGAGGTTGCTTATTGAATTGCTATGTTCGACTGCAAAAGAGGACGATAAAAGAAGAGAGAGACAGTATATTAAGGACACCCAAACTGCTGGATCTGACTGAGAAAATGTCTAGATAAACTTCTAGGTGCAGTCTGTAGCCACCTTTAAGCCTGGTGGATGTTTTCATCAGGTGACTGAAAGAGTTACTTGTTGAACCTTCACTCATAAGAGGGCTGAAAGGGTTGAAAGAGACCCATGAAAGCTACAGGAACCCACGTGGAGTAGAGGACACTGAGATGTGCTCTAGCGTAGCCATGCGCTGAGCACACAGGAGTGTACATTTGGTCTTTTCTGGTTCTTAAAACCCAAGAGTTTCAAGGTAATGCAGCCTTCCCCCTTTTTGCATCTGACCCTGCTGAGGTTTCACTCGTGAAGGATATTAGAAGCACAAACACATCCATGCTGACTGAATATATCTAGATATAGGAGGACAGTTTTCAAAATTTGTACGGGATTTCAGATTCCACCTGATGCCTCTAAACTCTCTAATATGTTGGACAGCTCTTCATTTTAGTCTTCAATGAAATTCCCTTCCACTGAAAGGCTAGGCTTTGTTTTGCTAGTTAATCAGAAGTGTGCTGCATCGCTGGTACTACTGTTGATATTAGGTGTATGGGAGGTTGGGGAAAAAAACCACCATGTCTCTGAATTTGCTGCGTCTGTAGTGTATGGAGTTTAAGATGTGTTTGTGGCCTTGAGCATGGCTATTTCCTAGGGAAGGGTGTCAGGAATAATAAAAAAAAAATGGAGGGAACTGATGTGATGGGGCCAATTCTCATGAGCTACGTTTCTCCTCGCTCACTGAACCCCTAGCTGAAGGGACAATGTGTTTAGCCCCAACCTACCTGAGCAGGGAGCACCTGGCCCGAGTGTTGGTGTCACCCCTCAGTAGCAAGGAATGAAGACATGGATGAGAGAAGATCTACCTGGGCCTACTCAGCGCTATCTTGCAGTGCCATATCTATTCCGAGCCCCCATACTTGATGCAACCAGAATCAAATGAGCATGCAATCATTGAACAAGATGGCTGTGGCGATCCTCCTTGTAGGCCCTGGTGGTCCTGTGTCAGGAGTGCTTTGATACCTTCAGAGGAATGAGCAGGAGCAGATGTCCTGTGATCAGAAGAATCTGACAGTACGCAACTCTGCCTTCACCTTCAAGCTGCTGACCTTTCTCCTTCACCTGGCAAGTTTAGCCGGCTTAGATCACCAGAAATGGTGCCTAATAAACATCCTGGCATGAGACACTGCAGGCTTCTGACTGCTGTTTGAACTCTTGGCTGGAGAAGCTCTTGAAGGCTTTCAGAGATAAGACACACATGGCCCAAATTCCACCGGCCCCTTTATCTGCTCACATCTGGTTATCTTCAATGCAATCTGTTTGCTGCTGCACAATTGCTGGCTAATTGCGTAGTGGCCTCAGCAGTGTTGGGGTTAGGGACATGCTGAGAAGGCCCCTGCTAATCTATTCCAGAGGCTCAAAGGAGCTGTGAACGCTCCTCAGCGATGATTTCAGATTAGCTTGGGCCATACAAAGTAAAAGATGCCATCACCCGGCCAAAATGGTCTGGCAGCAGGAAGCAAATATTCTAGGAGAAAGGGCTGATACCACCGATGAAGCCACTGCAGACCGTGACTCCAATGAAGAAGGATGTGTATGGGCATGTTTTGTGACACTGTTAGAACTCGTCAGGAGGTAGAAATTGAGATCTGGACCCCAGCTCTGCAGGACATTATGCACAGTCTATTCTCCACCAAGGCTTTTCCTTTCAGCAGTTGCAATCTAAAACTAGATAAAAGTGAAGAAGAAAATAAAATATCTATTTTTAAGGCATGGGCTGATAGTAAGACAAATTACATGGCCCTTTTATGACAGATTTGGTCTTTAAAATCATATTTCCTTAATCACTGTTGCAACTGAGTGGGCATTCTCACACTGAAAACACTGTTCTGGTATTCAACCCCCTCTCTCTTGTTTTTTTATTAGTCAATTTGCTTGAAAGTGTGCCTGCATTAACTTGAATGTTTGTACTATTGCCAATATCTCCTTTGCTAAATATCCTCAGGATAGATATCTGCAACAGAAAAGGATGTACAGCTCTGGCCACCTGGCCAGTATCTTTCAGTATTCATAACCAGCAAAGAGAAAAGAAAAAAAGTCTGTCCAGTTGGCAGGCAGAAACAGCAATAATTAAAACATGCAGAACAAACAGTCATCACTTTTTCCAGCAATTCAGAGCCTAAAAATCTTGTTCACAGAAGTGCTGGAAAGCGTGTGACTAACAAATAGTTGGTTAGGAATACGACATAATTCACAGAAAGAATGACAAATGCTCAGTCTGCGGGATGAATTAAACTTCCATAATAATCTGCCTAGTCACAGAATTCAAGTCTGCGTGGGGCCAGCAGCAGGTTTTGAAGGATGAACTCTTTCTTGAGACTTTTCTCAGGGTTAGATTCTGGGTTCTTTAAGAACAGCAGGTATTTCCTGATGATGGGGTGGGAATCCCTCAACATCTTCATCTCAGAAGAGTGAGGACAAAGTGTAACTAAAAATAGTGGCATCAAAAGAAAGGAAACCACTGTCTTCTAGCACACAGAGAGAATGTACTAATTTGGAGAGATGCTGTCAGCAGGAAAAGATTGAAGACAAGGAAGATTTTAGAGTTACCCATAGGCCTGCTGAGCAGGTTATTGGGATCCATGGGTTGGCTTAAGCCCAACATTAACTCTTCAGGCACTGCAGAGAGAGCTCATTTCAACCATCATTGTTCCCTGCTCCTACTGGTGACTCCCTCTTGCTGAGAAAAAAGTCCCTTTCTGCCCTTTCTCAGCAACATGAGGTGAAAAATCCCCAAAGTGTTAGTGAAGCAATATTTCCTTCTTCAATCACAGCACGATCCCAGGAAAGAATTCCTGTCGTCTGCCTTCATCCATCTGTACTAATGCTTCCTAGAGATCACTCCAGAAGTGTCTTACGGAAATCACTGTGGGTCATCTGCAATATGAGCCTTGCAGAGCCAAAATACCTCAGATCTGCTCCTTTCCTTGCTGCCATGAGCTCAGCAATGCATGGAAACACCTTTCAAACTCAATTCATTTCAAGCCCGAGTAACCTTGATGGATTACTTTGCTCTAAGACGTCAGCAGATATTTTGGGGTATATGAGAAAGGACCTGAGACAGGACCTTAAACCTCAGACACCATATCTACACTGACTTGACCATGGAGTCCAAACTTGCCAACCATCAACATCATAAAGACACCGTGTGCAGTGGCATCTGGAGTAAAGAAGATTCCTATCTTGCAGCAGGCACTTAAGGCCATACCAGTTATGGGGTGGACACACTATACTTGCCATGGCCAGTCCTCTGAGGCCAACTTCATTGGAGGCAATTTCCCTGGTCCCTAAAAAAACCCAGATCAGAGGTGACCTGATAGTGGAAGGCAGATCTAGTCCACAGGCACCCAAATCAGAAGACTGCCTGCAGGCTGTGTCTTAAGGAAGGAAAGAGAAGGTTTGCATCTGTTCCACTTGCCCAAGGGTGAAATTATGCAAGTCTCAGAAGCAGCAAATCAAGATCAAAGGGAAGAAAATTAGGAAAAAAGAGAAGAATGGAGAAATAGGAATAGTTTATGCTAGGGTAGTGCTCCAGGGCTTACTCTTCCTTGTGCTAAAACTTTCAAGTCCGCACCATGCTGGGGCATGCCACTTTCCTCCTCTTCCCTGTCTTGTAAACTGATCCCTTCTCTGTCCCCTGACCCCTATACATGAGGTGCTGGAAGAGAATTAAAAGTATCCCTCCAGCAGGCCAGGGAAAGGGTTGCTCCCTTGGCTGGGCTGGTCCTAGCTGTACCCAGCACCTCGAAGTCAGGTAGGGCAGATGACCTGCCTTCTCCTTGTTCCCAGATGTACCTGAGCTACATCAGTTTCAGACGCACGGTCAGCAAGAGAGTAAAGGGAAAGTCTTTCTTCTTGTTGCACATCCTATTGCTCCACTGCTTTTTTTATCCGTTGTTGGGCTCAGAGGAACCTGCACACCTTATTACACAGCCTCCATCTGCAGCTAATTTCAATGATCCTCCAAAGTGCCCTGAGATCACAGGCAAACCTGTCCTGGCTATGAGGTCTCTCTGTGCGCCTGCACCCCCACAGCTGCCCGTAGCACACAAGGACAAGCTATTTATTCTGGAATGGTGGAAACTTGTCCTTTCTCCACCCAATAACACCTCCTGAAGGCCATCTTCACCTTCCCAGAGCCCACCTCAAGCTGGCAGAGAAGGTATAAGGTTCACACTGGTACCCAGCCTATCCTATCCTGCACTCGGTGGATTTTTCTGCTTCAGACTTCCCCTCCTGTTTGCTTGCTCTTTCTCCCAGCTGAGGCCCGATCTCCTTGGCTCTCTGGCCTCCTTACCCCATTATAAAGTGAAATGCAGTGTGCCCTTGCTCTTGCAGTGGATCCTGAGAGTAGAGGGTCTGTTACCACATGTCACATGCTGGATGAGGACTTGGTACACTGTGGAAATCCTGAAACTACCTGCTCTTGCCCCACAGTATTAGGGAAGGGTCACTATTGCCAAAGCCCTTGCAAATGAACAAAGAGATCTCAGATTGCTTTGATACTCCAATCACCTCTTCCCGAACACAAGAAGCAAGGCTGATCCCTTAGCTGCATTCAACAGTGGTAAAAACGCCAACAGCCCCACATAGGGCTGGTAAAGGTGACGGGATACATGTGAAGCAGAAACCTGTGACTCTCTGCAACCGTACCTGGAGGCCAGGCAGATAACGCAGGGTGTTAGAAATGGTTTAGCAAGTGAAATCCAAGAATTATCCCTCCCTGTCTCTTCCTCTTCCATGGATGGCTTTACAACGAGAAACAACAAAAAAAGGAAGGCAAATACATTTCACAATACTCAGCACTATATACACTGAGAAACAGACGGGGGGCGAACAGCACCTTTTGGAAGCAGAACAAAATACAAAATATATGGGACCCAGAATGCTATAGGATATAAAATTTTGTGGCAAAAAGTTCTGCTTCAAACTTTGCCAGGTTATCGCTTTAGCTTCCAACGCAGCTTTGCTCTCTGCCCAGGGAATGTGCACTGCAGCAGGGCTCGCTCTTTCGCACTGCAGTGTTTTGTATATTGGAAACACTGCATGCACTTGTACTAAGGGATCTGTCCTAGTTCAGTGCTCACAGTCCAGAAAAATTGCCAGGGATGGGTGATGGCTGAGGGAAGCCCCATGGGGACAACGAAGATGACAGCAGTAATATTGAAGAGGGTATGTTTGGCTTCCCAGTTCAGCTTCAAGAAGTGGAGACTCAATTCCCCTCGCAAACAGAAAAATCTGTTTATTTCCCAGATAAGAAAAAGAGAGGAAACAGTTTGGACCAATGCAGAAATACTTCAGTGTTTGCTAAGATATTGCCTAGGAATTTTGCCTGCAGGATGATTATACACTTTTTAGGTAGATTCACGGTATTAGCAAGGTCACATAACACCCGTGCACTCTGTGGCAATCAAGCGAGACAGTTTCCCCAAGGACCCCGGACTCAGCTGTAGCACAAGTGGCAGCA
Source organism: Aquila spilogaster (assembly GCA_024606505.1). Taxonomy (NCBI): domain Eukaryota; kingdom Metazoa; phylum Chordata; class Aves; order Accipitriformes; family Accipitridae; genus Aquila; species Aquila spilogaster. Next base: position 4,398,476 of record JANHGO010000069.1, read on the forward strand.
AACAGACTCATAATGACTGATTGCTTGAAACATGTTCGTTAGCTCTTGGGAACATCAGCTTACAGAAGCAGAGCTCGTGGGCTTTGACTCCTCCAATCTAGCAGAGCGAGACAAGGCTGGGTGGGAGGAAGGTGAAATCACAGCTCAGGTGATGGGGTGACTCATGGTTTTCACTAGCTGGGCAGACCATAGTTTCTTGGGTGCTAAAAGCTGGGTCTTTTGGATATTGGTATCAAAATCAAACTCACTGGAAGGCACTTCATGTTCAGTGCACTTCTAGCAGTGGATCCAGAGTGTTTTCCTTTGCTGGTCACCTGGGAGCATCTTTCACACAGCTTCATTAAGTTTCCTAGTCGTCTCTCAGCAAGGGAGCTGCAAAGGGCTCCACTGGATTCATGGCCATTAACTTGTTCGTCGCATACCACAAGCAGTCTACAGAGCTCGTTCCCTGCAACATCTGATGCTTAGAGATGCTGAATTATACAGTATTTTCAGTAGCCAAGAGGACTGACAGCCAAATTTCACAGTTTGATAAACTCACATAGCCTCTGACAATTTTGCAAGGCACCTTCTTTACCTCTGAAAGATGTCTCCCCATATATATGCAGAATTATAATGTGTATGTAATTTCTCCATCTACAGTTTTCTTCACTGAGTGCATTTTGCACAGCTTTCATGAGTTTCCAGTGCAGCAAACTGTTTTGATCTTTTATTGTTCTCTTAAATTGGGCACAAACGTTTCATGTGCTTTCAAATTTACAGCACATGACAGGCATTGGTTTTATAACTCACAGAGCTTAAACTAGAATAAAATTGATAGAATTACACAAATCAAGTGGGTGCTGAAATACTGGGTAGTAATTTATAAAAATTGACAAAAACAAAATTTCTGGTGTCAGAGTAGCATTAGTAGTATTTCAAGGGAGTAACAGCTTTTTGGTCTCTGGAGAAATGCATGGCATATAGAAAATTAAGGGCAAATCTCACTTATTGTTTGGAAAAGGAAAAATTTGGGAAAAGTAACAAGAACCAGGTTTCTTGTTGATGTCAGATTAATTACACCTTCCTATGGTTTCACAAAAGAACAGGGAGGTATAAGACGTGTATATACCACTTGTATGGTGTTTCAGTCAGGAACCATCCTGTGTACAGCATCTAGTGCTGGTTCTGATTAGGACCTGTAAGTGCTGCTATTAACATTAATAACAATCAGGATCACCGAAATGGAGGCGTAAAAAGACTGCTGTTGCACTGCCATTGCTTGTACTGTGTGCCTCATAGGAAAGAGAAGGAAAAAATGATCAGCAAATGATGCAAGCACATCTCACCACAAGGACTTTGTCATTCTCTAATTAATAAGCAATTGAAGAAGCACAGGATTTTCCTGGCCAGCTTTAAGCAAGTTAGCTTGGCATCAGGCAATTTCAGACTTTTGAGTTTCTGTGTTTGCTAAGATCATTTCCATGTCCCTGTTCCCCAAACTGTCCCCACTATGTATGTGTTAGATCAGTCCCAGTTTCTTCATAAATGAAGAATCCAAGGGCTGTTCACTTGGGAAAGCTCTTATACCCAGAATTTCCCCAGGTTTGGCTCCCTCCACCACACAGTCCTAAATTATCCCCACAGCTCTTGATCCCACAAAAAGCTCACACGCATTTGCATGTGGTATGTCAGGCACTTTGAACTGGAAAAAACACAGTAAAAATAATAATTCTATCTTAAGGCTACAGAGTGCCATAGCCAAGAGCTATGCTAGGTGATGGCCTGGAAGGGGCTTCCCCAAACAACATGGACATGACCTTTCTGCACTATGGCCACCACTCCTTAAGGGAAAATACTTTCAGCACTGCAAATGCAGCTGCATTTATTTGGGATTCTGGCTTAGAAAGATACTGGCAACTTGCAGCAACTGGCTTTTATAGTCTCTGATATTCACCCGCCTACCCCTCCCTCCAGTGAGGCTGAGATAGCGTCCAATCTGTAAGTTCCTGATACAATATCAATAAATGATATTGCTACTTCAGTATTACTTCTTGCCTTGAGCTATCCCTGGCGTCCACCTGGCTGCAGCACTTCCCCAGCTCCGTTTCATCCCAGCACCTCCAGCGGCTTTCCCCCATGCCACCCACATGCCCTGCACCTCTAGCAGCTGCCTGTATCTCCAGCCTCCGGCAAATGGTCCTCCCCGGGCTACCATCTCGAGTTATCATTCCCCCGGCTTCACAATATATTGTAGCTGGTGACCATGGGTGATCAGGGAGGGTTGTTACGCATCCGTGCAGTGGTGGAGTTTCCTCCTGGAGTTGTCTCCTTTCCCCCACGGATGCTTCATGCACTAGTTATTCCTTCTCTACCCTCAACCCCCAAAGTTACCCTAAGTCACTGGCTGGGAACAAGCCGAGCTCTAAAACCTGCCACCATCCATCACGGTGGCAGAGACACTGCGGAAAGGGCTTCGTGGCATGGCGCCAGGGCTAATGGCCTGAGACGCTTGCTCGCTTTTGCTCTGAGCTGCTTTCGAGAGCGGGCACAGATGCTAATTGCAGTTCACTCTGCCTCCGTGAAGGAAGGAGGGAGGTCGTTCAAGGGAGCTGGGAGATTTTTAATGGTAGAGCTTGGTCGCAAAACTGCCAACAGCTCTTCAGTCATTTCACAGCCAAGATTCAATGACTTTGAAATCCCTCCTGTGCGTCCCGCGAGAGCTGTGGTTTGGGGTCATGCTCCTATCCAGAGCCCAGGGCTTTTCACTGGGTGACCATGTCCCCTCCAGTGGTGGGATGGCCAAGCAGCTGGACAGGGTCTTTGCCCTGGTTCCTCAAAGGAGATGGAGTAAGCATGGCATATAGGTCTGGAATAAAATCCACCTAGATCATACTCTAGATCTGGAAATATCTCTTCTCCCTGAGATCAGACTTCACTGGTCTAACTTCCATTGAACACCCCGTGATATTTCTCACTGGTTCTGGATGCCTATTCACCTCTGAAGGCAGTAGGAAACACCAACAGGAATTATGTAGAGACTGGCTGGCTGAATCTGGTCTTTGCTGTCTGTAGCTTTGTCTTTGCAGAGAGCCAAACAGAAACAGTTTCTTTCCTTCACTATTTTATTTCCTTCTTCCACAGCCTTCAGATAAATACTGTTATACAGCATTTATTTCTTAAATGGCCTGTCTTGCAGAAGGAGAAATGATCTTGTCAAAACTGACTAAAAACCCATTTTCACCATGAATCTGTGAGGTAACAAAAATGTGAGGGAACTGTGAAACGCCGTGGTACCAAAATGTACTGCCTTCACTGTCTATTCTTGCACTCAGCTCGATGACTCTCCCCTCCATCATCTCAGCACCTTAGAGTTTATCTAATCATCATTACTGGCACTTACCCTGACGTGTTCACAGATGTACTTGCCACTCTTCACTTGCACGGACAGATTGGTTATTCCTAACATGAGGTTGGGATTGATCCCTTGCAATTGCAACCTCTTCAGAGAACTCAGAAAGGAGAAGTCTTTAAGGGATGCCAAGAACTGAGTGCATTTTATGTGCGTGAGGTGAAACCATGGAGATTTTCTTGGCCTTCCAGGCAGCACCTGTCTACTGAAACCCAGTGTAAAAATTGTCTGAATGGGACTGGGTCTGCAGGAGGTCTTCTGCATCATGGAGCCATCACTGCCAGTGTCCGTCAGCCATTCAATAGAAGGTTCCATAAAACAACCATCCATGTCGCCTACCACGCGCCATAGAAGACTCCCCACTACCTTCAGGTGACATTAAAAGCCTGTAATGCACCTTCTTAAAAAAAAGAAGGAGCAGGAGAGTCCTGTGAACCATAAAGACAATTTAGCCATAGGCAGTAAATCCTTCAATGAAGACAGCTCAATAAAGCTCTCAGCCATACAGCATAGTGATGGTGTTTACCTACATGTACCCTGCCAGTTGGACCTAGTTCATTCCCCTCCGTTTTCCTTTATTGATGTTGGGGCAACAGCTGTGACCCGTAGAGGAGGCAGACACGTAGCAGCTGAGTTTGCCGTGAGCAGAAGCCCTGTGCATCACTGAACACAGAGACAGCCTCTCCCCGCCATGTGATAGCCCCTGAAGGCATGGCGAAAACACGTTAGAAATGTTTCCTCCTGAACAAACACTCATTGGCTGATCCAACCGTGGGAGAGTTTGTATAACGGCTGTAACTGCTTTCTATTTTCACCTCTTTCTAAGCAGGCCTTTTATATGTGTCAGATCCACACCTGCATCCCCCCTTTCTGTTCCCAAAAGTCACAGGAGCCACACAGGCTGTGATGATTGCTTTGTTCAGATGAAGCCAGCCTTCATCCCAGCTCCAAATTCTGTTTGCATCCGCTTCCAGGCTCAGTCCTCCCTCTTGAAGTTGGGATTGAGGGGGGAAAAAAAAGGGAGAAGTTAGCAACATTTAAAAGCAATCTAACCAGAGAGCAACTTTTAAACGAAGACATTTAAGGCCAGAGCCTCCCAGCTGTCTGGGTGTCCCTGCTGATCCCACTGCAAAATATAGTTCAGGAGACCCCTGTCACTGACTGCAGGCTAGCAGGGAAGATGCATTAGCCAGTAACGTCCAGAGCATGATTAATATTTTCCTCCTCATTCTGATGCTGCTGCAGTTGCAACAGATGTTCAAGAGCCTTCTGGCAGTGACAGTTCCCCGCATGGTCCTGACTCCTTACCAGGCAAGTAATGATAACAGTCACAGATTCCCAGGGCTGTGAAGGCTGGATTTTTTTTTCCCCCTTTGGAAAGTTCCGCTTATTTTCTGGAAAGTTTCTTTATGAGATAAGATGTGTTTGAATCACACATCAACTCTGTCCCAGAGTTCACGCATGTGGATCAGAGAGTTGGGAAAAACACCCTCCTTTCTGAGCATCCCAACCTGGAGCTTCCCAGTGGAGGAGAATGTTTCTATCAGAGCAACAGGATCTGTGGCCGGTGTATAAAAAGGGTCAGTGAAGCATGCTTCACACGATGTGACAGATACACAAGGACGGGAGCAAAGGGCCCGTGTTCTACCTCCGACCATAATTTTATTTTGCAGCAGAACAGTGAGTTCACAGTCAATCCTGCCACTGACGGGCAAGCAGGGAGCTTTCCTTGTGTTGCCCCTACTGACATCGGAGCACAGTTGAACACCTGCAGCGGGACTGAGCCTGCTCCCGCTGGGAGTCTACGATCACCATACCCCAAGCAAGCGGTGCGACAAGCCATTCCCTAGAAAGGGGCAGTGACAAGCGCTGCAGGATGAGTAAGTTCTCAGTATGCCCTTTACTGTTCCTCTGTCTTGCTTTCCCTGTTTATAAACACAGATGTTAATTCTCCCCTGCAAGGCTAGAAGCCTTGGCATTAAGACCAGAAGGACCATTCTGATCCTTTCTGACCTCCAGAGAAATCTGGCCACTCACTCTTAGCCTAGGAGGTAGCACATGAGGCAGGGCAAAGTTTTTAGATCACTCTACCTATAAAGATCTCAAGGTCAGAAGCTACCCCCACCTCCCCTCAAGATGATTCGTTTTGCTGATGATCCGTCCCACCAAAAAAACATTACAAGTTTGTTTCTTATCTTCATTTTAAATCTTTCCACCCTCTCCTTCCTACCATTTTGCCTTTGTCTGCCAGCTGCATTCAGACATAGCTGTCAAGAGCCTTCAATGGAAAATCCTACAGCTCCTCCTTCTCAAATGCACTCTGTTTACAAATCAGCGATGAACTTATTTATGTAGCATTACAGAGCTGCAAACCCTGCTCAGCAGACAAAAAGTCACTCAGAATTCCTCCTGCTTCTCATATTATATCCAGCAAGGTGTATCCCACTGTCAGAGCTGAAATCTTAGCAGCAATGATGAGAAAAATTACACCCCACACTGTACTGGGCATGCAAGCCTGAGAGATGTGAGAAATGTCATGTGCATATAAAATATTCTGGGATCTATGGATAAAACCCAGATATGGAGAAAGGCAGCTGTGAAGCATAAGGGCTCCAGCAGGTCCTGTTTTCTGAGACTCTGGAAGACAGTTCTTTTCTGTGGGTGTTGTTACCGTTCACTTCACTCTTAGCTCTCATTCAAAGAGGAAAATAAGAACAGGGATCATCCAACCTGTCTGTAGCCAGATCCAGGGCACATGACTGCATCTCATCCTTGGCATTCTTTATAGTCAACAGCAAGCACTTTTGGGTCATAAATCAAGAAGCCTCCTTCAGTCCTCCAGCTGTAAAGGCGGCTGAGGGTCACTAGCCCAAAGAGAAATGTCCATCCTACAGATGCCCACATCCAGCCAGAGGAATTTCAGGCATGTACTGGGGTTGCAGAGAAACCCTGCAGTTGTGAAGCAGATGAAAACAGAGAGAGCAGCATCTGCAGAGGCCATGAATACACATCTCTGAGGCACAGCTGTCTTCACTCATCTCAAGGGGTTGTTAACTCTAAGCTATGTTACATGTCATGATTGCCACTTGCTTCGATGCTGATTAAAAAAAGCATAAAAGGAACTTCTGTGAGCTGAAGTTGTGCTAGCAATGCTTCATTATGGATGAGAAGTGATGGATCCTGTCTTATGCATGATCTTGGGAATAATATCCAACTTCTTCCATCTGTTTTCCACTCCCATATACACCCTGATAACTGCCTCTTCCTCTATAACTGATGTGAAATTGAGTTTCTTTACAGGTCAGCACAATCTTGTTTGTGTTGGTAGGGAGGCAAATGCAATGTGCAATTTGGGACATCCGTGTTCTATAAATTAACTTATCCTGGAACAAGCACAACGGAGGGCTGATCAGATGATTGAGGAGCAGCAAAGCCTATTTTAGGAGAGGAGACTCACCACATTTCATTTCCTGAAGCAAATTATCACTCAGAAAAAATTTCACTGGACTGAATAAAAACTAGGGAAGGTGGCAAAACCTCTTCAACTAGCTGACAGGAAGGGCAGGACTGCAGAGACCATAATGGGAGCTCGTGAATAAATTTAGGCTGAAAATTAGGAAAAAAGAGTCAAAGTGTCAGAACCAGAAGGTTTCGAGTATGCTATCAAAGGAGGAGACAGGACAAGAAACCAAACTACTTAGATGGAGCTTAATGCCTTTGTTTAAGTGATTATACAGCATAGCTCTTATAATAGCAGTGGACCAAGGCATCTCACCTGGTCTTGTGTTCCTAAAACCACCCCTCTTCTCTCCGCTCCATCTTCTGCTTCTATGTAAATATGCACAATAAAGGAGGCAGAAAATCCACAGCAGCCAAACACAGCCTGGGTGAAGTCAGCCCAGTGCAGAGGTAAGATTTAGTACAGAGGCTTGGGAGGAAGAAACAGGTAGAAGTGTCTCACATCCCAGACAATTATCTGATTAATGCTTAGAGCCAGAGGGAGTCAAAGGGAGGACTTCATAATTCCTAGGCCACTAATCTCACAATCATTTAACGTCTATGAGAGGAAGAATCCTTCTTTTTCCATGAGGGGGTCTGGCTGAAAAATGTGACAAACCAACCAGCTATCAATTAACTTTATGAGTCAGCTTCTCTCTTGCTGTGCCATTGAATTCATCGTCCAGTCCAGCCCACAGTGCCATTTCTACTGCCCTTTTCTGCTTCAAGAGTAAATGTGCTTTCATACTTCCCTGTCAAGCCTTTTCTCAGCACCCTAACATTTTAGGCATGCTCCTGTCTACCTTGCAACATGACAGAGAGCTTTCCTGCTTATTGCTGGTTATTAGAAGACATTTCTCCTTCTTCTGACCTCTGCAGTACCAGCTCATTCATGCAGAGAAAGTGGATGCATATCCTATTATCCCTTGAAGTATTTTATAGCCTATGTTAAAGCTTTGGGCCCTTCGTGGTTTGTACCCAATTCTAGGATCACAATACCCTGAAGGAGAAAGTGCTGGGATGTTATCTTAAAATCACCCTAACCTCCAGAAGAAGATAAATAAAAATATTTATTTATGAAATCTAAACTAGATAATACAGCTAGCAAAAAATGAACAAGGAAAAAGCCCCGAACAAACAAACCAACAAACCAACCACAAATTTACCTAGAATTTAAATCATGTGGAGTCTTCTTTTTCTCTGAATGGCTCAACTAGCAAGAGGACAGACATTTCCCTGGCCTTCCACACAATCCTTACTTCTTGGAGGTGCCTTGACAGAAGACAGACTAGCACGAGTCTATATCCATCTTTGGGGATATTAAAATTCAAACTTTCCTACAAACTAACACTTCTTTTATCCATCACCTGAAGCAATGAATCTACTCACTTTTGTCTCACTTTGGGGATACTGATGTCCTCAGCTCAAACACTCACGTACTGCAGGCATTATATCTTGAATGGTTTTGTGGAAACGCATTGCTGCACAGGCAGGAGAGACCTTGTTACAGCAATACGAGCTTGATCTTTGTGAGATCTGCAAATATAATTTATATGAAAGTTGGAGCAATTGATGCCCCAGCCATGCAAGGAGTATCAGCACCTATTTAACACCAGAAAATCCACTCCTGTGTCTAAGGGAGGCAGACATAGCCTGTTCTGAGTAGATGCCCTAGTATGTGACTAAGGATCAACTTATACTGCAGCCTTGGCAGACTTGTGTTACAAAATAAACCACTATGAAACACAAAACCATAGGCGATCTGCTTTGATCAGCAATGCCATGCAAAGAGATACTTGTTGAGATGCAATGGGCAACATAAGGATCTAAAGCTTTTTTGGGTTCCCAAATGGTGCTGAGTTCACCTCCTAGAAAGGATCATTTCAGCATCTGGTGGCTGTTCTTATAGTGCCTCTGCTGATCATTTACTGCAGAAGATTAATTCCAATAGTTTTTGCTACAGTCTGGACTTGTAGTCCATTTGTTTAATCCACTAGGCAAGAAAAGTTTATATCCCTGGCCAGGTAGGTCTTCACCATAGATGAGACTTGGGTCTTTCCTGCACGGGGTTGTTACTCCTGTTTCAGGCTAAGGAAACGTTCTGCATTGAAGCAGCTGCTGAGCAGGACAGCTAACTCTGCCCCAGAGCTAGTGAAACAAAAGCAAGTTGTCCATCCTTCCAGGACTGCCAACAAGCACCAACCTCAGCCGAGCTTGGCTTGTCAGCTTGCATGCTCATTGCTAAGCTGCTGGGCTCCAGCTTCTTCTCTACCCTTAAAAAGACATCTACAGGAGAGCCCCACAGCTTGGCACTGTTGGCACTGGGATACTGGCAGGCTGCCCTGTGTTGTGCTAACATCGACCACACAGTTAAATCAAATCAGCATCAGTCCTCGCCCAGCCGTGCACCAGACAGCTGACTGCTGGTCACCATTCAGCTTAGTTCCTGTATGTTGATGTGGATTTCAAACACGAGACACATTAACACCGCAGTAGAGGAGAAATTCAGACTGGAAGACAAATGTGTAGACCCCATTGCACTTATGAACTTACCCAGACACCTTCTAAATCTATGGTCATTAATAAAAGACAACCAACCCCTAGACACATGGCACCAACTGGTTTGGATGACATTGCTCAGGACTAACCGCCTGTAGGGCAGAGATAGCAAATCTTGGAAAGAGCAAGACAGAGTGGTCCAGAGAAGAGTCAGGGAGTGCTACGCTCAAGATGTTGTTATGGGCAAAAGGGACACACCATACATCTGGAGCGAAGAACCTATACTTAGTCTAACTAGACTTTTACACTCTAATAAAAAGGAAAAAACCCAGCTCTTATTAGTATAGTTACAATGGTACAAATACAGTCCAAGGTGATACAGAAGTCTCAATAATATCCTTAAAGCTGTTATTCAAGAAAATGTCTTAGTATCTTCTCTTTCCTCTGATGTCATATTCTCTCTGTCACCATCTCTCGAGGTGCTGGAGACATGGTGGTTCTGCTGGTCACCTCCAGCAGCACGTCCAGTTGTCACCACCCTGAGCTCTTCCCTGGCAGGGATGTGATGTCCATGGTGGAGTCTGTTCCTCC
>JANHGO010000069.1:4408554-4446763 GCA_024606505.1 Aquila spilogaster
GCACCCCAGGATGCCATTGGCCTTCTTGGCCACCAGGGCACACTGCTGGCTCATGGCCAACCTGTCATCCACCAGAAACCCCAGGTCCCTTTCCTCAGAGCTCCTCTCCAGCAGCTCATCCCCCAACCTGTACTGGTTTTGATATACTGAAATGTTCTTTACTTTAGTTTTACTTCAAAGAAATTCCCTTCTGCTGACATATTGGGCTTTGTTTTGTGGGTTAATCAGAACTGTGCTGCATCTCTGTTATTACTGTTGACAGTATCTGCATGGGAGGCCAAGGAAAAGACCACCATTTCCCTGAAAACCCTGAAAGTGTGTGGAATTCAAGGCATGCTAATGGTCTTGAGCATGGATAATTGCTAGGGAATGGTGTCTTGAATAAAATCAAGAAGTATTGGATAACTGAGGGCAGTCTATCTGGGTAGGCTCAGTGCTCTCTTGCAGCGCCATGTCTATTCCCAACCTGTTCATACGATGCAATTTGAGCTAAATGGGCATGCAACATTTGGCCAAGATGGCTGTTGTGAATGCACTGATACCTTCAGAGGAAAGAGTGGGAGCAGACATCTTGTGATCAGAAGGATCTGACAGTACACCACTCCGCCTTCACCTTCAAAATGCTGACCTTCCTCATTCACCTGCCAAGTTCAGCAGGCTTAGATCACCAGAAATGGTGCCTAATAAACATCCTGGCATGAGACACTGCAGACCTGTGACTGCTGTTTGAACTCAGGGCTGGAGAAGCTATTGAACACTTTCAGAGATAAGGCACACATGGTCCAAATTCCACCGGCTCCTTTATCTACTCACATCTGGTTATCTTCAATGCAATCTGTTTGCTGAAGCACAATTACTGGCTAATTGCAGAGTGGCCTCAGCCGTTTTGGGGTTAGGAACATGCTGTGAAGGCCCCCACTAATCTATTCCAGAAGCCCAAAGGAGCCAAGAATGTTCCTTGGTGAATTTTTATGATTAAATTAGGCCATGCAAAGTAAAAGATGCCATCACCTGGACAAAATAGTTTGAGAGTGGGAAGCAAATATTCCAGGAAAAAGGTCTTATGCCTCCAATGAAATCACTGGTAGAAGTTTTGTCCAAGGACAAAGACTTTGGCTCCACTGAAGAATGGTCAATATGAGGATGTGACTTAATGTCAGTACTTGTCAGGAGATAGAACTTGAGGGCTGGACTTCAGCTCTGCAGGACATTATATATATTCAAGTCACCTCCAGGGTTTGTGCTTTCAGCATGTACAATCTAATTTTAGATAAAAGTGACAAAGAAAATACCATCATGCCTACTTTCAACTCATGGGCTAATTGTGAGACATCTTACACAGTCAGCTTATGGTAGACTTGGAATTTAAAATAATACTTCCTGAATCATCACTGCTGCAACTGAATGGGCATTCTCACTTTGAGGATGTATTCAAAATTCCCCTTTTTTCCTTCCCTTCCCTTCCCTTCCCTTCCCTTCCCTTCCCTTCTTTCCCCTTTCCCCTTTCCCTTCCTTTTTCCTTCCTTTTTCCTTCTCTTTCCACTTTCCTTTTCCCTTTCCCTTTCCCCTTCGCCTTTCTACTTTCCCTTTCCACTTTTCCCTCTTTTAGTGAATACTCTTGAGAGTGGATATACAATCATTTAACTGTACTATTGCTAAGCAGTCTTTGCTAAACATCTTCAGGATGGATAAACCACAACAAAAAAAGAATGCACAGCTTTGGCCACCTGGCCAGTGTGCTTCAGTATTCATAACCAGCAAAGCAAAAAGACAAAAAAAAAAAGTCTGTCCAGTTGGGAGGCAGCAAAAACAATCATAATTAGAAAATGCAGAACAGACAGTCATCACTTTTCCAAGCCATTTGTAGCCTTCCAAAGCTTGTTCACAGAAGCGTTGGGAAGCGTGTGACTAACAAATGGTTGGTGAGGAATACAACATAATTCACAGAAAGAATGACAAATGCTCGGTTTGTGGGATGAATTACACTGCCATAATAATCTGCCTACTCACAGAATTCAAGCCTGCGTAAGGCCAGCAGCAGTATTTAGAGTTTTTCCTGAGATTTCTGGAGTCCTTTAGGAACAGCAGGTATTTCCCAGTGATGAGGTGGAAATCCCACTTCATCTTCCTCTTGGAAGAGCGGCGACAAGCCGTAACTAAAGATAATGGCATCAAAGGAAAGGAAACCACTGTCTTCTATCACAGAGAGGATGTGTAAATCTGGAGAGATGCTGTCAGCAGGAAATGATTGAAGATGAGGAGGATGTGGAGTTACCCACAGGACTGCTGAGCATATTATTGAGGTCTGCAGGTTGGCTTAAGCCTGGCATTAACCCTTACAGTGCTGTCAGTGATCATTGTATCAAATCCTACTTCTGAAATGCAAGTCCCATCCTGCCCTTTCTAAGAGACTTGAGAGGAGCTGAAAGATCCCAAACTTCTTCCTAAAATTGGAACTCCAACAAATGTTACTGGGGCAATATTTCCAGTCACAGCATGATCCCAACAAAGATTTCCTGCCGCCTAGCATTTATCCATCTGAACTAACGTTTCCTAGGAATCACTCCAAAAATGTCTTATGAAACACTGTAGATCATCTGAGGTATAAACCTGGAGGAACCAAAATGCCTCCATTCTGCTCCTTTCCTTTCTGCTCAACAATGCATGGAAGCACCTTTCAAACTCCATTCATTTCAAGCCCAAGTATCCTTGATGGATTACATTGCTCCAGGACATCAGCTCATCTTTTAGGCATGTGAGACAGGACCTTAGACCTCAGACATCTTGTCTATATTGACTTGATCTTGGAGTCCTGATGTGTCAGCCACTAACTTCATAAATAAATAACACTGCGCAAGACCTCTGAACTAATGAGGATGCCAAACGTACCTTGCAATGGGCACTGAAGACCACAACAGTTATAAAAGAGACACTCAGTACTTGTCATGGCCACTGCTGTGGACCCAGCTTTGGGGGATGCAGTTCTCTCAGTCTGTCCTAGGAAAACGAACAGATCAGAGGTGACCTGATGATGGAGGACAGATCTAATTCCCAGCCTTCCAAATTCAGGAAACTGCCTGGGGGCTATGTCTTGAGGAAGGAAAGAGAAGTTTTGCATCTGTTTCAGTTGCCCAAGGGTGAGATTATGCAAGTCTCAGAAGAAGCAAATCAAGATCAAAAGGAATAAAATTAGAAAAAGAGAGAAGAACGGAGAAATGGGAATAGCTTCTGCTGGGGTATTGCTGCAGGGTTTACTCCTCCCTGTGCTGAACCTGCCAAAGCCCACGAGAGGCAGAGAGATGTCACTTTTTCTCCTCTTCTCTATCTTCTGAAGTCATCCCTTCCCTCTTTCCTGGCTCTCTCTTTCCTTCCAGCTGCTGGAAGGTGATCCCCGTGGGTCTGAGGAAAGAGGCATGCCTTTGGCTGGACTGCTTTTAGCTGGACAAGACATATTGCAGTGAGAAAAGGTGGATGACCTGCCTACTCCTTGCTCCCTAATGCAGCCACGCCACATCAGTTTTGGATGTGCAGTCAGTAAGGGTGGAAGGGCAGAGTCTTTCTTATGGCTGCATTTCTCAGTGACACCGCTCCACAGTTTTTTTAATCTTCTGCTCTGCTCAGAGGAACCTGCATACCTTATTACACAGCTTCCATCTGCAGCTAATTCCAATGAGCATCCAAAGCATCCTGAGATCACACACAGACTACTCCTGGATGTGATGTATCTTTGCTCATCTGTATTGCCCCATAGCATGGGAATTCGAGGTATTTCTCCTTGGCTGAAGTGAACTTGATCTTTCTACACCCAGTAGCACCACTAAAAGCCATCTTCACCTTCCTAGAGCCCATCTTAAGCCAGCAAAGAACGGATATTATACATGCTGGAAACGAGTCTATCCTCCTGCTGCCATTAGGAGCTCCCATTCCTGGAGGTGTTCAAGGACAGTTTAGATGGGGCTCTGGGCAGCCTGATCTAGCGATTGGCAACCCTGTCCATGGCAGGGGGGCTGGAACTAGATGATCATTGAGGTCCCCTTCAACCTTAACCACTCCATGACTCTATGATTCTATGATTCTAGAATTCATTGCAGCTCAAAGGAAGAATGCATCAAAGGCAGGAAACTGGGAGCACCTTGTTTTTCTTAGAGGGCAACAGAAGTTTCCAAATGGCTTTGGGAAGTGGTTTCCCCATACTGAAGGTCTTCACCTGAAGAACTCTGCTGTATATCTGTATGTTTTGCATTGCATTCTACAATGTCTTCAAATTTCCTCCTCTGCTTCAGGCTTCCCCTGCTGTCTGCTTGATTGTTCCCCCAGCTGAGCCCTCATCTCTGCAGCTATCTGGCCTCCTTACCCCATCACAAAGTGAAAGACACCGTGCCCTCCTCTTGTGACACATCCTGAGAGCACATGGTGATCCTGAAGCTCTCTGCTTTTGCTCCACCATATCAGAGAAGGATCACTGCTGACAAATCACTTGCCAATGAACAAGGAGTTCTCAGATTGCTTGGAAGCTCCAGTCACCTTATCCTTAACACAAGAAGCAATGATGTTCAGTTCATCAGCAAGGCTGATCCTTTAGCCACAACAATGACATTTTCAGTGCCATTAGAGCCACAGAGAGCTGGTCAGTGTGACATGGGTACACATGAATCAGATGCTTGTGACTCTCTGTGACTCACAACTGGAGGCCAGCCAGGGTATTAAAAATGGTTTAGGCATTGAATTGCGAGCATTGTTCCTCCCCTCTTCCTATACCATGAATTGCCTGTCACTGAGAAGCAATAACAAAAGAGGGCAAACATAATTCATAACATTCAGCCCTATAGAAACAGGTAGAAGAAAAGCAACACCTCTTGGAAACAGAACAAATTTATGGGATCTGGGATGCCATAGGGCATGGATGTCCAACCTTTTGGCTTGCCTGGGCTGCACTGAGTGAAAAGGAATTGTCTAGGGTAGAATCTACAAAGGTTGCTCCAAAAATAATGCCTCCTACCTATTTCCATGAAAACTACAACCAACACAAAGAGCACAATAACACTCTTCAGTAGAGCAAAATTTCAGCTATAAAATACTCCTTTTCAGCACACTCACCACCATTAGCTATACATTTTCACCAGTGATGAATGAGAGCCTGCATGCTGTGATTGTAACAATCTGTACTAGCAGAAGTGACCCACTGCCACTGTCATCACTGCTGAAATGTACCACCCACCACCTCACTGTGCACACTGCCACTGTTTGGTCTCCATGAACGTTCAGCAAGTGTCAATGAATGTTAATGGGTGCCATTTTTTCCTCATGGCATAATTCAGTTCCACCCTTTTGCTTCCATATGCACTTCCATGTCGGACGTCATTTTGTCAGACTGCCCTTCTGCTGCCATCTGTCACACAGCAACAAAATGTAGTGGAATACTGGTGTGAATGTTCAGCCTCTACTGCCATACCACCAACATCTGCCTCAGAAGTCGTGGGCCAACGTAATAAGATAGGAGGCATTACTTTCAGAGCAGACCTCATTAGATACGTAATATAGTTAATGTATATAAAGTAACAATATTTTTTTAAATTAAAACACATTAAAAAAAGGAGCAACAAAAACATTGGAAGCCCCGTATTTGTTTGGACTGTGGGAGCTGTTCACAGTCCAGAAATACTGCCGGAGCCGGGTGATGGCTGACACAAGCCCCTTGGGGACAAAGAATATGGCAGCGTTGATATTGAAGAGGAAAATTTTCTCTTCTCAATTCAGTCTCAAGAAGCAAAGACCGTTTTCCCCTCACAATCAGAAGAAAAAGAAAAAGAAAAAGCACACACAAAAAAAAAGCTGTTCATCTCCCGGATGGGAAGAGGGTAAAAGGGGAGGAAACAATTTGGGCCAACACTGAAAACTTCCAGTGTTTGCTGAGAAACTTCCTGGTAATTTTGCCTGCTGAATGATTATACACTCTTGAGCTTGGCCCACGCTATTAGCAAAGTCACGAAACACCCGCAGTCTGTGGCAATCAAGTGAGGCATTTTCCCCAAGGACATCGGACTCAGCTGTAGCACAAGTGGAAGCAAACAGGCTCATAATGACTGATTGGTCCGAACATGTTCATTGGCTCAGGAGAACATCACCTTACAGAGGCAGAGCTTGTGGGCTTTGAATCCTCCACTCTGGCAGAAGGAGACAAGATTGGGTGGGAGGGACGTGAAACACAGCTCAGGTGAGGGGCTGACACATGATTTTCATGAGCTGAGTAGACAATAGTTTCCAGAGTTTTACAAGCTGGATATTAGCATCAGTCCCAAACTCAATGGAAGGCACTTCATGTGCAGTGCATTAGATCCAGAGGGCTTTTGTTTCCCTGGTCACCTGGGGACATCTTTTACATGGCTTCATCAGGCTCCCTAGTCATAGAATCATAGAATAATAGGAGTTGGAAGGGATCCTTAAAGGCCATCTAGTCCAACTCCCCTGTGATGAACAGGGACACCTACAGCTCCATCAGATGCTCAGAACCCTGTCCAGCCTGACCTTGAGTGTTTCCAGGGACAGGGCATCCACCACCTTTCTGTTCCACCTCTCTGGGCAACCTGTTCTAGTGCCTCACTACCCTTGTAGTAGAAAACTTTTCTTATACCCAATCTAAATCTCCTCTCTTTTAGTTTGAAACCATTTCCCCTTGTCCTGTCACAACAGACTCTCCTAGAGGGTCTGTCCATACGTCAGCAAAGGAACCACAAAGGGCTGCACTGGGTTCATGGCCATTAACTTCTTCCTTACCCCTTGCAAGCAGCCTATAGAGCTCATTCCCGCAACATCAGGTGCCTGGGGATGCTGAATTGTGCAGTGTTTTCAATAGTCAACAGGACTCACACTGCCAAATTGTGTGATTTGTTAACGCTGTATGGCCTCTGACAGTTCTTCAAGGCACCCTCTCTACTCCCAAGCCTGTCTCCCCATGCGTATGCAGAGTTACAAAATACATACAATTTCTCCATTTACACTTTTCTTCCCTCTCCGAATGCAGTCAGCGCAGCTGCCATTACAGCTTCCAGCGCTGCAAACCCTTCCGATTTTTTACCGCGCTCTTAAATTGGGCACAGACGTTTCCTGTGCTGCTTTCGAATTTACAGCACATCAGAAGCATTTGTGTTTGCGTATTCTTTTTCTTTTTAAAACAGAGAGGGCTTAAACTAGAGTAAAACTGATAGAATTACATGGACCATGTGGGTGCTGAAGTATTGGGCAGCAATTCTTAAATCTGACAACAACAAAATTTCTGGTGTCAGAGTAGCGTTAGGAATATTTCAACAGAGTAACAGCTTTTTGGTATGTGGAGAATTTCATGGCACAGAGAAAATTAAAGCAAATCTCACACGTTGTTTGGAAAAGGAATAATTTGGGAATGCATCAAGAAGCAGATTTCTTACTGATGTTGGATCAATTAACTCTTTGTTATGACTTCACAGAAGAACAGGGAGCTATAGGAGGGGCATATACTGTTCATATAGTGTTTGGTTTGGGAAACACCATGTGTATGGCATCTAGCACCGGTCCTGATCAGAACTTTTAGGTGCTGTTATTATCATTAAAAGCAGTCCGGATCGCTGCAATAGGAGCGTATGAGACTGCTGATGTACTGGAATTACTTATATAGGGTGCTTCATAGGAAGGAGAAGGAAAAATGATTCACGCAATGTGAACACATCTCTCCATGAGGAATCTGTCATTCTCTGTTCAGGATGCAACTGAAGCACAGGATTTTCTGAGCTTTAATCATGTTAACTTGACATTGGAAAGTTTCAGTACATATGCATTGGATCACTCCCATCATCTTCATTTCAGCAGTTTCCTGTGCGTAAGCCCAAGGGTGACTGTAGGAATTGTTTATTGGGAGACCTCTTATAGCCAGATTTTCCCTGAATTTGACTCCCTCCATCCCTCAGACAGTCCTAAACTTTCCCACAGCCCTTGATCCCACAGAAGGAACAGGCTGCCCAGGGAGGTGGTGTAGTCACCTTCCCTGGAGCTGTTCAAGGAGAGGGCAGACGTGACACTGAGGGACGTGGTTTAGTGGGCATGGTGGGAACGGGTTGGTGGTTGGAACTGATTATCTTAGTGGTCTGTCTACACCATGGCCACCATTCCCTGGGATAAATACCTTTAGCAGTGCAAATGCCACTGCATTTATTTGGAATTCTGGCTTAGGACACAATTGGCCCCATGAAGCAGTTTGTGTTATTCACCAGCCTCACGTGAGTCAGACACACCATTTTGCTTTCAAACTAAAACTGGACATTTAGACTGGATACAAGGGAAAAAAAAATACAATAAGGGTAGTGACACACTGGAACAGGTTGTACAGAGAGGTGGTGGATGCCCTGTCCCTGAGATATCCTGTCAGTCAGGACGGGACTCTGAGCAACCTGATCCAGCTGTAGATGTCCCTGTTCACGGCAGGGGAGTTGGAATAGATGGCCCTTAAGGGTCCCTTCCAATTCAAACGATCCCATGGTTCCACAATTCTATGATTTTAATGCTACCTCAACATCACTTTTCTTCTTGTCTAGCACTGTTCCCACACTTGGTTGCAGCACTTCCCCAGCCCTGCTACACCTCAGCATTTCCCCATAATTCCCCATACCACTCCCATGATCTGCACCTCTAGCAGCTGTCTGCATCTCCATCTCTGGTGCTCACTCAGATATGTGCAGCTGATGTCCACGAGTGGTCAGGGAAGGACGCTACACATCTACACGATGGTAGATTTTCCTCCTGGGGCTGTCTCCTTCTCTCACCAATGCTTCATGCACCATTTATTCCTCCCATATCCTCAGCCCCCAGAGGAAGTTACCGTAAGTCACCGGCTGGGAACGAGGCGAGCTCTGAAACCTGCCTCCATCCATCACAGTGGCAGATATGCTGCAGGAAGGCTTTGTGGCAAGGTGCCAGGGCTAATGGCCTGAAACGCCATGCTCTCTTCTTCTAAGCTGCTTTAGAGAGTGGGCACAGATGCTAATTGCAGTTCTTTCTGCTTCCGTGAAGAAAGGAAGGGAGCAGGGAGATTTTTAATGGTGGGTTCAGCTGCAAAACTGCAAGAAGGAAGAAGAGGAAGGAGAAGAGGAAGGAGCAGTATGCAGTGCAGCACAGTGATGAGTCTTGAGGCAAGATCATACTCTGCTTCTCAGACCTTGATGAGGGCACTCTGACTCTTCTTATGCATAGTCAGCAGCTCTGCTTCCATCCATCTTTGAACCACTTTCCTATCCCGATGCTTCAGACGTTTAGAATCATGAAATCATTAAAGTTGGAAAAGAACTCTAAGATCATCAAGTTCAAACATCAGCCCATCACCTCCGTACTCACTAAACCATGTCCCAAGATCCAATGGCTTTGAAATCCCTCCTCCTGTGCTCCTAAAGAGCTGTGTTTTGGGGTCTTGCTCCTACCTAGAGCCCAGATTTTTTTGCTGGATGACCATTTCTCATCACCCTCTTCTCTAGCCGTGGGATGACCAAGCAGCTGGTCAGTCTCTTTGTGCTGTTTCATCATGAGAGACGGAGTGTGGGCAGAGATCCCAGCTGATTTAAAGAACGGAAGGGGACAAGTAGGCACAGGAAATACATTTCCCACAAGGAAAGCAACATACATCATGACTTTCTTTTCAGAGTCTTTTGTCAACAAACAAACAGTCAAACAAACCAAACAACAGCACAACACAACACAATAATTTCTGTATTTCTGAGTCACTTAAGCTGGAATCCAAGCTTTGTCCAAGAAAACTAATTGTGAAAATCTCTTGAGCGCTTCTTTTCCCTCCTGTGCTTGCTCCTGGCATGATCCTGGCTTTTAGCAATGCTCAGCATTGACCAACAACAGTGTGCTCAGGGGATGATACAACGACCCCTCTTGCCTTCTATTGATTGTGTTTGCTGCCACATTGCTCCCTGCTCCCTTGGTTTAAAAGGAACACTTTCCTTATTTCATAGTTGTTTGCATTTCATCAGCCTCATCCTCCACTGGGATATATATTCCACAAGGTGTAGTCTGATACCAGACAGAGACAGGGACACACAAGGTATGCAGTTGTCCTGTTGGTTCTTGCAGCAGCACATACGCCCTCCTGTGACCACTGGCTTTTCTGAGTGCCGTAAGGAACCCTAAAGGGGGAAGTCAGGAGACAGTACAATTAGAACTAAAATAGCAGCATTTTCTGCCAGCAGCTTTGGCCATATAGGGCTCAACTCAGCCACCCAGATGCAGGCACCTATAATCACTTGAGACACACTTGGACTTTGGACGCTCCAAGGTGGTCAGATGCGATGGAAGAGATGGGTATAGAATAAAACTATCTAAATCTCACCCTAGATCTGGAAATATGTCTTTTCCTTGAGGCCAGACTGCATTGATCTAACTTCTACTGAAGGCTTTGTTGTATTTTTCACTGCTCTGGATGCCGTTCACCTCTGAAGGCCTTGATGCATCTGTAGGAAACACCAACAGGACCAAGCAGGGGCTGGCTGGTTGAGTCTGGTCTTTGCTGTCTGTAACTCTGGGCAGCCAGGCAGAGAGGGTTCTATTCTGTTTCGTTTCCTTCTTCTACCACATTCAGATAAATGCAGCTATACAGACTTATTTCCCAAACAGTCTGTCTCGCAGAAGGAGAAATGATCTTGTCAGAGCTGAATAAAACTCCATTTTCACCAGGAAACTCTGGGGCAACAGTCTGTGAGGGAACTGTGAAAGGCTGTGGCACCAAAAGGGACTGCCTTCAGAGTTTATTCCTGCGCTCAGCTCGATGACTCTGCCCTCAGCACCTGGGAGTTCATCTAATCATCATTACTGCCATTTACTCTGATGTGTTCACAGGTGTATTTTCTGCTTCTCACTTGCACAGACAGATTGGTTATTCCAAACATGGGGTCGGGATCGATCCCTTGCAATTGCATCCTCTTCAGAGGAAGATTTTAAAGGATGCCAAGAACTTAGCACATCTTCATGGAACCACAGAATCGTAGAACCATCTTCCATGTGTGAAGTAGACTTGAAGAAGACTTTGGCCTTATGGGCAGCACTTGATCTACTGAAGCAAAATGGCTCTGACCCAGAATAAGAATTATCTGAATGGGACTGGATCTGCGGGAGGCCTCCTGTCTCATGGAGCCATTAACCATAAGTGGTCATCAACCACTCCACAGAAGGGTGCATGAAACCATTATCCATTTCATGTCCTATGAGCCACAGAAGGCACCTCAGTACCTTCATGTGGTATTAAAAGCCTGTAAAACACCTTCTCAACAAGGAGATATTGAGATTCCTATTAACCATAAAAGAAACAATACATTAAGTCCTTCCAAGAAGCGAGATCTGTAAAACTCTCATCCAGACAGACAGCGTTCCTGGGTATCTTAGTGATGATTTTTGCCTACACCCTGCATGTTGGACCTAAGTCAGTACTATTCCATTCTCCTGAATTTTCACTGATGCAAGGACAACAGCCAAGACCCACAGAGGGTGCAGACATGGAGCAGATGAGTTTGCTGTGAGCAGAAGCCCTCTGCATCACTGAGCACACAGCCATCCTCTCACTGCTATGTGATAGCCCCCGAAGACATGGAGAAAGCATGCTGGAAATGTTTTCCCCTGAACAAACGCTTGGCTGATCCAACCGTGGGAGAGTCTGCGGTGGCTGCAACTGCTTTCTATTTTCACCTTTTTCTAAACAGGCTTTTTATGTGTGTCAGAACTGCACCTGCACCCCCATTTTCTGTTCTGGAAACTCACAGGAACTCTACAGGCAGTCACGATTGCTTTGTTTAAACAGAGCCAGCCGTGCTCGCAGCTCCAAATTCTGTTTGCATCTATTCCCAGACTCAGTCTTTCCTCTTGAAGTTGAAACAAGGGGGGGGAAAGAAAGAAAAAAAAAAAAAAAGAGAAAAAAAAAGCCGAACAAGTGAGAATTCAGCAGCATTTCAAAGCAATCCAACCAGAGAGCAACTTTTAGAAGAAGCCATTTAGGGTCAGAGACTCCCAGCTGTCCAGGTGTCCCTGCTGAGCCTGCTGCAAAACACAGTTCAGGACGCTCCTGTCACTGACTGCAGGCGATCAGGGAAGATGCATTAGCTACTAATGTCCAGAGCGTGATTAATCTTTTCCTATTCATTTTGATGCTGCTGCAGTTGCAACAGATGTTCAAGTGCCTTCTGGCGGTGACATATCCCCGCATGGTCCTGAATCCTTACCAAGCAAGTAATGATAAAAGTCACAGATTCCCAGTGGTTTTTTCTTTTCCCTCTGGAAAGTTCTGCATATTTTCTGGAAGTTTTCTTGATGCCATATGATGTGTTCATGCCCTACATTTGTTCCATCCCAGAGTTCACGTGGGTGGATCAGAGAGTTGGGAAAAACACCCTCCTTTACAAGGATGCCAACCTGGAGCTTCCCAGCAGAGGAGCAGCAGAAAGGTGATATAAGGGCCACAGGACCTGTCGCTGGTGTATAGAAAGGTTAAGTGAAGCACACTTCATGCAATGTGACCGATGCATGAAGACGGGAATGAAGGACCAGAGTTCTTCCTCCAACCCTAACTTCGTTTTGCAGCAGAACAGTGAGCTCACGGTCAGATCTGTCACTGCCAGATGAGTGGGGAGTTTTCTTGGCATTGCAGCTGCTGACATCAGAAAGTAACAGAACACCTGAAATAGAACTAATTCTGTGCCCACCGAGTTTGTAATCACCATATGCCAAGCAAGAGTTGAGTAGAGGAGCTATTCCCTAGAAAGGGATGCTGATCAGCACTGTAGGATGAGTTATGTAGCTTGCACCGAAAGTAATGCCTCTTAATTATTTCCATGGAAACGACAACTGATACGAAGAGTACGATAGCACTATTTAACAGAGAAAATTCTCTGCTACAAAACATGTTTTTTCAACGCAGTCATCATCGCTAGTGATGTATTTTTGCCAGCAATGAACAAGAGCCTGCATGCTGTGCTTGCAACACTCTGTACCAGTGAAGGTGACCCACTGTCACCACTGCTGAAACGCTCCACTCACTGCCTCACTGTGATCACATCCACTGTTTGCTCTACATAAACATCCTGCAAGCATTAATGAATGTCAATGGGTGCCATTTTTTCCTCATGGAGAAATTCAGTGACACACCTCATCATACGCACTTCCATGTCGGACCCCCTTTTGTCAGACTGCTCTTCTGCTGCCATCTGTCACACAGTAACAAAATGTAATGGAATATTGGTGGGAAGGTTCAACTTCTACTGCCATACCACCAACATCTGCCTCTGACGTTGTGGGCCTACATAATAAAATAGGAAGCATTACTTTTGGAGCAGCCCTCCTAAACCCCTTTCTGGTCCTCTCTGTTGTTTCCCCCATTTATAAACATGGATGCTAATACAACCCTGCAAGGCTAGATGCTTTGACATTAAGACCAGAAAGAGCGTTCTGGTCCTGCCCAACCTCCAGAGACCTCTGCCCACTCACTATACCCATCCATGAGGGACAGACAAGGTGCTTTGCCTGTAAAGATCTCAAGGGTAGAAGCTATCCCATCCAAGATGATTCATTTTGCTGATGATCCGTTGCAATGAAAGTAAATAATTAAATTCATTTTAAATCCTCCCACTTTTTCGTTCCTGTTGCTAGATCTCATTGTACCTTTGTCTGCCAGCTGCATTCAGACAGAGCTGTCAAGAGCTTTCGATGGAAAATCCTATAGCTCCTCCTCCTCAAATGCTCTCTGTTTACAAATCAGCAGTGAACTTTTTCATGCGGCATTACAGAGCTGCAAACTCTGCTCGGTAGACAAAAAGGCACTCAAAATTCTTATGGTACATCCAGCAAAGTGCATCCCACTGTCAGAGCTGAAATCTTAGTGGCAACGATGAGAAAAATTACTCCCCACACTGCACCGAGCACACAATGCTGAGAGATGTGAGAAATGTCACGTGCATATAAAATATTTCTAGGATCTATCGATAAAACACAGCTATGGAAAAGGGAGCTGTGAAGCATGAGGGCTCCAGCAGGTCTTTTTGCTGGGGCTCTGGAAGTAAGGGGTGTTATGTGTGTGTCACTACCTTGCCTTTCACCTAGCTCTCATTCAAAGAGGAAAATAAGAGCAGGATTCATGCAATCTGTCTCTAACCAGATCAGGGTACATGATGACGTAGTCAATGGCAAGCATTTTTCAGTCATATCTCAGATACTCTATGTGTGCTCATAGAAAGTGTGTCATGCTCTAAAAATGCCCAGTTCTCACCCCTCACTGTAAAGGCAGCTGAGGGTGACTACTGAAAGAGAGATGCTCACATCCCATCAGAGAAATTTCAGAAACCCTGCAATCCTGAAGCAAATGAAAACAGAGACAGCAGCATCTGCAGAGGGCATGAATACTCATCCCCGAGGCACAGCTGTCTTCACTCATCTCAGGGGGTTGTTAACTCCAAGCTATGTTACGTGTCATGATTGCCGGTTGTTTCAATGCTGATTAAAAAATGCATAAAAAGGACTTCGATGTGTTGAAGTTGTTCTAGCAATGCTTCATTCTGGTTTCAGAAATGATGGATCCTGTCTTATGCATGGATCTTGGGAATAATATTCAACCCCTTCCATCTGTTTTCCACTCCCATATACGCCCTGATAACTGTGTCTTCCTCTATAACTGATGCAAAATTGTGTTTCTTTGCTTGTTGGTACCATCTCAGCTCATGTTGCTAGGGAGGCTAATGCAATGTGCAGCCATATTCTGTAAAATAGCTTACTCCGAAACAAACACAACAAAGGACTGATCATATGATTGAGGAGCAGCAGAGCTGATTTCAGGGCAGGAGACAGCACAGTTCATCTCCTGACACAAATTAACACTCAGAAAAATGTCACTGGACTGCATAAAACTAGAGAAGGTGGCAAAATTTGTTTAGTTTGTTAACAGGAAGAATCATTAAGGTTGGAAATGCATTCTATCAAAGTATGCTATCAAAGGAGGAAATAGGACAAGAAACAAAGCGTTCATGAGCCTCGATGTCTTCTTTTAAGAGATTATGTAACATAGATCTGATAGTAGCAATGGACAAAAACATTTCTTCTGGTCTTGTGTTCCTAAAACTACCCTTTTCTCTCTGTTCCTCCTTCTGATTCCATGCAAATATACAAAATAAAGGAGGCAGACAGCCTACAGCAGCCTGAGTGAAGTCAGTCCAACACAGAGGTAAGATTTAGCACCAAGGCTTGGAAGGAAGAGGCAGGTGGAAGTGTCTCACATCCCAGGCAATTACGTGATTAATGCTTAGAGCCAGAGGGAGTCAAAGGGAGGACTTTATAATTCCTATGCCACTAATCTCGCCATCATTTAATGTCTATGAAAGAAAGAATCCTTTTTCCATGAGGGGGTCCGGCTGAAAAATGTAAGTGACAAACCAACCAGCCATCAATTAACTTTATGAGTCAGCTACTCTCTTGCTGTGCCACTGAATTCATCGTCCAGTCCGCCATTGCTACTACCCTTTTCTGCTTGAAGAGTAAATGGGCTTTCATACCTCCCTGTCAAGCCTTTTCTCAACACCCTAACATTTTAGGCATGCTCCTGTCTACCTAGCAGTGCGACAGAGAGAGATTTTCTGTTTATTGCTGGTTATTAGAAGGCATTTCTCCTTCTTCTGACCTCTGAAGTAGCAGCTCATTCATGCAGAGAAAGTGGATGCATATCCTATTATCCCTTGAAGTATTTTATAGCCTGTGTTAAGGCTTTGGGCCCTTCGTATTTTGTACCCAATTTTAGGATTGCAATACTTGTAAGGAGGGAGTTCTGTGATCTTAGAATTGCCCTAACCTTCAAAAGAAGATAAATAAAAATATTTATTTATGAAACTCGAACTATACAATACAGCTGCCTTGAATTTTAATGAAGCAGAAAGAATTCCTTCTCTCTGAATGGTTCATCTAGAAGAAGGAAAGACATTTCCCTGCCTTTCCACGCCATCACTAGATCTTGGAGGTGGCTTGACCGATCCTAGCACTGGAGCCTCTGTACGCCCTTGGGGATAATCAAATTCAAGCCTTCCTAAAAACTAACACCTCTTTTATCCATTAGCTGAAGCAATCAGTCTACTCGCTTTAGTCTCACTGTGGAGATGTTAATGCCCCCACATCAAAAGCTTTGGTACTGCAGACATTGTATCTTGAATGATATTGTGGAAACACATTGCTGCACAGTCAGAAGAGACCCTGCAATGGCAATATGAGTTTGATTCTTGAGATATCCTCAAATGTAGTCTGTATGGAGGACAGTGTGATTGATGTTCCAGCCACTTAAGAAGCGTAAGCAACAATTGCATCTATTTAACACTAGAGAATACACTCTTAAGTCTAAAGGAGGCATAGGGAGTCCATACCGAGTAGATGGCCTAATATCCAATGGAGGAGCAACTCACAGTGCAGTCTTGGTGGACGTCTGTTACAAAATAAGCAACTCGGAAACACAAGCCCATAGGAGTCTGTGATAAGAGACTGATTTTTTTTTTCTGGATTCCCATGTGGTGCTGAATTCACATTTCCCTGGCCAAGAAGGTCTCCACCACCAATTTGACTTTGGTCTCTCCTGCGTAGGATTGTTATCCTGCTTCAAGCTAAGGAAGTGTTGAGGTGAGTGCTAAGCAAGACTAGTGGCATGAAAGCAAGTAGTCCATCCCATCAGTACTGACAACCAATACCAATCTCAGCCAAGCCTGACTTGTCAGCTGGCATGTACATTGCCAGACTGCTGGGCTTCAGCTCCCTCTCTGCCCCTGCAAGAAACGTCTATAAGAGAGCCCCATGCCTTGGCACAGATGGTGATGGGGTGTAACCAGGGTATCATGTAGTCATGCACTGGATATGGGATTGCTGATTACCATGTAGCTTAGTGCACTTGTTCCCATATAATTAGCAGGTTTCACACGCAATACATACTGTCACTGTAGCAGAGGTGAAATGCAAGCTGGAAGGCAGATGTGCAGAACCCATTGCACACATGAATTTATCCAGAGAGCTTCTAAATCTATGATCATATATAAAGACGACCAAACATCTATTCCTGCTCCCAGAAATGTGGTACTGACTGGTTCACATCAAACTGCTTTGAGCTAACTGCCTGTAGGGTAGAGATGAAAAACCTTGGAAAGAGTAAGACAGAGAAGTCCAGAAGAGAGTCACGGAGATCGTATACACCCATGTCCCAAGGCATCAGCCATCTCCAGTAGAAAGATGAGGTTGTCACTGCAACTTGTCATCATCCTGAGGTCTTCCTTGGGAAGAGTGTGATGTACACAGCCAGACTCTTTTCTCCTCACTCTCAGGACCACTTGGGAGTATTTCCTCCCCCTTCTTTCACTGTCTTCCCCCTTCCCATGGTCCCCAGCACCAGTGGCAGAGCTGTCCAATGTGTAGACTGGGCACACAAAGGGCTGCTGTTTGTTGGGCAGCACCTGCTGGTATGTTCTACTTCTCTATGGTTTACTTTCTGGTAGGAGTTAGCAATGTGACCAAAGGATTTACCATATTCAGTTTTAACTTTACTCTTCAAAGAACTCATTATGTCATAAATTACTTCTCATACAAGATCAGATTGTTATACTTTTATGACTGCACCATTTATTAAAAAAAAAAATCCAAAAAAAACTTTTAACATTTCGTGAAAGGAAATAAAAGAAGTTAATTTTCTGTTCCTGAAAGTGGCTCTGTATCATCCCCATCTTCAGCGTCTTTCAGGAATTTGAAATGGGCAATCTTCTGCTTCTGTGATAGTTAATTTCTAGTAACTGGAAAGCATCTTAAGACACTCTTAGGTTATACAGCCATCCATTTAATGGTGACATTCCTTGATGTTTTGATCTGTTCAATAGCGAGAGCTATTAAGTATCTTCTGTCATTCTGAAACCCCTTGCTAGATGAGGAGAAGTGATTTAAAACATAGTTATATAACCCACAGAACCGAATTACAACTTAAATACAGCATACTTTGCTGCACGAGGCAGTATATGAACTTAGCAATTAGTCTGAAACTAATATTCCTTTTATTTGTCATTAATTTGTAGACAAAATGGTTTCTCCCAAGGTTAATATTTTCATTATCATCTGCAAATGATGGTACATTGCCAAAGTTCAAACCATGTCTATGTAGTGCACTTTTTACATTTTAAAATATTCCTAATACAGTTTTTATTGCTCTCTTGAAAATAATTAGGCAGAAAATGGATTATTCCCCTTCCAATGAACAGCTATTGGAAACATTTTGAAATTTCACGCTTTCAGGCACCAGTGGCCACAGAGAGAAATATGCCCTTTTCAACCAACCCCTTAATTATTTTATCAATTGAAAGATGAACTAATACATTGTTGGCAATAGACAAAGCATTGTCCTCTAAATCTCTATGATTTTATCTGTGGGCAGATCTTGGCAAATAATGAACTGCCCCCATCCACGATGTTCTATATGAAGAGCTATGAATGATGCTGCAGTACACCTCTGTTGCTCCTCCACAGCAAAAAGTTTCAAGAGCTTTGGTTTTAGAAACTTCATTCATTCATTATTTAGAAACAACTTTTAAATGGCCATATTTTCCTGCATGTTCTGGTCTGAGTGACCGGGAGGGAATATCTGCAAAAATAGAAGTTAGCCTTTTTATTTCTCTATTGATCCATTTCCGCTCATTTGGAAAGAGCAGAGGATACTGGCTGAGTGTGCTTTGACTTGCTGATTGACGAAGACTAATGCAGTCATGGTCACGATCCATGTGGTGATATAATTCAATTAACTAATGAAAAACATACACATAGTGCTTGGATTCAATGCAAGGTCATGGTTACTTTGCTTGCTCCATACCCTGTATGTCTTGGTCCAATGATCTCTAGAAAATATACCACATCTGGATGAGATTTAGTGCACGATAAATATGTGAGATAAAGTTGTCCTTGGAGACTAAGGATTTGAACGTGTAAGTTTACCACAGTTCTTTCAGCAGATCGTATCTGCTCTGGAAAGCACAGACTTCTACATTTCGGTGGAAGAAGTGATTCACGTGTAACATTTGTAGAATAGAGTCAGGTGCCTGCCTAAGAGAAAAGATGGGAAACAACCAATTAGCCTTTATTTAAGAGATGGACAGCCACATGCTGAGAGTCCCAGTGGTCAGTTAGACCCAACGCACTCTAACACGTTCAGTTACCATGGAGACAGGCACATTTTACAAACCTTTTCCCAAAAAATCACACCAATTAGGTCTGCCGTCATGCATCACATATGCTTGAACTGTTCCCCCAGGTTCCTTAAGTAATTGTGACTGATTCATTCTCCTTACTGACATGGAAAGAAATAACCTTTACTTCCCACTTCCTGTTCCAAATTTATTTCTAGTATCATCTATCCATAGTTTTAACACAGCTAAAAATGGGTCACTTGCTTCCGTGCTACATAGCTTTGAGCTGTGCTTTTAGCTAAAAAGCTCCCAATCAGAATTCCAACCAGCCATCACGTAGAGTGAAACGTCAGTCAGCATGAAAATAAGCAAAGTTTGGAGGGAGGACCAGAGGAGGGAGGAGCAAGCATCAGGGTGTCCAGCACATGCTGTTTGACAACTTCAGAGGTTGGTCTTAATGAAAACACTGCAGCGTTTCACAGCATGATCATGCTCAGCGTGGCAGAGGGACCATCAAGCAGCTTTGTCTTGATCAGGGATGGTGACAGGTCAATTTTTTGCTTCCCTTTTGATTCTGAATTCGTGAGTGCAGCTGAGACAGAGTGAGAACTGCTCATCTATCAGCCAAAATGGCATTGCTGTGTTGCTCAAAAATTATCTCCTGGGATGCCCATCATCTTCAGGCACAATCTTGCAAGAAGGGTGGGTCATCCTCCCAAAATTGTGGAGAGAGTAAAACAAGGACAAATGAAGACAAACCCTTTGAATACCTGGGACCTGGGTGGGATTCATTTGACTGAATGTAGACTTCTGGAATGTAGAAGTTTACTTGTGAGTCTGTTTTCTGGTCTTTCTTTCTCATCTTAGGAGAAATTCCAGCACTTCCAGCGTATAGAATCATGGAATCATTAAGGATGGAAAAGAGCATTAAGACTACCTAGTCCAACCATCAACCCCCAATGCCACTATGCCCACTAAACCATGTCCATCACTCAGTGCCACAGTGCCACGTCTCCATGTTTCCTGAACACCTCCAGAGATGGTGACTCCACCACCTCCCTGGGCAGCCGGTTCCAATGCCCAACCACTCTCTCTGAGAAGAAGTTTTTCCTAATCTCCAACCCGAACCCCGCCTTGGTGCAGCTCAAGGCCGTTATCTCTTTTCCATATCACCCTGATGCAGAGTTACAGATCAGGGTGGGTGTTAATTTTACTCCTGTAAAAGGAGAGCTCAGCTCATATAGAGGTACTGACATTAAACACGTTACTCAAGTTACCTGCATTTAAACATCTATGAATTGGCCCTGACAGTGAGACTCAGCTCAAGATTCATCAGCTTGTATTGACTATTAATGGTAGTGTTTGGAAAGCAGTAATGTCACTGGCTTATGTAGTCTTAAATAGAAATGCTGCTTTCAGTGATTAGTCGTCAAAGAATTGTTGTGAAATTCGGGAGGGCGGATAAAATTAACATTCTGGAAGGCAGAAAGTGCATTTATGTTAATTAACCGCAATCATTTTTAAAGGAAGGAGAGCGCTTTCTGCTAAAGCTACACAGCTCTGACTTACAAGGATTTCAGCTGATTTTGCTGAAGTTCTGAGGATGAAATTACTATTAAAAGCTTTCATTAAAGTGATTGCATAACTGTGCTATAAATGATTGTGCAGAGAATAATGGGGACTTTTCTGGCTGAAGCTATTCCCCCCCCCCCCCTAGATTTTATGATGGTTTTGGAGCTGAATGCCACAGGAGTGCAACACTGGCCTCTACAAGCTAACACGCAAGCAACTTCTTTTATCTATTCACCTTTGAAAGTCTGCAATCACATTAAGAGTTTCCAAATGTAATTAAAGTATTCAAAGAACCTGGAGGAGTCCTGACCTCTCTGACTGGGCTAATATTGCTCTCTGTTAATGCTTTACCGAACAGCAGGACAAAAATGCAGATGTTATTATGGCAATTTTGAAATCGAATGTTCTTCACAGAAAGCTCCTTCCTGGGTTACACACTCACTCCTTATATTAAGTCGAGGCCAGAGAATATCTTTTTGCATCGTTTAAGCCACCCAAGGCAGAAGGAAGACTCCTAGCTTTGAATTTATGAGCCCCATTAACATCCCAAGGAAAAGCCCTCTCCTTTATTAAATCATTCCCTGGGAGGGGACAACTGTACACACCATCGTTGGAGGAATGAGAATACAGCTTAGCATTGTGGAGCTCCTGAGAAAAATTAATTAGCAAAACTTACTGTGTAAATTCAGGAATATGCAAATGAAAGCGAATCTGAAGGCATGTGTGCAGATTGTGTTGATGTTAAATTAACGTTATATTAGGTGTAAATGTATAAATAGCTTACCCGTTTAATGAACTATTAACATATTTGTGGGGTACTTGGGTATCATAACAATTCGGTTAAATATACATACGTAGAGACGAAGTATTTCTTGTAATTTATGAGATCTAAGAATTCTACTTTTACAGTTCTGTGCATTTTGAAGAAAAATGATTTTTTTTCAGTTTTAATTAAGGATTAACTGGTTACGTGCGAGCGTGGTTCTTAAAATTCCCAATCATGGTGAAGAACATTATCTGAAAGCAATTGCATCGAGGGAGTTATAATTTATTGAACACTGTTTCATGCCGTTGAACAAGAATTACCTACATGTGGGTCACAGTCAGTATTTTTTTTTGCCATGATGGGCTCAAATACAGCACTTCTACATAGCTGGCAGCTGTTGATTTGTGGATACCCCAGGGACAGCAGCTACAAGGTGTGTGTATATTTACTCTTGTTAAGCCAAGACATGATTTGTTGCTCATAACATGGGCCTCTGTTTGTGTGCAAATGTGTTATGCTTAAGAGAACAACTTTACCTATTGACAGAGAGAAAAGAGAGCAGCAGAAATGTTGAAAAGAGTCCTGGGTGATTATCCACAACCTGTCTGGTGAGGGTGGGCGGCAACTCCCACATTGAGAGCAGCTGAGAATGGATGTGGCCAGTGTGGTTATTACAGCTGGAATTCATTTTGCCTAACCTTAAACATTATCTGGCCTCAAAGCAGAGCCTATGTCTGAATCAATCACCCTCAGACCTCTTCTCAGTATATAAGGGGTAGTTTGTCATTTCTCCTTGAGGTAGTTACTGTAGGATAAGGTGAAAGGTGTTTGGAACTGCTGCTTTTCCCATTGCTTGTAAGACTGGCCTAAATAACCAGGTGAACATTGGCTGTATGAGAGTCATTTTTTTAATTAAATCAGGAGTGAAAGGTAAATGGAAGGTCTCTGAGTGGCTCAGAAGGAACCATACTCAGGACTTGATTTTTCCTGATGCTAAGCTATAGTCCCAATGACTGTTGCTGCTATTTGGGTGCTCATCAGCTTTTCAAGCCAAGTATTTTAGGGAATTGTAGAATCATGAAATCATTAAGGTTAGAAAAGATCACTAAGATCATCTAGCCCAACCATCAACCCCGGGTTTTCAAGTGCTTGGGATGGAGATCATCAAGGAGTGGTTAAGGGTTACAAAGCATATGGCCAAGGTAGGATCACCGGATGTATGTTAGCAAGTATTAATTTCTGTGCTCATGTGGCAGTCCTGCAGTTATGCTGCAGTAAGAGTGATTCTATTCATAGGAACTGCTCCTTTTCAGTTTCATCAGTGAGTTTCAGTTTACATCCTGACCCAAAGAAACCTCCTTGCCCATGGAAAGGGTTATCTGCCATTCATATCCATATACAGGGACATGGTTTGGTGAGCATGGTGGTGCTGGGTCAATGGTTGGACAAGTTGATCTTAGTGGTCTTTTCCAAATGTAATGATTCTATGATTCTATGATAATCTGAATGGAGTTTTCACTTCTTGTGTTTGCCAGGGTCTCAGTGCCTCCCTATATCACTTCAGTCCACCCTAGAACAGTTTATTTGCCTCTCAGTGGTGTGCTCTCCTTCCCCCCCTGGCCCTGGGATCCTGCAGCATGTTGAGAGGAGACTGGCTCCAGATGGCCTAGAGATATCAAGCTGCAATTCATCAGGATGTGTCTGGACTCAGTTCTCATCACCATCCTCCATCTGCACCATCAGGCTCTCTTGCTGTCTTTCACCCCTTGCCGCTAATGGGAAGAATGCTATCTTGCCCCACTTATCTCACATTTTGGCCGTGGATTTTAATTACCCTTTGTAAGTTAGATCAAAAGAGATGAGGAAGGAAAGAACACTGCAGGAAGACTTCAGCCAAGCAAAACTGCTTTATTCAGTGCTTACAAGAGTACTGGGAGAGAAACAGCACTTACTTCTTCAGCAATTAAGTCTCTAGCTTCTGAAGTGCTTGAAGGCTTTTGTCAGCTTTGAACAGTAGTCCAGCCAGGATGCTAATACACCATTCCAGGGATGAACCATAAAGCCAGTGGAATGGTTGTCCATAAACTTGATGTTTTGGTTGTATCCCAGCATGAATTTCACAGCTGCAGCCTGCAGGACCAGCTGCTCTCACACACATGCCACCTTTCAAGCTTGTAGTATTTCTCTAGTGGGACTTGTGCGCCTCTGGCCTTTTGCTTCTCTCAGGGTGAAGGAGGCAAAATCCTATTCTTTGCATGGGGTCAGCACCTGCAGGCACATCACAGGTCTTGAAACAGTCTGTCATCATCTGTAGTGCAGATTAGAGACTGAGTTGTGAACTATCACATCTCATGTCCTCCTCCCACCCCTGCACCCTGGGCCCAGGAAGATAGGACTATGGATAGCAAGAGTTGAACTCGATGTTCCTTATGTGTCCCTTCCAAATCGGGATATTTCATGATGTCATTACCTCTTAGCCAGGGGAATGGGCTCAGAAATTTTCATGTTCTTTCCATTTTTGTCCTTGTTTCTAATATGAGATGTACATCAATGGCTTTTTATAAAAGATGCATATTTCAATTGCAGATACTTACATTAGACATCTAAAATGGGGGAAAATTAATCCCATTGGTCCACTTAGTCAAGTGGACAATTTACCCTCTTTTCCCTTTCAAGACTGAAATATGGATATACATATAGAAAAAGAGGTAAGAAAATAATACTTTAATGTGAACTATGTAGCCCAAACTATTACCATTTCTCTTTTCATCATTTCATTTATGAAATATGCCACATATCAGCCTCCCATCAGCTACTTCCTTGGGAGCAACATGGATCATATTAGTGGCTGCTGGAGACAAGAGGACATAGTCCAAGGCTAAACTTGGCTTGGGAGGAGTCCATGTGGAAGGACCAGTGAAGGATGAGGGAACCAGAGCCTTAGACTATGATGATGCCCCTCAGTCACCAGAATTCTAGGAGGAGCTTGGGCAAATACTTATTAAAAGCATGGTTTGAGTCAAGGGAGGCCATCAACTTTTTGGCACCTGTCCAGATCCAATCTCAATAATTTCTTGAATTCTGTGCATGGAGCCAATGCCTTGTTTCACATCCAAGGTGTTGTTGCTGTAACTCGGAATTACTGACTGTCTCACTTGCAGGGACCAGGATGGATTTTCCCACAACCCTGTCCATGCACTGTTCTAGGCAGTTGCTGTGCTCACTGTTCTCGCATTGCTGCAAGGGTCAGAACCCTCCTCATTTCTCCTACACTTACCAAGTGCTTCCTAATATCAAGTCTTCATCTGTACTGCAGTTTAACTCCATGACTTTCATGTTCCGTCTCCAATGGCCATAGGAGGGTTCTTACCTTTCTGGAAGCAAAAGGAACAGCAAGATGGACATCACTGTCAGAATAAGGGACCTGAACTTGGTGCTGTATCCACTCAAGAGACATTGCATTACAACTGCCAAAGCAGTAAGTAGAAAAGTGTCACAGGTATGCAAGAAAAGAAATGGAACAGAGAGAAAAACAGATATCTTGTCTATCATTCTTTTTTCAGATGGTAATAAAATGAAACAAAAAATTACATGAGTAGGGTCATATAGGGATTCCTCAACAGAAGCACCTTCAGAGAGCATAGAGGATTTACAATAGCTTAGTTGTAATAACTTCCTTCCTTTCCAGCAGCCACAAATGAGAACCAAATATCCAAATAACAACCACAAAACCTTGAAAAAACACAAAACTACAAAAAAAAAAGATTGCTTTTCTCCTTCAATCACGAAGAGTAGCCACCTGAAACTGTATTAAACTCAGAGACAGCAAATTTGCCCGCACAGGCAGAAATGTCAAGGTCTGGGACACGTCGAAGGCAGGGTAGAGATCTTGCATGGAATGTGGCTGCCTGGCTGGTTTCCACTTGGCATGGGTCACTTTAGTATCACCACTTGTTCTCTGGATGTTGCTTCAGAGGTGGGGATGTCTGACAGTACTTTAGTGAAGCGCAGTAACATGTTGCCCAGAGAGGTGGTGGGTGCCGCATCCTTGGAGACATACAAGGTCAGGCTGAACAGGGCTCTGAGCAGCCTGACCTAGTTGTAGGTGTCGCTGTTCGTGGCAGGGGAGTTGAACTAGATGGCCTTTATGGGTCCTTTCCAATTCAAATGATTCTGTGACAATTGCTGGGCCTGGAGGAAATAAGGTATCCATCTTACTATGGCAGAGACATGGGTAAGACAACCAATTTCACCTTTTCAGACCCCAAGCTGGAGCTGAGTTCAGAGCATCACAGCCTGCCTCCTGCACCCGGTCCTCGCCCTGCAGTCACAGTCTGTTCACATTTGCACTCACTTCTCCTTCCAGCAAAACCCAGACAGTTTTCATTAAGTCCCCAGTAGTGAAAAACTTAATTCCTTGAGATTCTGATAGCAAGAAGGAAGAAAGCAAAAGTTAATATTGATGTCTCATGTGATTTTATCAAAGGAAAAGGGATTTACAAGTGGGGGATGAGAAGTATCCACTGCATAAGCCATCTGGCAATTCCACTTAATGTAGACATAATAACGAGACTCTTTCTGATCCGCCAGCTTGTGGGGCAGTGGGTTGGGAAATCATGCATGGGCATTGCAACCCCAAACCCTACAGAGACCTCCCAAAACCATTTGGCATCACGAGAAAAGAAAATGAGAAAATAAAACAACCCAGAAAACAATCCGACTCAGCCCCAAGCACCCTGAGCAACTCTGATTTATTCTAAGCTGTCAGGAAAGAAAAAGGCACTGAGAACTACAGACAACAAATGCAATTAAAAGGAGAGGGGAGAGAGACCTTCCCTGTAATCGCTGTTTCCGGAAGGCAATATGCTGTGGATTATAACGTCTCAGACCCGGAGTGGTACCATATGGTGAAAACTCTGTTCCTTCGACATTAAATCCTGGCATTTTGCAGCTGTCAAGATAAAGCTGTTTATATGACTAACATTGTAGTTTGTTTATAGGGAAATAATATGTAGCAAGTTATGATTAATCAAGGTGTCCAAAACCTGCTGCAGGCGCCTGAAATAGATTGGGTTTCACAGCAGAGGCTTTGTCTCTTAAATTATTGACATTTTTTTCTCCCTTCTTCCATGTGTCAGTGCGTGCACTGCTGCTTTGCCCTCATCCCCAGGGCACACATGGAACAGACCTCATCCCCGTCCTGCTCCCTGCTCCTCTCTGTGCAGAGGGAGCCAAATGGAAGAGCTGGAAAGAAAGAGTTGAAGCTAGAAAAGATGCCTTTGGTGTGCAGACCCAAGTGGGTATCAACCAGCTCCTTCCACAACAGGATGTGTCCCTTTTCCTCTAAAAAAAACGTCATTTGAATGTCCTGAGGCTCTTCTCTGCACTGGTTTGTGGTATTTTAGGTTGGACATTAGGAAAAATTTCTTCTCAGATAGAGTGGAAGAACATTCCTTGAGGTCCCTTCCAACCCGGGTCATTCTGTGTGATTCTGTGTGAACATGTGCATTGGAACAGGCTGCCCAGGGAAGTGATGGAGTCACTGTCCCTGGAAGTGATAGGTGTAGAGGTGGCACTGAGTGGCATGGTCTAGAGCTGTCACAAGTGTGGGTTGATGGTTGGATTAGGTCTTCTTGGTCTTATCTTATTGGTCTTCTCCAACCTTAATGATTCTATGATTTTCATTGCTAGAGATGCTGCCCATCCTGCAGTTAGCAAAGTGGCATGCACACAAAGCCACAGTCTCTTGCCTATGGTCTTTACACTGCCAATTGGAGCTGTTACATGAATCCTAGAATGGGAGAGGAGCCCAAACATTGCAATGCTGGGAAGTTTCTGCTAATGCTGTATGCTACAAACAATCCATGCACTGCAGGTGAGTGAAATTAATAGTGGCAGCTGAAGCTGGATTGCAAGACCTCAGGACTTCAGTCATGTCTCTGATTGGTGTGTATTTATGAGAAAACTCTGACAGTGGTGAATGGATGTGGTGGATGCTCCATCCCTGCAGACATTCAAGATCAGGATGGAGCAGACTCTGAGCAACCTGATCTAGCTGTAGGTGTCCCTGTTCAGTGCAGGGTAGTTGGACCAGATGACCTTCAATGGTCCCATCCAACTCAAAAAATTCTATGATTCTATGAAATGTGGGATGCAGCCTGATAGCACCACAAAAAAAATGTAGTTATTTCTATCCCTACACGGTTTACACAGTCCTTTGGCCAGGTGTCTGTGTGGCCTGTCTGTTGGATTCTTCTTTTGGCTCGATGCTCTTACCATGCTGGTAGCAAACTTTTTGCACAATTTTCTGTCAAAATTACTTGTTCATCACATAGCAGGAGACATCTAGCAGTTACCAGTGGAACTACCAAGAAAAAGCTCTGCTCCTGGCTAACCCTCTTCACAAGAGACCTATAAAACTCGAATATCTGAGAGCAGAAAACAGTTGGTTTGTAACAGAATAAGCCCATAGAAATCAATGCACTTGCACTGGAAATACTGCATATTGTTCTGATATCCTCCTGGCAAAAGTTTTATAACCAGTCTGCCTTTTCTTTGCCAGTTTCCTCTGCTTCATCCTCCTGTTTGGACACATTAATGACTTGGTTCATTTCAACAGGGCACCCACATCTCACCCCATTACTTTGTACAAGCATTTTATGAAGCCTCGTACGCAGACACACAGGTCACGCTTTGGATCTGGCTCAACAGACACACATGCACACACTGTACCCTTTCTCAATGGTAATGCAACAGCCTTTTAATCTGGAGATTCATCACTGCTCTCCTCCCCCCACGAGACCCAAAGGAGATTTATACCTCGTCCTCTGCCCCTATCAACCCTTGTTGCAAATTGATCGATATTTTCAGGTTGATCCTTTCAAATAAGATGCCAGGCAAAGGCAGCTACCCCATCTTCCTGGATGAAATGTGTATAGGAAACAATTCTATTCATAGGAGGCTGTTAATAGGGGCTGCAGAGAGAGTTATAGATAATCAATTCAGAAATCACATTCGTAAATGGCCCCTGCAGCTGCTTAATTAAGCACAGCATTCTGGCGTTGGACATTAAGGCGCTTTAAGGTCTATTTATCTTCACAGAAAATATCCCAAAAATATATTTGCAATTCTCTGCTAACCCATCCTGATCTCACCTGTCTTTGGTGGATTAACACGATAAAGTGATTTAAATGGCGGTAAGTAACTTCTGGAGAAGGTGCTGAATCAATGAGAGAGGCGAAGGAATATTTACCTTCGATGCTCTGCTGGGCAAATTGTTTTTTTTCTCTCTCTCTCTCTTTCAAGTTCCACTTTCCTGTTGCATCTGTCACCTCGGCGGTGTGCTCTGCTTACCTCAGTCAAGTCACTGAGAATCTTCTCCTTCACTACATAGAAACAGAGCAGGGCTTCACCCAGGTTACTCCTGCCATAAAGACAGGAGAGATGATAGGAAGAAGAGTTGGGTTTGCTGCTCCTGTTGTCACCAGCAATCAGGAGTGGTGGCAAAGAGGGTACCAGCAGCACACTGACCCCCAGTATGGTCATGCATCATAGAGTCATAGTTTGGGTTGGAAGGGACCTCAAAGGTCATTTAGTCCCAGTCCCCTGATGTAGGCAGGGTTCCCAACCACTAAATCAGGTACTACACCAGGTTGCCCAGGGTCCCATCTAACCTGGCCTCGATCACCTCCAGGGAAAAGGCAACAGAGTCACAGCTGTTTGGCTGCTCTGGATAACTGACTATTTGCTGGGTGCTGAGGGGAATGTTCGTGATAAATCCTCTCTGTTTGTTTTCTTTTTATTATTATTATCTTTTCCACACTGCCTCCTAACATATGTGCAAATGGGAAACGTCTTCAGGGGAATTTTTTTTCTCCTCATCTAATTTCTCCTGCAATTTTTCATCCTTCAGATCCTCTGCTGTTTCTGTTGCCAGTGAAAATTCAGTCCATGTGATCACCAGCTCCTCAGAGACAGACCTGGGTCCTGGGAGCACCTCAGTCACCTGATCGTTCTTTCCAAAATCCTCCTGTTCCCCAGGCGCAAGACAAAGAAATTCTTCATTACATTTCCAGACAGCCAACAGATGGGGCGGATATGATAAATTGCAATTTTCCAAGGGGAAATCAAATGTAGAATCACAGAATCATAGAATGGGTTGGAAAGGAGCTCCAAGATCATCTAGTTCCAACTTCCATCCATAATGATGGCACTCTTTCCATGAAGAAAGCTTTCAGGGCTGGGTTCGGGTGTTCATCTTGCATGGCATGGCACTGTGAAATGTGAAGCAATGTTGTGCAAATCGAATGGCAGGAGAGTTTTCAGCTTGAGGACCAATTAATGGGAGCTGAGCATGAGAGCAGCTAAGCCCTTGAGCTGTCTGTGTATGGGTGATGGGAGTCATTTTAGACATCCTACATCTTCTCTGGCCCCAGTACAATTTGTGAAGGGCTTGAGAGTCTCATAGGCAGTGTCACTTTTGCTAGCCTGGATGTCTAATGGAACAAGATGCTTACGTGCAAGGAAATGTGTAATACCTGTCTTAATTGAAATGAAGATATATTTTATAAGAATTTGTCAAAGGGATCTGAAAAAAAAAATCTAAGCTTTCCTGACCAATTATGTGTAGAAAACCAAAATAATACCCAAACTCAGCATTACAAGCCCCCTGTGGGGAAAACCCCAAGGATTCGAGTCCATGTCATGGATACAGAATATGATAGCCCTCCATGTGATGCACAGGGCCATTTTTATCATCAGTCCCTACCATTTGTTGTATATCTTGGCAGGGTGAGGGATTGGGCTAGAAATCATCATTGCACTGGAAGGTTGGGTGGCAGTGAGATCTAGTCATGGTTCAGAGTGCTGTGACTCCCCTCCATCCCCCCAGCTTTCATTAATCCCCTGGTGACAAGGGCACATAAAACTCTCTATCCTGCTGCTGGCAGTGATGGGGAAAGCTGTGCTGGAGGCAGACAGACCCTGCAGTAGGTGAATCCCACGGTGAGATAAAGGCTGGTATGCCCTGTGGACTGTAGGCACACCCCGTGAGTTACATGGGGCATGGAGGAAGGTGGGGGAAAGAGGGGATAGGGAATAGCAAAAGATAAAATGGAAGAAAATAATAATAATAATAATAAACAAAACAAAAAACACTTCTTCCAGTTCAATGCTTTTGATTTTTGCTGTTCTGGATGATTGTAGGAAGAAATGCTTCTATCCAAAGGCTGTCTTCTTGTACAAATTAAGTTATAGCTGCTGGATGTGTGGCACAAATGTGGAAAAGCCCTTCCAGACTCTCTGGGGATGCAGGATATTCCCACGGCATTGGCTGCTCATCTGACAGTAACGTCATCCTGTAGCCATGTGGAATACATGCCTCCTCCCTGCCCCCTCCTGTGTTTGCCTTTGGCAACCATAGAATCATGAAATTATGGAAGCATGGAATATCCTGTGTTGGAAGGGACCCACGAGGATCATAGAGTTCAACTCCTGGTTCTATACAGGACCACCTCAAATTCAAATCCTTTGTTTGAGAGCACTGGCCAAATTCTCCTTGAATTCCAACAGTCTTAGGGCCATGGCCTGTTCCAGGGCCTGACCAAAGCCCTTACTTACACCAGATCTTGCCTGGGACACATGAAGTTGTAGGTGTCCACAGCTGGCTTCCATTCACCGAGGAATGTGTCATCCCTGGAGAGACAGGAGCAGATGGGCACTACAGAGAGACATCTCTACTTCACTCTCATCTTCTTCCAGGTAGATTATTCCTCTACGGGAGACTCAAGAAGCTTTTAACAACCCAGGCTACCCAAAATAATGAATGCAACCATAAAATACTTCTTTTCTGCTCCAGTAGAGATCTCAGTCCTAGAATCAGGTGAGATACCAAAGCGAAGATCTCTCCTTTGTTATGCTGTGCAATCAGACTAGATCAACCAGATTCAGATCACAGATGATCTCACTCAAACAAAGCAAAGACTCTATGGGTCTTCCCAGTCATGTGCTGCTTGTCAGGCTGCAAAAAACAGCTCCATGGGTGTGTGGTTCAGCTACCATGACTGCATGACCCAGCTGGAGAAAACACAGGCTGGCAGTATTGCTTCAGAGATGCACTAGAAAAGCTGATGACGAGGAAAGCTGCAATGAAGATGCAGAAAGTACTTGGAAGCAGGTTTGTTTTTATGACTGCAACTCAGGAGAGGACTGCTCCAAAAACATTTACCTGTGCAGGTAAAATGAGGCACTGCTCTCTCTGGTTTTGGTCTTTTAGTACATCTGTGTCCCTGAACCACTGAAGGCCAAATGCAGCAAGGACAAAACCACACTGTTGAGGCTCCTGTCCAGGAGTAGGTATCATTGCGATTTCAGAAAATGAGAGAGCATAAGAGCACCATAAGAGCACCAAAAGAGCACCGGTGCATTAGAGCACTGTCTTTCCAGCACTGGATAGAAGATGAAGTTACTCTGCTAAGTGCAGTGACATCTCAGCTAACCCAGGTACCAGCACAAGCATGGTGGTTGATGATGCTTTCTATTCCTTAAAGCAGAAAAGAAACACACCCCTTTGAAGCATCATTACTCTTTCTGGTGTTAGACAGAAATACCAGATGATGCTTAGGGACTCCCTTTGGCTTTTGTGCCAGAGGACGGAGTGAGCATAAGTTTTACAATGGCATTTCTAACCTATACCTGCAGCTGGTGGTTAGTATGGTATCTTTTCTACTGCTCCATCTCTTCTCTTGGAGCCTCAATGTCTTCCTCATTCAAGCCAGAAATAATGCATTACAGTTACTAAAATATAGGGGTTCACAAGGGGTTTGAGTGTGGAGGGATTCCATTTCTTCTGAGCATTTGAAGCCATATATTTTAGCCACAAAGCAGTAGATGAACACTGCTGAGATCCATCACCAGTTCCTAGCTGTGCTATATCATACTTGAGGACAGCAAATGGAAAAGTTTACCATATCTGCTGCAGAGGAGCATGGGGACTAGTCAGGTGGACGGTCAGTACTCAGATTAACCTCTCAACAAAGCTGAAGAATTCCCTGCAAGTACCAGCAAAGGTGAGAGCAGGCCAGTTTCAGATCTCACCTACCATCTTCCTATTTATTTATTTTTAGCCCAGATTCAGAAGTCTATTTGCCAAAGCTGATTTGTTCTGGGAGAGGTTTGCTCCCATTTGGTAAAACCAGCTGCTCAGATTGAAGTCAGGTTCCGGTCCAGATGCTAAATGACTCCCCCCGCTAATGCCGTTGCTTCCACACATACACACACACACACAAAAACCCACTCCTCCTTCTTCAGTGCCATGCAGGAAGCTCAGAATAAGAAGAAAATAACAGATTCTCTTGCTATCCTCTATTTAAATTTTATGGGGAAAACTTTAAGCGTGTCCTCATCACTGACCCCGCTTCTTAAACTAATGATTATTAGTCTAACAGGACACAGTGGACTTCCTAAGGTCCAAATATCTTAAAAGCTTAAGGTTGATTTCTTTTTTCCAACTATATAAAACACGACTAAGTATCTATCTCCACTCCTAACTATTAAAATATATTTAAAAATACAACTGAAATTGCTTAAATCCCTTTGGAATAAAATGACTGGCAGTCCGCAACTTCTGACTTATTCACCTCTTATCTAAAAAGTATCCAGAGGATCCTTTCAGGATATGAGATTTGATTTGTAGTTAGAGGACCACACCCTTTCCCTCCATCCACTCCTCCCTGCAGTGCCAGCATGATTCTGTAAAGGATGCTCCGAAAGTAATGCCTCCTATTTTATTATGTTGGCACATGATATTGCAGGCAGATGTTGGTGGTATGGCAGTATAGGCTGAGCCTTCCTATCAACATTCCGTTACATTTTTGGTTTTGTGTGACAAATGGCAACAGAGGGGCAGTCTGGCAAAATGGCATCTGACATGGAAGTGCGTACGAAGCAAAAGAGTGCAACTGAATTCCTCTATGCAGAAAAAAATTGCATTCACTGACAATTGCTGAACATTTCTGGAGACCAAACAGTGGATGTGAGCACAGTGGGTATTGGTGGATAGTGTATTTCAGCAGTGGCGACAGAGACTGTAGGTCACCTCCACTGTTGAAGGTTTTTCATGTACACAGCATGTGGGCTGTTGTTCACTGCTGGTGAAAAGTCAGAGCTAACGGTGGTGATTATGTTGAAAAATCTATCGAATGCTCTATCAACCAGTGTCATTATGCTCTTTGTATCTGCTGTAATTTCCATGAAAATAAATAGGAGGTGTTAATTTTGGAGCAAACTACACTTCTTTCAGCCTTAATGCTGCAGAGGACCAAACTGCAGAGTTAATCCCAGGGCTGATTTCCTCTCCAGTTTTACAGCGTTCGACATAAACCATGTTACAGTTTTTCTGGAGCTGCTGAAGGGTCTATAAACAGCACAGCACAGCTCAAGTTTTAAAATCACTGAAAAAAATAAAAACCAATTAAAAATGTTGTAGGAATAGAACACAAATTGCTTATAATCTCTCAGAATAAGAGCTGCAAGGTCCATATATCTTACTTGGTTTTCCTGCAGGGACACCTTGGGACTCGGAACTGAGGTGATGAGAATGCCATGAAATATATGCAGATCTTGTTTGTCTAATGAAGGAGACTGTTGCTTAATTAAAAGTCACATCTGATTGCACCAAAGTTGTGCTCTCATGTGACCTCTTCCTCATGTCCAGTGCAGCGAGATATTATATCTCTGCGAAGTAGTTTCTTGAACTATCTACT
This sequence comes from Aquila spilogaster, assembly GCA_024606505.1. Taxonomy (NCBI): domain Eukaryota; kingdom Metazoa; phylum Chordata; class Aves; order Accipitriformes; family Accipitridae; genus Aquila; species Aquila spilogaster. Next base: position 4,442,841 of record JANHGO010000069.1, read on the forward strand.
ATGTTTCTACAACCAGTGTTTAAATACCCTGATGTCTGTAGGTCGCTGAACTCTACCCTCCACCATGCTCTGTCTGGAACATTGGCTGTTGGGTTCACCACAGATGACTTTTTCCACCTAAAATGTAAGCATTTCCTATGGGTGAGTTCTGTGTTATTTAACTCTAAGGGTGAGAGTTGGTTCCAGCTGCAAAACCTAAGCTTTGGAATCTGTAAGGTATGGGTCCTAAAAAGTGCCTTAACTCACCCTACAATAGACTCCAGCATTTGCTGACTCCCAGCTCTGTTGGCTGCAGTGATGAAAGCTCACATGCATACATGTGCATCTGATTATAGAATCATATTATCGTTTGAGTTGGAAGGGACCCTTAAAGATGATCTGCTGCAACTGCCCTGGAATGAACAGGGACACCTACACCTAGAACAGGTGCTCAGAGCCCCGTCCAGCCTGACACAGAATGTCTCCAGAGATGGAGCATCCACATCTCTGGGCAACCTGTTCCAGTGCCTCACCACCCTTATCATGAACAACTTATTTTTTTATATCCGATATAAACCTCCCTTCTGTTAGTTTGAAACACCTTGTCCTGTCACAGCCGATCCTGCTAGAGTCTGTCCCCTTCTTTCTTATAATCCCCCTCTAGATACGGAAAGACTGCCAGCTAATAAAATGTATACATTCATGCTGATCTATAGTCTCACAAATAGCACTGACTATCTTTGCTTATGTAGCTAAGTTTCTATCCCCTTCTCAGCTTTTTTTAATACATAACCTGCACCTGAGCTAGGTACCCCAGCTCCATGTGCAGATAATTGAGATTGAGTCAATACATCAGTGGAGTTTAAGCTGTCATTTGATCGATGAAAAGTGGGTGTCATCTCTATGAGAGATGAATCACGCTAAATTTGATGGCCCACACTGAATGTCTCTTCTGATAAAGAGAGCTGAGGATGACATGCTTAGGAGACAGATGCTGCACCGTAATTATTGGGTCCCATCCCTAGATAACTGTCTAGACTCCTCTCACAACCTCAGTCTAGATTGGCACTTTTTGGGGGGTGAGTCCACTATCATGGAGACACCAGTCTTCTTTACACTGACTACAGGGGGCATGTAGACCCTCTACTCTTACATAGCTTACGTAGACAATCTGCTGATTTGCACCAAGCCAAGGCACACTGATATCATCATGTTCAATACAGGCTGGCTTCCCACAAAACCCAACCTTCTGCTAACAGCTCCTGGAATTTGGAGGTCCCATATATATGGGCTGGGAAGTTCCTTTCTATGGAAGCAGATTTCACATCCTCTGTATAGTTATGTTTAGATACATTTAAGACAAACTTTTGTTACAGTCCACAAATGTCAGCAAAGGTGTAGAGATGGGCACAAGGCAGCTAGATCCTACAACCAGCCTGTAGAGAAAGCTGATTATCAATGATATTTGACCTCACCGTAGGAGAGAAAGTTAAGAAATTTACACATTGAGAAAAGAAGTCCCTTGATTCATGGCAGCTGTAGATTGGCCCTACCCTAGATAAATATGAGCAGAAGAGGGTGCAACAGTTGTGAAATATTCAGTAAAGGAATATAAATCATAGAATCTTTAGAGTTAGAAGGGACCTTTAAAGGTCATCTAGTCCAACTCCTCTGCAGTGAACAGGTACATCCACAGCTAGATCAGGTTGTCCAGGGCCTGATCCAGCCTTGCCTTGGAAGTCTCCAAGGACGGAGCGTCCACCACCTCTCTGGGCAGCCTGTTCCCGTGCCTCCCTACCCTCACTATAAAAAACTTCTTCCTTATATCCAAACTAAATCTACCCTCTCTAAGCTTGAAGCCATTTCCCCTTGTTCTGTCCCAACAGACCCTGCTAAAGAGTCTGTCCCCTTCTTTCCTGTAGCTCCCCTTTAGACACTGACAGGCGACATGCAGGTCATTTTGCAGACTTCTCTTCTCCAGGCTGAACAGCCCCAGCTCTCTCAGCCTGTCCTCATAGGAGAGGTGTTCCATCCCTTGCATCATTTTTGTGGCCCTCCTCTGGACACACTCCACCAGGTCCATGTCTCTTCCTGTGCTGAGGACTCCAAATCTGGACACAGTACTCCAGGGGAGGCCTCAGCAGCGCAGAATAGAAAGGCAGGATCACCTCCTTTGCCCTGCTGGCCATGCTGCTTTTGATGCAGCCCAGGATATGGTTGGCTTTCTTGGCTGTGAGGGCACATTGCTGGCTCACATTCAGCTTCCCATCTACTTGTACCCCCAAGACTTTTTTGGCAGGGCTGTGCTCAACCCTTTCATCCTCCAGCTTGTATTGGTAGTGGGGGTTGCCTCAGATCAGGTGCAGGATCTTGCATTTGGATTTATTGAACCTCATGAGGTGCACCTGGGCCCACTGCTCAAGCCTATCTAGGTTCCTCTGGATGGTGTCCCATCCCTCTGGTGTGTTGACTGCACCCCACAGCTTGGTGTCATCAGCAAACTTGCTGAGGGTGCACTTGACCCCACTGTCAGTGTCACTGATGAAGATATTAAAGAGTATCAGTCCCAGCACCAACCCCCGGAGAACACCACTCATCACTGATCTCCATTCAGACATTGAGCCACTGGGCACCACTCTCCAGACTCAATCCCGCAGCCGGTTCCTCATCTGCTGAACAGTCTATCTATCAAGTCCATATCTTTCCAATTTGGAGAGAAGGATGTAACTTCCCCAAACCCCTCCTACCAAACCAAACATTTTACAGCTGTGTGACGAGCCAGTTATCAAGGAAGACCAACACAAAAAAGTTGTTCAGTACCTCAGCCTTCTCCTTGTCTGTTGTTATCAGCCTGCCTATGTCACTCACTAGGGGGCTTACACACCCCTAGACTTTCTTTTCCTGGTTGAGAAAGCCTTGTAGGTTGTAGAAGCCTTTCTTGTTCTTCTTGGCATCCCTTGACAAGTTTATTTCAAGATGGACCTTGGCTTTCCTGACGCCATCCCTACACAGCCTAACAGCTTCCTTATATTCTTCCCACAGTACCTGTCCCTGTTTCCACTGCCTGTGCATTTTCTTCTTGCTCTCCAGTTTGACCAGCAGGTCCCAGTTCAGCCATGCTGGTCTGTCTCTTGCCTTCCTTTCCTGACTTGCTATACTTGGGGATGGAGAGCTCTTGCACTCTGGGGAAAGCCTCCTGAAAGATCTGCCAGCTCTGCTCTGCACCTGTGCCCATGAAGACAGTCCCAGGGTGTTTTGTTAACTAACTCCCTAAAGAGCTGGAATTTAGCTTTCCTAAAGTTCAGCTTCCTAATTTTACTCTTCACCTGTCTCATATCCCTCTGGAGCAAAAACTCAACCATCGTATGGTCACTGCAGACCAGGCAGCCTCCAATCCTGATGTCACCAATCAGTTCATTTACACTGGTGAGCAACAGGTCCAGTATTGCATCCCCCCTGGTGGGGCCATCAATTACTTGACTCAGGAAGCTCTTTTCAATGCATTCCAGGAGCCTCCTGGATTGCCTACAGCTCATTGTGCTACTTCTCCAGCAGATGATGTTTGAAGTCCCCCAGCAGGATGAGCGCTTGTGATCGCGATGCTTCCTGTAGTCGAAGGTAGAAGACCTCAACGACGGGCTCTGCTTGATCAGGTGGCCTGTAGTAGACACCAATCACAAGGCTCTCTTCGCTGCCTCGGTCTCTGTCACCCATAGGTTTTTGACTTGCTCATGATTATTCTTTAGGGACAGCTCTTCAAAGGTTCTCTTCCTTTTTGGATGTAGATAGCAACAGCCTCTCCCCTCCTTCCTTGCCTGTCCCTTTTGAGTCATTGATAGCCACACTCCAGTCATGGGAATCATCCCACCAGGTTTCAGTGATGGCAGCTATATCATGGTTTTCTAGCAGCACAGAAGCTTCTAGCTCCTCCTGTTTATATCCCA
>JANHGO010000069.1:4446863-4470661 GCA_024606505.1 Aquila spilogaster
AGGTCGGGCACGAGTCCTCGGCCATGGGACACTTGCGACCACAGGGACACCCGGCTCGGGGCACGGCAAGCCCAGAGCAGGGCTTTTTTGCACACAGAAAATACTCTTTCCATGCTGCATTTAGGATATAATTGAACAGCATAATTTCCATTAGTTTTTATGAAACCAAGAGAGTTGAGAATCGAAAATAGCTCCAGCGTAATGTGATTTAAAGATAGATTCTTGATTAATGTGATTTTACTTACCAAAATCAAATTGTGAAGTCAAGCATTAGAGAACTAAAATCCTTTTCTGTATTTTCTACTTTGTCATGGTTTGTTTTCTGATAGGAGTTACTGGTGTGACCAAAGGATTTACCATTTTTTGTTTTAACTTTACTCTTCAGTGAACTCATTATATCATAAATTTCTTCTCATACAAGATCAAATTGTTTTACTTTTATGACTGTGCCATTAAAGAAAAAAAAAAAACAAACCAAACCCCACGCCCCCAACCCAAAAAACCTTTTAACTTTTTGTGAAAGGAAATAAAAGCAGCTAGTTTCCAGTTCCTAAAAGTATCATCCCTATCTTCATCATCCTTCAAGTATTTGAAAATTATAACTGAGCAATCTTCTTCTGCAATAATAGTTAATTTCTAATAACTGGAAAACATCTTAAGACCCACTCAGGTTATACAGCCATCCATTTAATAGTGACAATCCTCAGTGTTTTCATATATTCTACAGTGAGAGCTATTAAGCATCTTCTGTCATTCTGAAACCCTTTGCCAGATGAGGAAAAGTGATTTAAAACTTAGTTATATAACCTGCAGAACCAAATGACAACTTATATATAGCATACTTTGCTGTACGAAGCAGTATATGAACTTAGCAAGTAGTCTGAAGCTAATATTCCTCTTATTTGTCATTAATTTGTAGACAAAATGGTTTCTCCTAAGGTTAACATTTTCATTATCATCTGCAAATGATGGTACATTGCCAAAGTTCAAACCATTCGAGTATAGTGCACTTTTTATATTTTTAAATATTCCTAATACAGTTTTTATTGCTCTCTTGAAAATAATCAGGCAGAAAATGGATTATTCCCCTTTCAGTGAACAACTATTGGAAACATTTTGAAATTTCATGCTTTCAGGCACCAGTGGCCACAGAGAGAAATATGCCCTTTTCAACCAAGCCCTTAATTATTTTATCAATTGAAAGAGGAACTAATACATTGTTGGGAATACACAAAGCATTGTCCTCTAAATCTGTATGATTTTATCTATGGGCTAATCTTGAAAAATAATTAACTGCCCCAATCCAGTGATCTATATGAAGAGCTATGAATAATACTGCAATGCACCTCTGTTGCTCCTCCAGAACAAAAAGTTTCAAGAGTTTTGTTTTTAGAAACTGCAAAAGAACTATTTTTATCATTTATATTTCCACGCTTTTCTGTATTTACCAGTCCACAACAAGCAACTGGGAAACAGTACCTGCAAAAGTGAAGTTAGCCTTTTGCTTTCTCTATTGATCCATTTCCATTTGGAAAGAACAGAAGATACTGGCTGAGTGTGTTTTGACTTGCTGATTGACAGAGACTAACGCAGTCATGGTCAAGATCCATGTGGGGATATAATTCAATTAACAAATCAAAAACATATATGTAGTACTCAGATTCAATGCAAGGTCATGATGACTTTGCTTGATTCATACCCTATATGTGTTGGTCCAATGATTTCTAGAAAATATGCCACATCTGGACAAGATTTAGTGCATGATAAACACAGGAGAGAAAGTTTTCTTTGGAGACCAAGGGATTGAATGTCTAAGGCTACCCCCACTGCACTTCTTTCAGCAGACCGGATCTGTTCTGGAAAGCACAGCTTTTTGTATTTTGGTGGAGGAAATCATTAATGTGTAACATTTGTAGAAGAGAGTCAGACGCCTGCCTAAGAAAAAAGATCGGAAACAACCAATTAGGCTTTATTTAAGAGATGGACAGTCACATGCTGAGGACTCCAGTGATCAGCCAGACCAAGTGCACTCCTACGTGTTCAGTTACTATGGAGACAGGCACGTTTTATGAACCTCTTCCCCCAAAAATCACCCCAATTAGATCTGCCTTCACGCATCACATATGCCTGAACTGTTCCCTGAGGTTCCTTAAGTAATTGTGACTGATTCATTCTCCTTACTGACATCTAAAGAAATAACCTTTACTTCCCGCTTCCTGGTCCAAATTTAATTCTAGTATCATCTATCCATAGTTTCGCCACAGCCAAAAATGGGTCACTCGCTGCTGTGCTCCATGGTGCTCTTAGTTAAAAAGCTCCAATTCAAAATTCCCATCAGTGATCACCCAAGGAGAAACGTCAGTCAGAAAGCATGGAAAAGAGCAAATTTTAGAGGGAGGAGTTTGGGAAGGAGGAGCAGGCATCAGGGTGTCTATATCATGCTGCTTGACAACTACAGAGATTGGTCTTAATGAAAAAACAGTGTTTCACGGCATGATCATGCTCAGCGTGGCAGAGGGAGCATCAAACAGCTTTGTCTGGATCAGGGACTGGGACAGGTCAGCTTTTGGCTTCTGTTTTTATTCTGAGTTCTTCAGTGCGGCTCAGACAGCATGAAGGGTACATTTCTATCATCAACATGGCATTAGTACGTTGCTCAAAAATTATCTCCCAGGATGCCCATCACCTTCAGACAAAATCTTGCAAGACTGGTAGGTCTTCCCATGATTTCAGATAGAGAAAAATGAGGACAAATGAGGACAAACCCTTTGAAGACCTGGGTGGGATTCATTTGACTGAATGTAGACATCTGTACTATGCATGTTCACATGTGAGCTGGTTGTCTCGACTCACTTTGCGGTACTTAGAGAGATCCTGACACTTCCAGAGCGTGATTCATCTCACCCAAATGCAGAGTTAAGACTAAGGCAGGTGCTTATTTTACTCCACTGCCTGTAAGAGGAGAGTTCAGCTCAGCTGGAGGTAGTGACTCAAGTTACTTGCATGTAAGCGTTTGTGAATTGAGCCCCATGGTGGGACTCAAGTCAAGATTCACCAGTTCGTATTGAGTGTTAATGGTAGTGTTTAGGAAGTTGTAATGACACTGGCTTATTTAGTTTTAAATAGAAACGCTACTTTCAGTGATTAATCTTCAGTGAATTGTTGCAAAATTCAGGGGGGTGGACAAAATTAACATTTTGGAAGACAGAAAGTGCATTATGTTAATTAACTGCAATCATAAGGGAAGGAGAATGCTTCTGTTCTGATTTACAGGGACTTCAGCTGATTTTGCTGAAGCTGATTTTGGGCTCTATGATCTTAAAGGTCCTTTCCAACTTAAACGTTTCTAAGTTTTAAGGATGAAATTACTATTAAAAGCTTGCATTCAAGTATAAGGCGATTGCATAACTGTATTATAACTGGTTATGAAAAGAATAATTGGAACTCTTCTGGCCACTAAAGCAATTTCTTTTCCCTAGATTTTATGATGATTTTGAAGCTGAATGGCACAGGCTTACAACATTGACCTCTACAAGCTAACACACAAGCAACTTCTTTTGACTATTCAACCTTGAAAGTCTGCAATCACATTAAGAGTTTCCAAACACAATACAAATATTCAAAGAACCTGGAGGTTTTGGTTTTTAACCTCTCTGTCTGGACTGATACTACTTTTAATGCTTTACCAAACACCAGAACAAATATTCAGACTTTGTAATGGTGATTTTGAAATCAGGTGAGATTCTATTCTTCACAGGAAGCTCTTTACAGGGATACATACTCACCCCTTGTATTAACTCAAGGCCAGAGAACTTCTTTTGCATTGTTTAAGCCACCCAAGCCATAAGAAATACTCTTAGCTTTGAATTTATAAGCCCCATTAACTTTCCCAGGAAAAGTCCTCTCTCTTATTAAATCATTCCCTGGGAGGGGACGACTGCACAAAGCATCCTTGGAGGAGTGAGAATACAGCATTGCTTTATAGGGTTCCTGATAAAAATTAATTAGCAAAACTTGCTGTGTAAATTCAAGAATATGCAAATGAAAGCAAATCTGAAGGCATGTGTGCAGGCTGAGTTGATGCTGAATTAATGTTATATTATGCATAAAATGTATAAATAGTTTACCTGTTGAATGAAATATTAAAAGATTTGTAAGGTAATTGGGTATAATAATGATTCCATTAAATATACATACATAGATACAAAATATTTTGTATAATTTATAGCATCTATGGATTCTACATTTAGATTTTATACATTTCAAAGAGAAATTATTTTTTCAATTTTAATTAAGGTTTAACAGGTTGTATGCTGCTGTGGTTCTTAATATTCTCAATAATGGTGAAGTATATTGCTTGAAAGTGAGTGAATTGGGGGGGTGAACTTTACTGAACATTGTTTCATGCTGTTGAACAAGAATTACCTACATGTGGGTCACAGGCAGTATTTTTCCCACAGTGTGCTCAAATACAGACACTTTTACATAGCTGGCAGCTGTTGATTTGTGGATACCCCAGGGACAGCAGCTACAAGGTGTGTGTATATTTACTCTTGTTAAGCCAAGACATGATTTGTTGCTCATAACATGGACCTCCATTTGTGTGCAAATGTGTTACGCTTAAGATAACAACTTTATCTATTGCCAGGAAGAGAGAAAAGAGCAGCAAAATTGTTGAAAAGAGTCCTGGACAATTACCCACAACCTGTCTGGCAAGGCTAGGCAGCAGCTCCAGTGTTGAGCGTGGCTGAGGCTGGATGTAGCCCAGCGTGGTTATTACAGATGGAATTCATTTTGTCTAACCTTAGACATCAGCTGGCCACAAAGTAGAGCTTGTGCCTGAACCAGTCACCCTCAGACCTTTTTCCAGTATATAAGGCACAGTTCATCATTTCCCCTTGAGGCAGTCGCTGCAGGATGAGGTGAAAGGTGTCTAGAAGTGCTCCTTTCTCCCACTGCTTACAAGGGAAGTCCAAGTAACTGGGAAAAGGTTGGCCTTGTAAAGAGTCGCTTGTTAATTAACCCAGGACTGATGGGCAAATGGAAGCTCCCCAACTGGTTCAGCAGCACCCACACTCAGGGCTTCCTTTCTCCCGGTGCTGAGCTCTGGTCCTATTGACTGTGGCTGGTGTTTGGGTGCTCAGCACCTGTTGAAGCCCAATATTTTGGGGAATCTACCCAGGGCTGGGTAGGTTGGATAGCTAAGGAGTGAACTACAAGGGTTACAAAGCAAGGTGGTCTCATTGTCTGTGGCTGTTAGTGAGCACTCAGGTCTGTGCTCTTACCTGCTTGCACACGTGGCTGTCATGCAATTAGGCTGCAATTCTCTTCGCAGAGGTTATTTCTTTCCAGGTTCATCAAACGAGCCCTAGTTTCCATCCCTACCCAGAGCAGCCTCCTTGCACTGTAGTGGGAATGGCTATCTGCTATTCGTAGCCATACTCTGAGGGCAGTTTTCACTCCCTGTGGTTGTCTGGGTCTCACCGCGTGTCAATACCACTTCAGCCAGCCCTGGATCAGTTTAACTGCCTCTCAGAGTTGAGCTCTCTTTCCCCTTCTGGCCCTGGGATCCTGCAGCATGTCAGGAGGAGACCAGCTCCAGATGGCCCAGAGACATCAAGCTGCAATTCATCAGGATGTGGCTGGGCTCCGTACTCATTGCTGTCCCCCATCTGCACCGTCAGCCTCCCTTGCTGTCTTTTACCCCTTGCTGCTAATGGGAAGAATGTCATCCTGCCCCAACTATTTCATGTTTTGGCTGTGGATTTTAATTACTCTTTGTAAATTAGATCAAAAGGAAGGAACACTGCAGTGATGTAGGGAGACTTTAGCCAAGCAGAACTGCTTTGTTCAATGTTTTTAAGAGTGTGGAGAGGAAAGCGGCACTTATCTCTTCAATGATGAAGTCCCTAGCTGCTGTAGTGCTTGAAGGCTTTCAATGTCAGCGCTGGACCAGGGTCCAGCCAGGTTGCTAATGCACTGTCCTGCAGATGAACCGTAAATCCAGTGTAATCGTTATCCATAAACTTGACGTTTTGATTGTATCCCAACACAAATTTCATGGCTGCAGCCTGCAGGATTGGCTGTTTTGAACCTTCATGTGGCTGCTTTCACAAACCGGCCATGTTTCACCCTTGAAGTGTTTCTCTGGTACTAGACCTGTACTGTTACTTGTCCATTTCTGGCTTTCTGCTGCTCCCATGGCAGAGTAGGCATCAGCAAATTTGGTTCCTCGTGTTGGGATATCTCACTGGAGGTATCCCATTGGTCTCAAAATAGGCAATTCTCATCAGTGGTACAGATTAGGTACTACATTATGAGCTGCCACAACTTACACCCAGCTCCCACCCCAGCAGCTCACACGCTGGGCACAGAAAAAGCCATTGCATCACATTTAGAGGCAGAAGGATAACAAAATGTCATTGCCTCGTAGCCAGGAAAATGGTCCCAGTGATTTTCCAGTTCTTCATGTTTGTGTCATTTTCCTAATATGAGTTGTGCAGCAATTGCTTTGCATAAAACACATGTATTTGAGCTGTGGATGCTTTCATTAGCCATCTGAAATAGGGGAAGATTAACCCCATCACTATTCCACTTGGGCAAGTGGGCAATTAACCTTCTTTTCCCCTTTTAACACTGAGTTATGGATTTATGGCATAAAAGGGGTAACAAAGAAGTGCTTTAATGTAAATTATTGAACCCAAAGCATTACCATCTGCCTTTCCATCATTTGACTTATGACATAGATCTGGCTTACAAAATGTACCATTGCTCAGTGTGCCCTCAGGTACCTTCATGAGAGCAATGTGGACCCTTTTCATGGAGACTGGGGATGAGAGAGCAAAGTCAAGGGTTACATTGCAGCATGGGAGATTTAGCCCATAAGGAAAGACTAGTTAAGGACAAGGGTGTGAGGGTGTTGGAACAGGGTAAGGCCCCTTAATCACCACAGATCTAGAAGGGAGCTGGACAAACAATGGCTAAAAGCATGGCTCAAGTCAAGAGCAGTCTAGATGACCTTGTGGGTGCCTGCCCAACCCTATTCTCAATCATTCCTTGAATTTTGTGCATGTTGCCAATGTCCGACTTTGTTTCATGAACAAGGTGCACCCTGCTGAAACTCAAGACCTATTGACTATCTATCTGATCCAGTCACTGGCTCAGTTGCCTGGTCCAGGATGGATTTTCCCACCTGCCTGTCCATGCACGGTTCTGGGTGGTGGCTATGCTCCCTGCCAAAGCAGTGACCAGGATTGCTGCAAGGATCAGAACAACCCTCCTCATTTCTCCTTATGCTTAGCAAGTGTTTCCTAATATCAAGGCTGAGCTCTCGGCTGCTAGTTAACCCCATGATTTTCCTGTCCTGCCTCCAAAGGCCATGCAGATTCCTACGTTTATAGCATAAAAAGGGACTGCAAGGTGGACATCACTGTCAGAGAAAGGAACCTAAATTTGGGGTTATATCCACCCCAAAGGCATGTAACATTGCCATTGCCAGAGCAATAGGTAGGAACCAGCACAGATACGCATGAAGAGCAATGGAACAGAGAGAAAAACAGGTATCTTATTTATTTACCTTTTTCAGATGGGAAAAAAATGAAACTTATAAAAATTACATGAGTTGGGTCACATAGGAATTCTGCAACAGAACCAGAAGCTGCATCCAAATCTTCAGAGAGCCTAGAGGAGTTGTAACAGCTTAGCTGTAAAAACTTTCTTCCTTTTCAGCAGCTGCAAATGACAATCACACATCCAAATAAACAAAACCTTTGCAAAAAATACAAAATATTCCCTTCCTTGGTCACAAAGGATGGCCACCTGAAACCTGCACAAAACCCAGGGACAGCAAATACAGACATACAGGCAGAGATGTCTAGGACATGGTTTAGTGGTGGACTTGGCAGTGTTAGGTTTACGGTGGGACTCAATGATGTTAAAGGTCTTTTCCAACCTGAATGATTTTATGATTGTATGTCAGAGGCATGCTAGAAGTCTTGCATGGAAGGTGGCTACCTGGCTGGTTTCCACTTAGCCTGGGTCACTTTAATATAGTCTTGTGTTCCCTGGGTGCTGCTTCAGAGCCAGACTTGAGTTACAGTTCCAGACTTGTCTTACCTGATGCTGGAAAATGAAGGATACAGTGGATTTCCTCTGCTTGTTGCCCACCAGCACACCAGATGGTGCCTGTATCATCTGATTCCTGTCCAAGACCAGAGAGCCGTACTGCTGCATTTTCCACACACTAATGGGGCTAGGTCTTGAGAGAGAGCGCAAGTCTGGGCCTGGGAGAGCCAAGGCACAAGTTTTCGCATGGGAGGGACACATGTAAACCAACCAATTTCTCCTCTCCTGAGCCCAAGGAATAACTGAGCTCTCATTAGAGCATCACAGCCTACATCCTCCTGCACCCAGGCATTGCCTTCTAGCCACCCTGTCTGTGTTCACATCTACCTTCACATCTCACAGGAAAAACAAAAACAGTGGGTCCCCAGGAGCAGAGAACTTGATTCAGGCCCTCTAGTTTCAGATAGGAAGCAGGAAAAAGCAAAAGTTAATATTGCCATCCCATGTTATTTTATCAAAGAAAAGCGAATTAGCAAGTAGGAGATGAAAAGTCTCCACTGCATGAGCCATCTGGCAATTCTAGTTAATGTAGACATAACCATGAAGCTCCTTCTGATCTGCCAGCCTGTGGGGTAGTGGGCTGGGAGATAAGAACAGCTAGGATGGGTGTTGCAATCCTGAGCCCTACGAAGAGCTACCCAAACCCTCAGTGCCTTGTTAAACCCCTCTCTCAAGAATAGAAACCGAGAAAACAACCCAGCCCAAGCCCCCCTGCCCCGAGAGACTGATTTATTCTAAGCTGTCAGGAAAAAGAAGAGACAATATGAACTAGAGACAACAAATGCAATTAAAAGGAGAGGGGAGAGAGGCCTTCCTTGTAATCGCTGTTTCCGGAAGGCAATATGCTGTGGATTATAACGTCTCAGGCCCGGAGTGGTACCATATGGTGAAACTCTGTTCATTTGACATTAAATCCTGGCATTTTGCAGCTGTCAAGATAAAGCTGTTTATATGAGTAACATTGTAGTTTGTTTATAGGGAAATAATATGTAGCACGTTATGATTAATCAAGGTGTCCAAAACCTGCTGCAGGCGCCTGAAATAGATTGGGTTTCATGGCAGAAGCTTTGTCTCTTAAATTATTGACATCTTTTTTCTTTTATCTTTTTTCTTTTTTTTTTTTTTTTCCCCTTTCTTATTCTTCTGCATGTCTGCGTGTGCTGCTGTTTCTCCCTCCTCCCCAGGGCACACACGGAGTCGGAAAGTGGCAGATCTCGTCCTCAGGCAGCTCCCCAGTCCTCCCCACTCTGCAGCCAGGAGGGAGCCAAGGGAGAGGGCTGGCACCATCCTTCAGCTGAGAGGTGATGCCTTTGCTGCACTGACCCGAATGGGCACAAGACTGTTCCTTCCAGAGCAGAATATGACCCCTTTTCCCCCCAAAAAACTGCCTTTGGAGTTCTGGGGCTTTTCTCTGCACTGGTTCATGGTATTTTCATTGCTAGAGATGTTGGCCATCCTGTAATTAGCAGGGTGGCATGCATGCAAAGCCAGGATGTCTTGCCCACACACATTACAAAGCCAGTTTGAGGTCTCCTGTGGGATCCTGGAGTGGGAGAGAAGCCCAAATGCCACGTTGCTGTGAAGTTTCTCCTAATGCTGCTAATCTGCCATATAACCTGATGCTGCACCTCATCGTCACAACACCCCTGCTAACAGCTCTCTCTGGCTCAGGAGCTCCATGCTACGAACAGACTGTGCAATGCAAGTGAGTGAAGGGTTGGCATGGCAAGAACAGCAGCTGAAGTTGTATCGCAAGACCTCAGGACTTCAGTCACCCTGCTAGCTAGTGTGCATTTATGAGCAAACTCTGGAAATGTGGATAGCACCGCAGAAAACCAGGTTGTTGGTATCCCCGCATAACTGTGACTGTCATAGTCCTTTGGACACATGTCTGTGTGCCTTACCTGCTGGATTCTCCTTTTGGTTGGATGCTCTTGCCATGTTGGGAACAAGCCTTTGCACAATTTTGTCTAAATCTTGTTCTTCAAAATGTATGTAACAGGAGGTAGCTAGCAGTTACTGATGGAAAGACAAAGAACAAACTCTATTCCTGGCTACCCCTCTTCATGGGGGGCTATAAAACTTGATTATTTAAGGGCAGAAAACAGGTGGTTTATAGCAGAATAGCTGCATAGAAATCAATGCAAAGTTACACTAGAAGACACATACACGTTACACCCTTTCTCAGTGGTAATGCAACAGCCTTTTAATCTGCAGATTCATCACTGCTCTCCTCCCCCCACAAGCCCCCAAGGAGATTTATACCTCCTTCTCTGCCCCTATCAACGCTTGTTGCTGATTAGTTGATATTTTCAGGTTGATCCTTTGGAATAAGATGCCTGGCAAATGCAGCCCCCCCCCCCCCCCTAATCTTCCTGGATAAGACACTTATAGGAAACAATCCTATTCATAGGAGGCTGTTAATAGGGACTGCAGAGAGAGTTATAGATAATCAATCCAGAAATCACATTTGTAAATGGCCCCTGTAGCTGCTTAATTAAGCACAGCATTCTGGCATTAGACATTAAGGCGCTTTAAGGTCTATTTGTCTTCACAGAAAATATCCCAATAATATATTTGAAATTCTGTGCTAACCCATCCTGATCTCACTTGCCTTTGGTGGATTAACAGGATAAAGTGATTTAAATGACAGTAACTAACTTCTGGAGAAGGTGCGGAATCAATAAGAGTGGCGAAGGAATATTTGTTTTTGATGCTCTGCTGAGCAAATTGTTTCTCTCTTTCAACTTTCTTCTTGCATCTGTCACCTTGGCTGTGCTCTGCAAACCATTGAGTCACCAGGAATCTTTCCCATCCTTACAGAGAGCTCGGGATGTGGCAGGGAGCAGAGCATCAGCCAAGTTATTGCTGCCAGAGGGACAAGGGAGAGAAGGAAGGATTCAGAGCCAGGTAGGAGATGGTAGGAGAGTTGAGTTTGCTGCTCCTGTTGCCACTGGCAAGCAGGAGTGGTGGGGATGGTGGTGCCTGCACTGCTCCCAGGGTCAGCAGCATGCCATCCCCCAGCTCGGCCAAGTAGGCAACAGGGTCACAGCTGCTTGGCTGCTCTGGGCAGCTGCCTCCTCACTCGGTGCTGAGGGAAGGGTTCACAGTAGATACCCTCATCCCTGTTTTTTTTATTATTCTTATTCTTATTCTTATTCTTATTCTTGTTGTTGTTGTTGCTGCTGTTGTTGTTGTTGTTATCATCATCATCACCATCTTTTCCACACTCCCTCCTAACAGATATGTATTTTGGAAATTTCTTTGATGGCTATTTTTTTTCCTCCTCCTCATCTAATTTCTCTTGCAATTCCTCATTCTTCAGTCCCTCTACTGCTTCCATCTCCAGGGAAAATTCAGTCTTGGAGTGTGTGACCAGCTGTTCCTGGGAGACTGGGCTGGGTCTCGGGAGCACCTCAGTCACCTCAGTGTCCTTTCCAAAACCCACCTGCTCCCCAGGTGCAAGACATCCAAATTCCTTCTCAGGTTTCCAGACAGCCAACAGCTGGGGTGGAGATAATAAATTGCAGATTTGCAAGGGAAAGTCACACATGCATCATTTTACCCAAACAAATCCCCAAAGTCAAGCTTTTCCCTGCTTTCTTTCCACATCTCCGCTAAGTTACAATACAGGTTGATTTTTCTGCATAAATTTTGGTTGAGTCTAAAAATGCTGTGAAGAGGTGCAGGCAATACCACAGAACTGAGGCTAGGGATCCTGAACAAGCATTGTGACTTCATCCCATCTTATTGTATCAATTTGCATGTCAGTAAGGACCTTAGTTATTTAGAATAACTTCTTGCTCCCTGACATTTTTATTTGTCCATTGCCAGAAAGTCTTGGAGAGAGCCATGGTGGTGGCACTCTTTAAGTGAAGCTGTTATGACTTTCAGGGGTGACTTCAGATGTCCCTCCTGCCAGGCACAGTGAAATTTGAAGCAATATTGTGCAAATCAAATGGCAGGAGAGTTTCCACTGCTGAGCATGGCAGAAGCCAGGCCCTTGGGTCGTCTACAAATAGGTGCTGGGTAGCATTTTAGACATCCCATTTCCTACCTGGCCCCAGTGCAATTTCTGATGGGTTTGGGAGTCTCATGGGCTGTGTCACATCTGCTAGCCTAGAGCATTTCAAATGGCACAAGATGCCTGTGTGCAAGGAAATGTATAACACTTGTCTTTCTAGAAATGAAGATGTATTTTCTAAGACTATGTCAAAGGGAGCTGCAAAACAAAGCCAGGCTGTGCTAGCCTAAATGATTAGGTGTGGAAAGCCCAAATCATATCCAGCCTCCTCAGCACCACAACCCCATCATGGGGAAAAACTCAGGGACATGAGTCTATATCTTATGGATACAGGCTATGATAGCCTTTCGTTTAATGAACAGGGTCCTTTTTATCACCAGTCCTCACCATTTGTTGTGCATCTTGACAGGGTAAGAGATTGAGCCAGAAATCATCACTGTGTTGGAGAGGTGGGTGGTAGTGGGATCCGGTCATGGTCGAGTGTGCTGCGACCCCCCTGTCCTCCCAGCTTTCATTAATCTGCTGGTGACAAGGGCACGTAAAGCACTCAGTCCTACTCCCTCCCCAGGGAAGGAGGTGGCAGTGATGTGGGAAGCTGTGCTGGAGGCAGAAAACCCCCGAAGTAGGTAAATCCTTGCGTGAGATCAAGGCTGGTGTGCCCTGCTGACTGTCGACATATCCTCTGGCAGGGTACACTTCATGGGACATGTAAGAGGGATAGGGAAAAGAGGGGATAGGTGATAGAAAAAGATTGAATAAAACATAAAGTAATAAAAAGAAAGAAAAAAGAAAGAAAGAAAGAAAGAAAGAAAGAGAAAGAAAATTAGGAAATTAAGGAAAGAAAGAGAGAAAGTAAGAGAAAAAAGAAAGAAAATTAACAAATTAAGCAAAGAAAGAGAAAGAAAGAAAAATTAAGAAATTAGGAAGGAAGGAAGGAAAGAAATTAAGAAAGGAAGAAATTAAGAACGAAACAAATTAAGAAGAAGGAAAGAAAAGAAGAAAGGAAGGAAAGGAAGAAAGGAAGGAAGGAAGAAAGAGAAAGAAAGAAAGAAAGAGAGAGAGAAACAGAGAAAGGAAGAAAGGAAGAAAAAGAAACCTTTTTCCCAGTGCAATGGTTTGGGTTTTTTAGAGTTCTGGGTGACTGTAGAAGGAAATGCCTCTATCGGAAAGCTGTCTCCTTGTATAAATTGAGTTATAGCTGCTGAATATGTGGCAGAAATGTGGAAAAGTCCTTCCAGACTCCCTGAGGCCCCAGACCGTTCCCACATTGTTTGCTTCTCATCTAATAGTAGCATCATCCCAGGGCCATGTGGGATGCATGCCTTCTCCCCGTCCCCTTCCACGCTTGCCTTCGGCAGCCAAGCTCCTCAGGGCTGGAGCCATGCTCACGGGTGATGCTGCTGCACCAGCTGCCGTCAGCGTGATTTTGCTGTGGGTAGACAGACAGACACCAGGCTGCAGACCCGGATGAAATGCAAGGTGGGTTCCCAGGTTGGGTTTCTTGACGCTGCTCCAGTAGAAAGTGGAAAGAGATGGGTAATTACCTTAACAGGGTATGCACTGATTTCTGGTGGGTAAAGGAGACACTGTACCACCCTTCTCATGTAGTGTGGCAAGCCTGTCCTTGAGGATGAGGAAGGGATGTGTCCTGAGCTGAAGGAACAGCAAAGGGAGGTTTGACCCTGATGACCAGAAAACCAGAAAACAACATGGCTTTTCATCAGCATCACACTTCTGCCTCTCACTCCTTTCCTCTGCCAGCCCTTTACTTACACCAGGTCTGGCCTGAGATACCTGAAGTTTTTGTGCCCTCAGCAGGGAGCCATCCACTATGGGGCACAGCCGGTGCCTGGAGAGATGGGAGCAGATGGGCACTGCAGAGGGACATCTCCACCTCACCCTCATCTCCTTCCTGCTAGATTCCTCCTCTACAGGAGACCCAAGCAGCCTCCAGGGAAGTCTGGCACCAGATTGCTCTTCCCCAGGCTGGGGTGTCTGTCCCACAGACCCTGTGGGTTTAAATTTCTCCAAAAAGAATGAATGTTTCCCTTTTCTAGACGTTCTTGGAAAACAAAGTAAGACTGACTCACAAAAGCCCCACTAAATATTCTTTGTTCATATTCTCCCCTGGGAATATCTGGACTCTTTCTCCCCCCCTCACCTTCTCCATTCTCCACCATCACCTCCTCTTCTCTTCTTCCTGGTCCCCATCTCTGTTTTCAGTTGTTACCTGTTTCTGAACTTCTCCCTGCAGCAATTATTAAGAGCAACTGTTCTTAACGAGTAAGATAAGATAAATTAAACATCAACAACAACAATAACAATGATAATAATAGGAAGAAGAAGATGAAGAAGAAGAAGAAGTAAAAAGGAGTCTCCCCATATGCAGATGGCTAACTGGAACAAGAGGAGAAAAAAGGACAATATGCATTTTGATCTGAAAAGCAGCCTCAGGTTCTTGGAAACCCTGTGCTCAAGTGTTTTCTTTGTGACTGGCTCCCAAGACTGCAGCAGGGACTGATCCTGCATAGCCAGGCCTTTTTATGGCCCAGCCCAGTCCAATGTGTGTCACATCCCTCTCTAGTGCTTGGGCTGCCCAAAATGATAAATGTAACCATAAAAACATCCTTTCTGCTCCAGTAGAGGAGATCTGAATCCTAGAAGCAGGTGTGAAACCAAGTGAAGAGCTTTTCTTTGCCATGTCTAGTCAGACTCCCTCTCACATCTAGAGCTGTAGCAGAGAAGATCCCAGCTGGACCGAGCAAAGCCTCTGCAGATCTTCCCAACCACCTGCTGCTTCTCAGGCTGCAAAGGAGGAAATCCAAGGAGGTGCAGCTCAGCTACCATGATGGCCCAACACAAGTGGATTCCATTTCATGAGAGCGCATGGACTGATGATATGGCTTCAGAACTGCACAGGCAAAGCTGATGATGAGGGAAGCTGCACTGAAGATGCATAGAGTGCTGGGAAGCAGTTTTGGTTTTATGAGTGCACCTTTGGAGAGTTGCACCTGCCTTTAGTCCCTCAGTTCTTCCATATCCCTGAACCATTCAAGACCAAATGCAGCATGGCCAAAACCACGTTGTTGAGTCTCCTAGCCAGGAGCAGGAATGACTCTGTGCTGTCAGAGAAGCCACAAAGGCATGGTCCTCCCATCACCGGCCTAAGCAATGGCTATCAAATGAGGCTATGCAGCTTATTGAAGTGACATGTAGCCATGGCTTAGCCACCCCAAGTACCAGGGTAGAGGTGGTGGTTGATGCTGCTTCCTACCCCTAGAGCATCCCAGACACTTACCCCTCTGAGGCATCATTTACCGTCTCTGGTATTGGACAGCAACACCAGATGATGTTTAGGGACTTCCTTTGGCTTTTGTGCCAGAGGATGGAGTGAGCAGAAGTGCGGTGATGACATTTCTGGGTGATACCTGCAGCCAGTGATAAGTATGGTGTCTCTTCTACTGCTCCGTCTCTCCTCTTACAGCCTCAGGGTCTTCCCCCACTGGAGCCAGAAAAGTTGCCTTACAGTTACTAAACATTAGGGGTCACAAAGGGTTTGCAGTGAGGAGGGATTCAGTTTCTTCTGTGTAGTTTAGACAACATTTTTCATCCACAAAGCAATAGATGAACACAGCTGTTTCCTGCTGAGATCCATTACCGGTCCCTAGCTGTGCTATACCATACTTGAGGACAGCAAATGGAAAAGTTTACCATATCCACCACAGAGGAGCCGAAAGACTGAGTCAGTTGGACAGTCAGTACCCAGATTAACCTCTCAACAACTGCAAAATTCCCTGCAGGATCATTGATGGTGAGAGCAGGCCAGTTTTAGATCTCAACTATCTTCTTTTTTTTCCTTCAAGATTTAGCTTTGTACATGACAAGGCTCATTTGTTCTGGGAGAGGTTTGCTCCCATTTGGTAAAAACAGCTGCTAAACTTGCAGTCAGGTTCCAATCCAGATGCTAAATGCCTCCCCCTGCTAATGCCTCTGCTTTCATGAAAATCCTCTCCTTCCCCAGTGCCATGGAGAAGGCTCTGAATAAAACAGTCAGCTCCTCTTTGCTCTCCCGTATTTAAGGTTGAATGGGGAGTCTTTAAATTTGTCCCCATCACACACCCTGTGACCATGCTTCTTGAACTAATGATTATTAGTCTACCAGGAGACAGTGGACTCCTAGGGTCATAATAAGTCTTAAAAGCTTAAAGTTGAGATTTTTAAAACTGTCTAAACACCTTGAAAATACCACTAAGTGATCATCTTTACTCTTAACTGTTGAAATATGCTTAAAAATAGGACTGAAAACACTTTCAGAAATGTGAATTTGGTAGTTTGTAACTTTTGTCTTTTCCACCTCTCATCTAAAAAGTGCAGTATCCAATCATCCCAAGTCAGGATACAGGTCTTGTCTTGAAGGTAGAAGATGACAGTTGTTTTCTCTATGCACTCCTTATTCCAGTGTCAGCATGACTGCTTACTTCATGAGGGAATAGGGGACTCCCATGAGTATTCACAGGCTAGGGGCCAGTCTGCTTCTGCAACCTGTCATGCTAAGTACTGGGCTTATCAGGTGGCCCAAGAGATGGGAGGACACCTCAACATTGCTCTTCACTGCTCGGAAATTACCTGCTGGACTCTCATCTTTGGGCCTCAGTTGCTCTGCCTGGAGAAAGAAATTCATGTTGATCCTGTTTTCAAAGTCCTATGAGATCTATCATCCCTCTAGGATGGAAGAAATTTATATTTCAGCAGTTATGTCAAAGAAGGCTATCCATTGGTTAGTCATAGGCGTATTGCTTCTTTCAGACCTAACACTGCAAGAGGTCCAAGTAGCAGTTAATCCCAGGACTGATTTCTCCCAAGTTTGCCAACGTTCAGCATAACCCATGCCACAGTTTTTCTGGAGCTGCCAAGGGATCAATTAACAACATAGTTTGATTTTTTTTCTGAACCCTTTAAAAAAACACTGAAAAATCAATTAAAAATATTTCAGGAGTATAACGCAAATCCTTTTGAAACCCTCAGAATAAGAGCTGTGAGGTCCATAGATCTTACCTGGACTTCCTACAGAACTTGTTTTTTGGATGGACATGTGTACACTTTCTTAGCTGAGAGTTCATCAGAACTGTCATTTACCTTAGGATGTTTAAGATGCCAGGATGTTTATCAGCAGGACACCTTGGATGCTCACATATCTCTGTGAATTAATTTCCAATACCATCCATCATATTCCTATGACCGATGTTTAAACAACCTGGGGTCTGCAGTTCACTGGACTCTAACCCTCCACTGTGCTCTGTCTTGCACATTGAGTCCTGGGTTCATCTCAGATGACTCTTTCCATCTAAAACTTAAGCATCTCCTCCTATGGGTGGGCTTTATCTTAAGGGTGGGAGTCAGCTTCAGATGCAAACACCTAAGCTTTGGAGTCCGTGAGGCATGGGTCTCCACATGATCTGGGTGTCCATTCTCCTGCCAAATCCAACAAAAACCCCAAACCACTAAAAAGTGGTTTTTTCTCACCCTACACTAGACTCCAGCATTTTGTGAGGTCTGGGTTTCATTGACTTTAGTGATGAGATCCTCATGAACATACAGGCGGGCCTGTTTGTATGTCCATCCTTGTCTACAGCATTGCAAATGCCATTAAACATCTTTGTTTACACAGCTAAATTCCTCTCCTCTCCTGGGGTATTTTTAATGTGCAAGCCTGCACCTGAGCTAGGTGTTCCTGCTCCCTTTGCAGACAACTGAAGATTGAGTCAGTATCATCAGTGGAGTTCAAGCTGTCATTCAACTGATGAAAAGTGGATGTCATCTCTGGAAGAGATGAATCACACTAAATTTCATTGCCCACACTGACTGTCTCTTCTGATAAAGAGAGATGAGGATGATACGCTCAGAGGCAGATTCTGTGTTGTAATTGTTGGATACCATCCCTAAATAATTGTCTAGACTCCTTCCACAATCACCGACGAGATTGGCACCTACAGGCGATGGGTCCGTGCCTCTGTCTTAGATGCCTCACACAATGATGACAACCATCTTCTTTCTACTGACTGCAGAGGGGACATAGACACTCTGCTCTTGCACATCTCACATAGACAACATGTTAATTCTCTTCAAGCCATGGGACACCACCATCACCATGGTCAATTAGAGGTAGTCACCCACAAAACCTGACCTTCTACCAATGACTCCTGCAAGTATGTGAGAAACCCTGGTGTTGTCATATGTAGATTGAGAAGTACCTGTCTGTGGAGGCGGATTTCACTTGCTCTGCATATTTTTGTTCAGCTACACTAGAGCCCAACTCTTGCGGCAGTCTACGGAGGTCGATGAAAGTGTTGAGATGGGCATGATGCAGCTGGATCCTCTGCTGTGTATCTCAGCACCCTTCCACCAAGAGAACCACCATCCTGCAGGATGGGAGGTACAGGCTGATTACCAATGACCTTCAACCTCACCACAGGAAAGAAAATTAAGAAGGATATATTGAGGGAAGAACTATTTTAATTCCTGCCAGCTGCAGACTGGCCCCACCCCAGACCTGGACATGCCCATAGAAGCAGAAGATGAAGCAACTGTTGTGAAAGATTCAGTGAAGGAATATAAATGCACATTTGTTTATTAAGAGTTCCCTTTGGCTTTGCCACCAAATCCCCTTACAAAAATACTCCTGTTGATCTCCTCAGAGGGATTTTTTTTTATCCCTTTCTCCACTGAAAATTGAGAAATATGTTGTGTGAAATATCAAGACTAATTAGACCAAATGGTGCTCAGATCTGTTGCTGGTTTTCTGGAGGATTGCTGACAGCTTAGGAGACTTTATTTTTCTTTCTTGTTAACTAACTACGAACAATTCTTCACATAGTTGAAAATTCCTATGGAGACCTTAATGAATAAGGGATGGCTGTGGGAATGGAGAAAGTGCGAGAGCGTGTTTTTGTGTTGTGTGTGGAAGGGTGTGGGTTTGAGAAAGGGACATGTTTTCATGGTGGGCATGCTTTTGAATGCACAGCACATGTGGGGAGGAAAGCAAACTTGGAAGCAAAGGGCGCGCTGCCCGCAGCTGCAGCGTGGTCTTACGGGAGGGAGGAATGCCTGGTTTTTAAGGGTGTGCCTATGTGGTATCTGTGGTTTTCTGAAGGGAGCAGTGGTTAGGGCAGTGTTTTTGAGGGTGGGGAGGCTGATGTGTTGCTCTTGCGGTGGGAGGGAGGGTTTGCACGAGGAGCTGTTGATCTGTGGGTCGGGGTGCGGGCGTTGCTGCAGATGTGGAGGAGCACGAGGGGTTGGGAAGCAAAGCTGGCTGGCTGCAAGGAGAGGAGCTGGGGGATGGCCAAGGCAGTGCAAGCCTGGAGAGTGCAGCCGGAGCTGGTTCACTTGACAGAGGTTGGCAACAAAAAGGCCAGGAATGGCTGCAGAAGGGACCAAGGCTGAAATCATAAAGAGCACAGCTCCTGGGAGGGCTGCTGAGCTGAGCAAGCACCTCGGGTTGGATGATGAATCCTCCCCTTCCATGGTTTGTGTCTTGTGAGTAAATGTCTATCCTGCACTGAATCCATAGAGGTGTCTTAATCCTATATTGGTGCCCAAAAGAGGGCTGCCCCATAGCAGCCCTGGTATGGAGGGGTTCTTCAAAACATTGCAAGCAAATGCAAAATGCCACTGCAGTGTCCCCTTTCCATTGAATTAGACCTTGCGGAGTGTAAAACGCCACCATTTCTCTGAGCAGAGGTGAGTTTAAGGGAATCTGTGGTGTGAGATGTGAGAAACCAAACCTTTGTCCAGCTCACAGAAGTCCCTCAGCAGCAGCGCCCCTGGCAAGCCTGGACTTCACCACCTCCTACTCTCACCCAAAATTTGGCCCAGTCCTGGACCCTCTCTGCTAGTCTACCAGGCTTTCATTTGAGTGTTTCCTCTCCTTTCCTTTTTTTTTTTCTTTTTGGCTGGTGTTATTTCCCTGCACACTGAGCTGACAGCTACATTAAGAGACCTGAAAATACCGTAGCAGAACTAAAGCAATTATTGTAATGTAGCTTTAACAGAGGCTGTAATGAGAAAGAATTAAAAATGTGCCAGTCTCATCACAATTTGATGTTCCCGTGACCTTCCAGGTTACTGTCAGATGAGGAATTGAGCATCCCCTCTGCTGTTCCCTTTTTTCTCTTGTCACAATAAGGAGGAAACGGGGGGAAGGGAAAAAAAAACCCCAATCTACCAGTCCTTCCTCCAGGGCTGTCTGTGGTTCACAATTACTCTGGTACTGAAGGATAGAGAGGTGTTAATCTATGAAGGAATAAAGCCCATCAGTCCCTAATCCATTCACATCAAATCTGCCTAGGATCCCCCACCACCATTCAGATGAAATCTAGTATATAGAGACCATTGGTGCAGGAAAGTGATATAGGTCCGGGAGGTGGCCTCTGAACGCAGCTCGTGAGAAGAGGGGCTACATGACGGGACAGCCAGCACCGTCAGCAGGAGGATAAGGCAGGGAGAGGTGCGTGAGACCAGACCAGAAGCAATACCAGGCAAGTGAAAATCAGAAAAGCTTTCTTAACGGCTTCAAGATGGGATAAAACAGGTGTTAAAAGAGGTGCTTTTGCTTCCTAAACCAATGCGTCACCAAGCTGCAGTCATGTCACATCTTCTCAGGTCTGAGAGAGGGAGCTGAGGTCACACAACCCCCATCCGTCAGCACCAGTTTGCTCCTAATCTTTACACTACAGGCTGTTTCTCTTCCCTGCAGCCTCCACTGACCTCCCAGCTGCTGTCCACCATGCTGACATGGGAATCATTTAAGAAAGGTCTCACCAGGGTGCCACAACCCTCCCTGTGCACACCTGTGCCCTTCTCTGCCTGGTGCAGACCAGATGTCTCAACACATCCACACCTGAATCGGACATATTTCTCCATTGTGTATGCAAGTGCCCTGACCAGTAACACCATCATCTTATATCCTTCACCAGGTGACGGGCTTTCAGAGGTCCCCAGTAGGTACAGGTCATTCTCCCTCTCATTACCTCAGAGCAGATGGATGGTGCAGCATGGCTGGAGGAACTCCATGGTTGAACTATGATGACTTGTTGCTTCATCAACTCAGAGTAGGCTGAGAAGTTGCCAACAAGTAGCAAGTCCTTGGCCTTGATGCTACAAGACACAGGTGTGCAGGAAGCCTTGTTGTCAACCGGTCTTGGTGTATGCCGTGCTTCAGCTGGGAGACCATGGCTATGACCACTGCAAATCATCAGGCCACATGTCTAGAGCAAAACAAAGCTCATTAGTGAAAGATGAGGTGATGCAACAGATTGCCTCTGTGTTTCTGGAGTCATTGAACTAAGCAGCACTTGTAAAACGTGCTGTAATTAGACCTTTCTAATCCAGTCAAAATATAACCCTTGTAAACATAGGAAGGGTTCCCCATCTTGTGTAAATAGGCTGTTGTGGAGAAGCCAGGTGAGTGCTTCAGCAGCAACCAGCCCAGCACATGCCATCAGCGTTAACAGATGCAGGGAGCCTCAGTCCCATGTATATTTGCAAGTCACAGAAAGATCTGTGGACTCAGAAAAACTGGATTTCACTCTGGGGACAGATACAGAAGGTCTGTTCAGGATTGCACTCTGGGGACGGCACGTTTTATGGTACAGTTTTATTTTCAGCACAAAGCTTATCCCAGCCACTTAGAACAAGATGGACTTTCCCATTTGCCTGCCTTGCTGCTGAGGGAAGCTGTAACAGTCAGAGGGGAGATCAGGACAAAAAAGCAAACATCTGAAAACGAGAACAGCCTTGCAACTATTTAGACAAGTCAAACTGCTTGAAAACACCAAGTAAAAGTGGTACCAGTCCCCTGGGCGGTCAGCAAAGGGATGGCAGGGAAAGCATTATACCATCCCCCAGCTCAGAAACGAGTGCTGGAGGCTTGCACCTCTGTTAAGAGGTAGAGTCCCCACTGACAAGTATCTGCAGGTTGTGCTTTGGTAGTAGACCTCAGCTATACATGCTAGTGTGACATCTCATTGACTATAGACCCCTACAGGGCATCCTCTAGGCTTTATAGCAAGAAAGCAAGTGCTGATCCTATATACTGTTCTTCTTCTATAAGATATCTGAAAGGGAAAGGAGGCTTAAGAAATTGTTAAGCTAAGGAAAAGAGTAGGAGGCCGTTACCACGTGGCAAACTCTAATGTCTTATGTGCTACTCCGTGCCTCCCTTCTTTAGGATCAGGACCAAAACCACAGGAAAAGATGTTCTTTGAAAACAGGCTTTTGTGCTCATCATTAAAAAGGGCTGTGGGAAGTTGTGGCAAAGGGGATGAGCCCAAACACAAAATGAAGTGAAAAACAGCCTTGCTTTCAATTATGTTCTCATGAAACCAAGATGAACAGGCCTCTGAACCCAGCAGTTTCCAAGAAATATTCTTTCTTTTTTAAATTCTGACTTTGGAACAGTTTGGAGACAACAGCCCCAGCAGAGTTCAGACATATCCTCTGGTACCTGCCTATATTTAGAAAAGCAGTCAGACAGCCCACCTGGCCTGGAGGTCAGAAGAGCTGTGAAGCACTTTTCTAAATGTATCACCACGTGCCATCTGAGATGCCCCAGGGCACCTGAGGCTGGCTGTTATGGCACAGGACCAACGGGAAAGCTGTGCCCTTCTCCCCTGGTAGTGGAGGCCAGGCGGGACACCCTGGGGCATCTCAAATGGCACTCAAGGTCTGTATAGGCAATTGGATGTCACCTACTGCATTACAGCCATGCTAAAGTGCAGCCGGTTGTCTCAGTGGAAGCCTTCATCCATCTTCATTTATTTTCTGCTTTTCTGCAGTCCCATCGATAGGATAGCTGAACTTGCCTCTACCGTAATGTGAGGCATGGAAGGAATGGTGATGCAGAAGAACTTGAGGTCCTGATGGAGACAAGAGTGGACTATGTGCTGACATGGCTGTGCTGTCCGCCGTGCTCAGGTGTCGTCAATAACTTGCGATCGTGCTAGAGACATGTGTACATGTTTGTTTCTAGATCCACTGCTCTTCCCTGTCAGATCTGCATGTTGCAGTCCAGATCCTGGCACTGGCCCCTCCAGGGGTGACAGTTTTCCACTCCAGGCATGCGCATGCTCCTTTCTAGATACTGGTGTCATCCATATAATAAGGCTTCATTCATAGAACAATAAAATAATTTAAGGTTGGAAGGGACTTTCAGAGGTCATCTAGTCCAAGCTGCTGCTCAAAGGGGGAGAAGATTTTTCCAGACAAATATATGTCTTTTTTGAGACCCTTCTGTGTCCAGTTTTAGTGCCATGACTGGTCCAGCACAGATACTTGCTTAGTTGTAAGGTAGAGACTTCTCTGTCCTGCGGGCAGAAATGGGATCAATATTGGGTAGCAGTGGATCCTTATGACACGAACAGCTATGGGAGAGTCTCTTGTAACGAAGTCTTTGATTGCTGCACAGTACAACCAAGGTCCTAATCCCACTTCCTCCCAGAAGCCATGAATGACTTGCAGCCCACTCAGTATGATTTTGGCCATCACTAGCAGAAGACCATGGACATCACACTGACCTGACACCGCAAGGTCTCAGGACGTCTCTGGGCTTGCCGTGCCCCGAGCCGGGTGTCCCTGTGGTCGCAAGTGTCCCATG
>JANHGO010000069.1:4470761-4501668 GCA_024606505.1 Aquila spilogaster
TATCATGGTTTTCTAGCAGCACAGAAGCTTCTAGCTCCTCCTGTTTATATCCCAAGCAGTGTGCATTGGTGTAGAGGCATTTCAGCTGGGTAGCTGGTCTTGTCACCTCCTTAAAGGATAACTCCTTAATTCCTTTTATGTATTTCCCTTGATTTTTCCCATTGCCTTCTCCTATCGCCCCAGCAGTCACTGTCTCATCATCATAGGGTTTTGTATGTGCTGTAGCATTGCCAGCACCTCTTCAGGCAGCAAGTCCTTCAAGGCCCCATGCTAACACCCCGTCCCTCTAATCTAGCTATGCCATCCCACAGCTTACCATGGGAAGGCTCAGTATCCCTCTCCACCCCCCTTCAGATCTAAATGTGCATTTGTTTATTAAGAGTTCCCTTTGGCTATGCCATTGTATCCTTCTACAAAAACACTCCCGTTGTTCTCCTCAGAGGGATTTATTTTATTCTCTTCTCCATGGAAAACTGAGAAATACGTTGTGTGAAATATGAAGACTAATTAGACAAGTGGTGCTCAGGTCTGTTGTTGGCTTTCTGGAGGATTGCTGACAGCTTAGGAGATTTATTTTACTTTTTTTTTCTTTTTAACTTTAATTATGAACAATTTTCACAAAGTTGAAAATTCCCAGGGAGATCTTGATCAATAAGGGATGGCTGTGGGTGTGGAGAGAGCATGGAACTTGTCGTGTGCGGAGGGCCATGGGTAGCGCATGTCTTCACAATGGACATCCTTTTGAATGCATAGCACATGTGGGGAGAAAAGCACAGTTGGAAGAAAAGGATGAGCTGTCCATAGCTGTAGTGCGGTCATGTGGGAGGAGAAGAGTGTCTACTTTGTAAAGGGTGCATTGATGTCATATTAGTGGTTTTCTGAAGCGAGCAGTGTTTAGGGCAGCTTTTTGGGGGTGAGAAGGTTGGTTGGTGTTTTGTTCCAGTGGGAGGGAGGGTTTGTTTAAAGTCATGATGGTCTGTAGGTCGGGGTACAGCTGTTGCTGCAGATACGAGCAAGCATGTAGAGTTGGAAATAAGGTTGGCTGTCTTTGAGGAGAGGGGCCATGGAGGACATAAAGAACTGCAAGGCTGGAGAGTGCACTGTGAGATGGTCCACTTGTCTGAGGATGGCAATGGGAAAGTCAGGGGTGAATCCAAAACAACAACAGCTGAGCATCTAGGTTTTGTCCTGTGAATCTATCCAGCACCCAGTTAATAAAAAGTTTAAATCCCAAATTAGTGACCAGAAGAGAGGACTGTTAGACTGAGTGTCCCACAAAGGCTTGGGCATGGAGGGCTGCTTCAAAATATCACAAGAAAATGTAAAATGCCACTGCAGTATCTCTCTCCATTGTGCCAGTTCTTGCAAAAGGTAAAAACCTCTCATATCTCCCATCAGAGATGGTTTTGTCTGCAGCCCACAGTGGTCCCTCAGCAGAAGGTTCTGAGAAGATCTCTCAGCGGACCTGGACTTCACCAACTCTTACCTCACACCTAAACTTTAGCTCACCCCTGGACTCTCTCTTCTAATCTCATAGAATCATGGAATCATAGAATGGTTTGGGTTGGAAGAGGCCTTTCAGATCATCTAGTTCCAACCCCTCTGCTATAGGCAGGGACACCTCCCAACAGACCAGGTTGCTCAAAGCCCCATCCAGCCTGGCCTTGAATGTTTCCAGGGAGGGAGCATCCACAGCCTCGCTGCACAACCTCTGCCAGTGTCTCACCACCCTCGTAGTACAGAATTTCTTCCTAATATCCAGTCTAAATCCTACCCTCTTCCAGTTTAAAGCCATTTTCTCTCATCCAAACTTCATTTGAGTGCTGCTTCTTTTTTTTTTTCTTATTTTTTTTCTGTTTGGCTGGTGTTAGTTCCCTGCACGCTGAGATGACAGCTACATTAAGAGACCTGAAAATACCGTAGCAGAACTAAAGCAATTATTGTAATGTAGCTTTAACAGGGGCTGTAATGAGAGAGAATTAAAAATGTGCCAGTCTCATCACAATTTGTTGTTTCCATGACCTTTCAGGATACTGAGAGACAAGGAACAGAGCATCCGTCCCCTGCTGTTCCCTCCTTTCTCTTGCCATTGTAAGGATGAAGCATGGAAAGCAAATCCAAAACCATCAGAATTCCTTCAGGGTTTGAAGGAACCCTGTGGTTCAGCTGCTCTGGTACTGGAAAGGAGTAAAGCTCATCAGCTTCTTAACCACCCAGATCAAATCGCTCCAACAGATTCCTCTGTTGTTAAGGTGAAATCCAGGCCATTGTTGCAAGAATGTGATATGGGGATGGGAGCTGGCTGTCCATCATGCCAACATGTGAGATAAATGTCCCACCAGGGTGTCACAGCCCTACCCGTGCACATTCTACCTGGTGTGGCTCAGAGGCCTCCAATGTCCACACCTGAACTAGAGAAACCAGCAGTGCAGGGGCCCATCTGCAAGCACTGGTCAGTTGGGTTGAACCTTCCATTTCTTCACTGTGTATGCAAATGCCCTGACCAGCTAGAATCCTTCTGATGATGGGCTCTCAACGTTCCCCAGAAAGTGCAAAGAATTCTCCCTCTCCTTATATCAGAGCACGACGACGGATGTTGCAGTATGGCTGAGTGAATGACGTGATTTAATCACGACAATTCATATATACTTATGGAATTATACAATCATTAAGGTTGGAAAAGACCATAAAGATTGTCTAGCCCAACCATCAAGCCACCACCACTATGCCCACTAAACCATGACGCTCAGTGCCACAACTACCTTGTCTTGGTGACTCCACCACCTCCCTGGGCAGCCTGTTCCAATGCTTCACCACTCTTTCCAAGAACTTTTTCCTAATATCCAGCCTGAACCTCCCCTCACACAACTTAAGGCCATTACCTCTTGGCCATCCAGATCAGTCTGAGAAGTGATGACCTTGATGATTCCAGATACACGTGTGCAGGAAGCCTTTTCATCACCAGCTCTGTTGTGTGTCATGCTAGGAGAGCATGCCTGTGGCCACTGTAAGTTAGCAGAAACTAATGGCTAGAGCAAAACAAAGCTGATTACCGAGAGATGAGGCAATGCAATAGATTTGCTTCTGAATTCCTTGAATTAAGCTGTATGTGAAAATGTGCTATTATTGCCTTTCTAATCCAGTTAAATTATATGCTCTATAAACATTGGAGGCGTTTCCTGTTTCATATGTAGATAAGTTGCTGTGGAAAAGCCAAGTGATGGCTTCAGCTGCAACCAGACCAGCACATACCATGACGGTTTGCAGAAGTAGGGACTCTCAGTTCCCAAGGTCTGTTTTTCAAAGCAGAAAGCATTTTTGGGTCACTTACAAGAAGTTTCCTGTTTGCCAGCCATACTTTTGGGGGAAAACGTAATGCTGTCAGAGGCAAGATCGGGACAAAAAAGTGAACGTTTGAAAATGAGAGTAACTTTGCATCTATTCAGAATAGACAAAGGTTAGAAAATACCAAGCAAATGTGGTACCAGCACCCTAGGTGGTCAGGAAAGGAGTGGTAGGGAAGGCATTGTACCACCCACCAGCTCAGCAACAAGAACAGGGGTTATACATCTCCTTTAAGAAGAAGAGTTCCTATTGATACCTGCCTGCAGTTTGTGCTCTGGTTGTATGACCTCAGCTATCCGTGCCGGTAAGAATGTGTGACATTCCATTGGCTATAAACCTCCACAGGGCATATTCTCATTTTTAGAATAGGGTAGCATAGGGAAACTGTTAGGTCATGGCTTGAACTGGTGATTGAAGACATTGTGAAGGAATTCAGTTGGCCCAGGGAGCACAGGCAAATTGTTTGCACCTGTGCTTCCCACTTAACCAGAAGGGGTGGACCTAATGTGGAGCCACCCTGGACTCATATAAGAGCCAGCCACTGAAGGGGCAGCATCTCTTGCACTCAGGTTACTTCCTGGGATGGAGTGTTCCCTCTGCTGCTTGGGTGAGTTAAATTTTTTTTGTGTATGGCCATTGGCTTACCTATGAATACTTTGCATGCTGTTGCCAAGAACCTGTCAGAAGCAATTTTGCTTCTTCACAAGCAGAATGGGTGGTGAATGCCAATCCTGTATATCATTCCTCTTCTGTAAGACATCTGAAAGGAGTTGGAGGGCTAAGAAATTCTTGAACTAAAGGACTAGACTAGGGAGAGACCACTACTGTGCAGAAGACTCGTATGTTCTGTACTAATCTCTGTCTCCTTTCTTTAGGATATCATAGAGCCAAAACCATAGGAAAAAATGTTCTTTGTAAAAAGGCTTTGTACTCATCATTAAAAAGGGCTGTGGGAAGTTGTAGCAAAGGAGATGAGTACAAACACAAAACAAAGAGAAACAGCTATGCTTTCAATTATATTTTCATGGAGTTGAGATGAACAGGCCTAACAGTTAGTGAAAAATACACTTTCTTTTTAAATTTCTGACTTTGTAACGATTTAGAGACATCAGCACTGAAGAGTTCAAGCATCTCCTCAGGTGGTTGCCTGTGTTTAGAGAAGAAGCAGATGTCAGACAGCCAGCTGGGCTTGGAGGTCGGAGTGGTGATGCACTTTTGTAAATGCATCACCAAGCGCCATCTGAGATGCCCCAGGGCGCCAAGCTCTTGAGTATGGCACAAGACAAGCTGGATATTAAGGAAAAAAAAATCTCAAAGAGTGATGAGGCATTGGAACAGGCTGCCCAGGAAAGTGATGGAGTCACTGTCCCTGGAGGTATTCAAGAAGCATGGAGATATCCCACTGAGGGATGTGGTGTAGTGGGCATGGTGGGGATGGTAATAATAATCTGAGTGGTCTTATCTAACTTTAATGATTCTATAGTTCTATGACAGCTGTTCCTTCAGGGCTGTTAGTAGAGGCCAGGAAGGATACCCTGGGAATCTGAGATGGCACTCAATGTCTGCATGTGCAACTGGACCCTATCTGTAGCTATGCCAAAGTACAGCTGGTTGTCTCAAAGAAATTGTTAATCTTCATCTGTCTTCTGCTTGCTTCAGTCCAGCTGACAGCATAGCTGAGCTTCCTTCTACTGAAATGTGGATCATGAACAGAAGGGTGCTGCAGTAAAACTAGAGGTCCTGCTATGGAGATAAGAGTGCATTGTGACACAGCTCTGCTACCCTCCATTGTTACAGCCAACCACATGAATCAG
The DNA here is from genome assembly GCA_024606505.1 of Aquila spilogaster. NCBI lineage: Eukaryota > Metazoa > Chordata > Aves > Accipitriformes > Accipitridae > Aquila > Aquila spilogaster. The sequence continues at coordinate 4,475,921 of JANHGO010000069.1, forward strand.
TATCTGGTGTATATCTGTAAGGTAGAAAAGCTAGTATCTCATTTCTAGCTGAACTGTACTATTGGATGCAGGAGTCTCTAAGTCCTTATCTTCAGCCCTTGATGCCCTTGTGGGATGGGCTCAAGAACTGCTGCTCCAGACTGGACATCTGGTTATGGATCATGATGCCTTGCAGTTTTGCTAGTGATAAGTGTACCTATTTGTTTCTAAATCTGCTTCTCTTCCCTGCCAGATCTGTGCGTGCGAGTCCAGATCCTGGTACAGGTACGGACACTCAAACGTGGTGGTTTTCCACTCACTCCAGATGTTGTTATTGCTACTTTCTAGATACTGATGTCATCCTTATGAACAGAGGTTGTGTGCTCATCATATTGAAAATTTAATTACATTTAAATAATTAAAAAAAAGTAGGCCAGAAGGGACTTTCAAAGATGATCTAGTCCAACCCCATCCTGAAAGAGTTTCCAGACCAACACGTGTTAGTTTTGAGATCCTTCTGTGAGACACTTCAGTCTCTCTGAAGAGAGACCAGCAAGGCGACTCTCACAGCAGAGAAAAATGAAGTTATTTTCTAAACAGATTTTGCCTTTATTAATAACAGTGCTTCTCTATTCTACTGTAGACTTTGAGTATTATTTTTAATGTAACTAGATGCTACAAGAAGGACAATGAAGCTGTGAAGGCTCCTGAGTGCAAGTTGTATGGGGAGCGGCTAAGGGAATTGGGGTTGTTCAGTATAGGGGGGAGAGGGGGGACCTTATTGCTCTCTCAATCTCCCTGAAAGGAGGTTGTAGCAAGGTGAGGCCTCTTCTCCCAGGAAACAGCAATAGGATGAGAGGGAATGACCTCAAGTTGTGCCAGGGAAGCTTCAGGTTGCATATCAGAAAAAAATTCGTCTCAGAAAGAGTGGTGAGGCACTGAAACAGGCTGCCCAGGGAGGTGGTAGAGTCCCAGGGGTCTTTAAGAAAAGGGTATATGTAGCACTGAGGGCCATGGTTAGTAGGCATGGTGGGGATGGGTTGATGGTTGAAGTAGGTGATCTCAGTGGTCATTTCCAACCTTAATGATCCTATGATTTGATGCTATATTTTGATCCTATCATTAAGACTGTGATTAGGCACATACGTTAGCAATACATGTGTGTTTTTTTTTCTTTCCCAAGATATAGCATGTCCTTTTAATTTGTTATAAGATTGAGTGTCACAAAATGGGGGAAGCTCTGAACTTCCTCTCTGCGATCGGTTACCTTCTGTTTCTCTAAATGACATGAGAATACAAACCCCTGTCCCAGTCTTGCTTCTAGTTTCTCTTTTCAATGCCCTCCAAAACTGGCATATTTCTTTCCAGAAGACTTGAGCAGATCTGGGTACGGTGTTTGCAGCTTTGTGTCCTTTAAAATAAAAATTGCGTGTTTAGGGACAAAAGTGCGATGAAAAAGATTGGATGAAGATGCCCTGAACATTGAAGTCAAGAAATAGTACTGTCTGAAAGGTCTTAACTCAATCCATAAATAAAATGTACATCTTCCTCTCCGTTTTATTTCTTCATAAGCTATTACATCAGTGCTTACTACTCCTGCAAAAGAGATCTTGACACATCTTAAAAATGCTACAAGTAGCCTAACTTTATGAGAATTCCTCACTGCCAAAATATCTTAGCTGAGGACTGAATGTGCTGGGCATGGAAACCTCTCAGCTCTGTGCTGTAGCTCTCAAACAGACAACGTGAATTTGCTTTCAGGTCTAGGTTTTTGAAAGCGGATTTTTTTTTCAAGGAAAAGCATTACCGGAAGGTTGAGGGGGGGATGGTTCTTTTCCTCTGCCTGCGTCCTGCTGAGGCAACATCTGGAGTGTTACATCCAGCCTGGGCTCTCCAGTACAAGAGAGATGTGGACATACTGAAGCAAGCCCAGCAAAGACCACCAGGACAATGAAGGGATGGAAGAATCTGATATGTGAGGAGAAGCTGTAAGAACTGGAGCTGTTCCTCCTGGGGAAGGCTTCATCTGAAGAAGGCAAACCTATCCGAGAGTGCCACCAACCTCTGTCACTCTGCAGTTGTCACACTCCCTTGGTGCTTGAAGGCTCTGACAGTGGGAAAGAGGCCTGTATGGCCAGCAGAAGATTTCAGACTCCTGATATTCTTGCAACATTCCAGATCAAGAGGTATTGTATAGGATCTAGCTAGGTAGTATTTGGAAGAAGGAGAAATCTCTCTGTGAGATCTGCTTTGATGTTAACTATTTCTTTGATACATTCCTGACCTCCTACCATCTGAGACTTGCACAGCTGTGCTTCAAGCACCTACTCAGCAAGAAATAAGCTGGAAACCAACAGATCGTTTCCATTTTTATAATGCTCTTCTAAATACACCTGGGGTAAGCACCAAGGGAGGATGAAGAGGTATTTAAGAAGAATGACAGTGCAAACATGAGCACTAAAAATGAGAATAAATAGACCAGGAGTTGCTCTAGAGTGGGAATTAGAAGAAAAACTCTCATCTCCTTTAGATCAGTCCCCTTGTAGGGGCAGTATGGGCAAGAAACAGAAGTACTAAGATGACTCCTAATCCCTTGACTTGGAGTGAACATGACAGAGGAGACGAGAGACAATGCAGTTTATTCTAGTGTAGAATAGAGTTCCTGCCATACTAAAAATCTTTTCAGTAAAGAACTACAGGAGTGATCTCATCTGTGTAAGAGAAATTCCAGCTTTTCAGTTAGCAACACGAGTATTCCTGGAGCAGGTGATAGGTTTGTCATGGCGTGTCAATTCATTTTTGCAGAAGAAATTCAGAACTGCCTTGTCCATAAAGCCAAGCTTCTGCAAGCTGACTCCTTGCTTATTGTCCATGGGGCTGTGAAGGCTGCTGTGGCAGCTCAGACTTCACGTAGTGGTTAATATGCCCTGCTAGTTACAAAAATCTGTAACGTCAGGACTTTAACACTCTCAAGAGCAAACAGATGGGAGGGATCTCCCATAAATGCCATCTGCAGTAACACTGTAATTTCGTAACTCTTTCTGTCATGAAAGTGTGTGTGTGCCATGAATAGGTGTATGTGTTTATCACTGCATGATGGATGGGAAGGAACCCCAGTGACACCTTCACTGAACACTTTGTTCTGTCTGATTGGGGTGCTTAATGCAGGAAGGGGTGCCTTTTTTTTTCTCCTCGGAAACTTCTCTCTATTGGCCATAGAAAACCCTAGAAGACCAATTTAGACAAGGTGCCCATTACCTAGCTGTGAAGTTGTATGTTGAATTCAACCTGATGTAACTTAGCCAAGACCACAAAGGGGAAGTGCAGAGCTGAGCTGCATCCTAACTGGCTGCTCACATCTCAGAGCCCTCCAGCTCAGCTTCATAAATAATGGCAACAGCTTGTTGTTCATCACAAATGAGAACACATGAGCTCATAGTTAACTCTTCAGGCCAAACCCTGAGAGTTTTGAGAATAATTTATCAGTCCTTAGCAGGGATGTGCCCAAATCACATAGCACAGTGTGAAGTTCCTTATCCTGTAGCTTCCTCCTCTTCCTGGCAGCAGCAATATTGCTGAGCTCATTTTTCCCTTCCCTAGGGGTAGGATTTGGTAATCTGTTAGGAGACCTCACTATGTCTGTAGCATCCAATTCATTCTAATCCAGCTGAGGGGTTAACAGCCACTCTGTTGTTGCCACCTCATTGATTTAATGAGGTACACAGCTGGCCTCTGAGCTAGAATCATAGAATGGCTTTGATTGGAAAGAACCATAAAGATCATCTAGTTCCAACTGCCTGTCATGGGCTGGTTGCCACCCACCAGATCAGGCTGTCCAAGGCCCCATCTAATCTGGCCTTGAACATCTCCAGGAATGGGGCATCCATAGCTTCTCTGGGTAATCTGTTCCAGTGCCTCACCACCCTCTCAGTAAAGTATTTATTCCTAATATCTAACTTAAATTTCCCCTCTTTTAGTTTAAAGCCATTCCCTCTTGACCTCCCACCATTAGACCATGGAAAAAGTCAGTCCCTCTCCTGCTTATAAGGTCCCTTCAGGTACTTCAAGCTAGCTATGGAAATGCCAGATACTAAACTCTTATTGAACATGCAGACAGTCAATCTATGACCTCACCATAGTGAGACAAACACCACTCAAGGCACTGTGAGATCACTCTGTCTGTTCAGCTTGCAGCACATCACCAACAATACTGCCACAAGCGGAGTTTGCTGGTACCTGCAGAGGCCACAATTACGGACTGGATAAAAACACATCTATCTTAGAAAAAAAAAGAAAATGTCAGGAAAGGAAAAATCAAATAAAATCATAGAATTATTGAGGTTGGAAAGACTACTAAGATCATCTAGTCCAAACATCAACCCATCTCCACCCTGCTCACAAAGCCCTGTCCCTCAGTGGCACACATACATGTTTTTTGAACACCTCTGAGAATGACTACTCCACCACTTCCCTGGACAGCCTGTTCTAATGCCTTACTACTCTGTATGAGAAAAATCTTTTCCTAATATGCAACCTGAACCTCCCCTGGTGCAACTTAAGGCCATCACCTCTTGTCCTATTGCTGTTACCCGGGAGAAGAGGCCAAGCACCACCTTCCTAAAACCTCCTTTCAGGCAGGTGTAGAGAGCAATGAAGTCTTCCCTGAGCCTCCTCTTCTCCAGGCAAAACCATCTCAGTTCCCTCAGTCACTCCCCATAAGACTTGTGGGAAGTTGTAGATGGGATGGAAGCACAACTAAATTTCCATCTCATTCACCTCCTATAAAGCAAGCAAGTTTTACAGCAAGGTGGAAGGGAGGAGGTATGGAGGAGAAAGGTGGCAGTAGATCAGTTTCTCAGCAGAGACTCAGCTTCTTTGCTTCTACTTAATTGATTAATTCCTTCCTAGCAGAGTCATCTGTTTGATGTGCTTTCCCATAAAAGCAGTTGAGAAAGTTCATGGGAGTTAATCCGTGAAGATGGCTAAAGCTGCAAAACCAAGCATCTGATTAAAGGACAAGGCGATCGCTTACAGCTTAGCTGCGTTCAAAGTTGTTCCCAAAGTCTTTGCTAACCTTCATGTTTCAAAGTTCATTCCTTGGCATTGGGGAATTTAAAGGAGAAGATTTCTTTTTAATAGTAGTATTATTATTGCAGTCAAAAAGTGAGTAAAATACGTTCACAGGAAGGCCACACACGAAGTCGCATGTGCGCAAGAAAAAAGAAGTAGATTAAAAGATGCACACAAGCACAGACAGGCCCCCCTTTCATAGCCTATTCAAAACAACTTCATCTGAATTCAGTACATGCACTCATCACTCACAGATACAAGCAAAGCTATTACTTCTGTCAGAGCTACTTACTCGTACCCCAGAATTTAGAGAAACAAATAGCGTAAGTGTTGTATTCTCTCTAGGGGGTTGCATTACTGCTACCTGCAATAGAATGTGGTCATCGAGATGGAAGGGTGGCCAAATTCTCCTCAGGGAGACATAGCTCAGGTGTGATGATGCTGAGTGATACAATGAGGCAACTGAAATCCTCCAATGATACTATTAGAGGTAGTAATGATGAGGGACAATGTGGAAGAATTACAATGGGACGGCACACTGCTGAGTGATTTTTATGGTAAAACAGCAAGTGAAATTTGGTGGAAGTAAGTATAGGGTGGTACACAAAGGGAAAAAAAAAAAACAATCCTAACTTTATATACAGTGATGAGCTTTGAATAGACTATTATGTACTCAGGAATGAGATGATGTTTATAATAGGCAGTCCTGTGAATATGCCACCTCAATGTTCAACGGTTATGGGGGAAAAAAAGGCAGATTGAATGTTAAGAATTAAGAGAAAAATAAGAGATTTTAAAAGATAGCATTAGTGTTTCCCTGGGTAAATTCAACGTGTGACTGCTTCTTGAATGTTTTCAGTAGCCCTGGTTTCTCTGTTCCAAAAAGGATACAGCAGAACTGGAAAAGACATATAGAAGGGCAGCAGAGTGATCAGAGGTATGGAACAACAAAGTACTCTAGGAATACTTCATTTGAATAAGAGATGACAGAAGCAGGGTATGATAATGTTCTATCAAATTATGAGTGGCGTGAAGAGGATAAAAGGGAGCAACTATTTTTTTGTTCCTTTGAAAAGACAATAAAAGGATGCTTGAGATGATAGCAGGTCAGAACAAAGAACCTGCTTCACAGAATGTGCAGTTAGCCTGCAGTTAATCCCTCTTGTCCAAGGGATACTGAAAGTACTAGAAGTTTACTTGCTCCAAAAACTGTAAACAACTTGACAGGAGAAATACTAATGGAAATGCTAGTAGGTATAAGTATGCCTTAGGAATATTTATGATTCTGTCCTTTAGACATTGTAGAAATATATAGAGAAATTGCTTCTCTGTGCTTCCCTTGATTTTACACTCTTACCTATACTGAACTCTGTAGACCTATAGTGTGACCCATCATGAATGTTGTCAGCGTTTGTATTACAATAACCATCATACTGATTTCCTAGGCTCTCTAAAGGATGGAAACATTCTGTCCTTGGCACAGTCAGCTCCACTCTCCCAGCTATGCTCATCACAGATTTACTAAGACTAGCTTCCAGAGATGCTTTTTCTCTTCTTTTCCTATTTTTTTTCCTTCTTTTTTTCCATCTCAATTCTTAATATCCAATTTTCAGTGATGCTTCCATAGAATCACAGAATCATAGAATCATTAGGGTTGGAAAAGACCTCTAAGATCATCCAGTCCAACTATTCACCTACCACCAATATTGCCCACTAAACCATGTTCCTAAGTACTACATCTACCCTTTCCATAAACACCTCCAGGGACAGCGAATCCACCACCTCCCTGGGCAGCCTGTTCCAATAACTCACCATTCTTTTGGATAATAAATTTTTCCTAATACCCAGCCTGAACTTCCCCTGGCACAACCTAAGGCCATTCCCTTTCGTCCTATCACTGTTACCTGGGAGAAGAGACTGACTCCCAGCTACCAATAACCTCATTTCATGTCATTGTAGAGACTGACTCCCACCTACCAATAACCTCATTTCATGTCACTGTAGAGAGCAATAATGTCTCCCCCAAGCCTCCTCTTCTCCAGACTGAACAATCCCAGTTCCCTCAGCCATTCCCCGTAGAACTGTTTTCTGGACGCTTCACAGCTTCGTTGCCCTTCTCTGGACATGCCCCAGGGCTTCAGTGTCTTTCCTATAGTGAGGGACCCAAAGCTGAACACAGCACTTGAGATGTGGCCTCACCAGAGCTGAGTACAGGGGGACAATCACCTCCATGCTCTTGCCAGTGGTGCCCAGTGCCAGGACAAGAGGCAATGAGCACGAACTGGAGGACAGGAGGCTCTCCCTGAACATCAGGAAGTACTTCTGTGCTGTGTGGGTGCTGGAGCACTGGCACAAGTTGTCCAGAGTGGTTGTGGAGTCACCTCCTTGGACATCTTTAAAAGCTCCCTGACTGAGTTTGGATGGGACCAGTTGGCCTCCAACAGTTTCTTCCAACCTCAACTCTTCCGTGATCTTGTGAGATTTCCATACTCCTCCTGACTCAGATTTCTTGGGATGTTCCATCACATGCTGTACTAGACTGTTACATAAGAGTGCTCCCCTGCTTCCCTTTAATTTTTTTCCATTATCTGGTGGCTTCTTAGATGGTAACTTGATGACTGTACTTAAAGAATTGGGAATTCCTAGTGGCACATCAGAAATGTTAGAAGTGATGTTATGCAAGATTTGAACTCCTGCAAATTTTAAGTTCTTGGTGATAAGACCATGAATCAAACCTCACTGCTTTGCCATTGTGTTATGCAGTGGATACTGTCTTCCAGTATTACAGCCAGATCAAGGTAAGGAAAGTGTTTAACAGTACAAAAAAAAATATTTACCAAGCTGGAATTCAACTCTATAAGGAGCCATGTAAAGCTCCAGGAGGCACAGAATCACAGTGGAAAGGACATGAGATCTGAACTACCGCCTTTTCCATGTGACCTTGCCCATGGCACAACACCTCTTTGTACTTCAGCTTCCCATATATAGTGAACTTTCCCTATTTACTGTGTAGCTGCCTTTCTTGCAGGAGAATTGAGTTAAAAGATTGCCAAAACTGATAATGTCACGACCATTTTTCATTGACTATGGCTGACAAAGTCCAAACGTCAAATACAATATTAATAATGTTCACAGGGACAGCCATTATAGGCCCTTGGTTTCAGTCTAAAGTAGTACTTTAAACTTAGTATTATTGGAGGACTGGAGACAGCTGGAGACTATTTTGTGTGCTAGTGTAAAGGGCATTAGGATTCCTTCTGAAATCTGTCAGTAGATTAATCTGCCTATGCAGTTAAAGACCAAGTTTATTGTGGGTTTTATAACACCTCCAGGGTATCTACATGAGAAGAGAAGATAATAAGCACTTGTTGAAATCAGGTTGTTCAAGAAAATTATAAATTCTTAATTTATAATTAAGAATTGTCTTGCATTATTGAGGCATCTAATTAAGAGGCCCAGTCACCACTCCAGCCAAGAAGAACTTGGGCGTCTCCAGAATGTATCAGATCTTGAGTTGGGGCAAACAGGCTTACCTCTGCTGGGGCTAGGATTTCTCATCAAACTCCAGTTAACTGCAAGGTAGTTATTGACATGTGAACTAGTGACTTTGCACTCCCCTCGTGGTCAGAATGGATAAAAAGGTCATAGTATATCTAGTGTGAAACATCGGTTTCAGGAGGAAGAATTGAAAATAAATGTCCTACAACTGGTTACTTTTTAAAATTAGTTTTAAATGTGGACAGCAATGAACAGTTCCCATGGCCAATTTCATAAATAGGATAAACAGAGGCAAATTGTTAAACAGCGTGAAGGGAGCTGCTGATGCTGGGTGACTCTGAGAGAAATGAATCACTGGAAGTAATTGGACCAATATGCACTCTCTAACTGGCTTCTCATTGCCTCTGAGGCAGAATATCTTTTCTATACTGCAGAGAAAAAAAAGAAAAAAGAAGCACTGGGAAGTTTGTCTGCTAACAACAGAGCTGGACGTATTCACCAGTAAGGCAGAAGGTGTTTCAAAGGAGTCAGAGCTCTTGAGAAGGACTGAGAATGCCAGTGCTCAGGTCCAGCAGGGTCAGACACAACTCCGGATATGTCCTTTGTCTTAGTGCCCTACAAATCCTCCTGCTCTTTTCCTCTCTACATCTCACACGCATTGGTCGGGAACAATGCAGTTCCTAATCGTGGGTTTGCAATGTCCATTTAGAACACACTGTCATCATAACACTGAAAGCACCCTTTATCTTCAGCCCTGCAGTGGAGATGAGGGGCTGCATGGCGTAGAGAGCCTGCAGTTCCCAGTCTTGTGCCAAAAGCATGTTAGAGATGTGTAGGTTGGGTGTGAAGGCTGAATTGATAGTCTTCAGCATTCCTTTTTGAGAAATGGGGCAAAGAGATGCAGTGGGATTCAATAACTTTAGCATCTCTCATCCACTGGAAACTCAACTCTTGTGTCCTCCATGATAGGTCATCAGACGTGTCCTTTCCTCTTATCGCATCACCCTAACTTTTTGCTGGAGAGCATCACAAGCAACAGACTGACTGGGGCTGGACATGGCAATTTGGAAGAAATAATCTGTGGTTAAAATATGTGCAGGTGGCCTGGTCAAAGAGCGTTAACCTCTGGAGAAAATGATTGCCCAAAAGGGTTAGGATGAGTCAGACTAAGAACACTGTAGCTTAGAATCAAAACATCCGTGCTTTCTTGTGGTTCAGCTAATCCACATTAACAGTTCAGTTGAATTTACTTCCCCATGACAACAAACTCACAGGGATTTTAGGACCAAAAAACACCAGAAATGTTTCTGACAAAAGCTAGTTTAAGCAATAACTGTTGGCTACCTTTCTCTTTTCCTTCACTCAAACAGACCTTCACTCAATTCAGCTTTATGGAGAAATCTTCTTGGGAGTGGATATGCATGCGAAAGAGTTCGCTTCTCTGGACTTCCCGTTCTCTAGAATGACACCTGTCTCCAATGGGATAAAAACAGAGGTCAACAGAGACAGCTGAATTCTAGCTAGAACTGGGTACTTTTGCTGTGGTTTAGAATTCTGAACACAAACACACACACACACAAAAACCAACAACAACAGACAGGACTGATCAGACCGCCTATTTATACCTTTATTGTGTCTTTCTTACAGTAGATGACATCATCCTATTGATGAAGGTCAAGCTGATCTTAGCTCCTTTCTGACTCATTGAAAATTAGTACTGGCTGGAGGCAGGAGAAGCCAGTGATTTGATCTGACAAGCCAGGAGGTAGTACACTGGTGGTACAGCAGGACACAGGATGCACAAATGAGAGATGCCACAATCCATTGCAGCAAGAGAACAATATTGGACGGATGGACCAATGGCCTGAAATGACCCAGCAAGGTCAGGATGGAAAGACCTGTGGTCTGGTGCAGCACTAAAAATCTTTGTCCGTATCCATTCCCATTTTAATTGGACAAATCCATTTTAATTTTCCTGAGCTCATGATATGATCACAAATTTATTGTGTAATATTTTGTGCCTTCATGAACCGGGTCACTCCTTTTCCCAAGTTCGTATATTCTGTGATGAGAGCATCACAGGGACGTGGTTTAGTGAGTATGGTGGTGATGGGTTGATGGTTGGACTAGATGAACTTAGTGGTCTTTTCCAACCTTAATGATTCTAAGACTCTATGAAAAGTCTGTGTTTGGTGGATAGAATTGCATCTCTCCTACGCTCTGCTGCACATCAGAGGACTCCTTCCAGCTACTTCCCACAAAGCATATTTGTTATATTGTGACCCTGGGAATTGCAAATAGCATTGTTTGTGATGCAGAGCCACGGAGAACAGATGGGTGGTGAGAGGACTAGGGCTGTGGATTTGCCAGGTCTTGTGATGGGAGGGAAATCCCTCAGCAGGCACTAGATTCTCCATACTGCCCTGTGGCACATCTGTTGTTCCATAATCCTTTGTCTACAAACATAGGACATTGGTGGACTGTAGACAAGTTTGGATTTAGCATGTGGCGACCAGCACAGGAGAGAAGCAGTGGCAAGTACTCTGCTCTGCAGATCTGTAGATGCACCCTCAGTGTATTTGCAGATGAGAGTGCACTTCTGTGCTGTGCAGGTGCCAAAGCACTGGCACACGGACACAGAAGTTGTGAAATATCCTCCTTAGAAATCTTCAAACCTGCCTGGATGTGGTGCTGGGCACAGCTCAGGATGGCTCTGCTGGAGCAGAGGTTGGACTAGATGAACTCCAGAGGTCCTTTCTAACCTCAACCATTCCGTGATTCAGTGGCCACAGAAAAGAGAAAGATGAGCTATGCTATCTGCCACTCAACATGTGCCAGTCACTTGGCTAGCCTGTAATTCACATTTACCAAAAGCCAAGAAGGCATTTGAAGGCATCAGGTTTACTCCCAGATGATTTTACCTGGACTTCTTCCAAGGGGTAGTTTCAATGGCCAAGTGTTTTGGTAACAGGGGTCTCTATTCCTCCAGGCTCACAAAGACATGGACAGCTGGCAGCTATTTCATTTCAGCCCTCCTGCCTTTTCATCCTGTGAAATTTCATGCCAGCTGTGGTCACCTGTTTGATTTCTCTTTGAGTGTCTGCCTTCCTCCACAAATTAATTTTGATTATTTAAGCTTGTCTTGTCTGGCAGGGAGAGGATCTCTTAGCTGTGTGAGTTCGAAGCACTAGCTCTCTTTTTATCCTTCCCTTTTTCTCCTGCACTAAGTCTAATTTTGCGGTTCTCTGCCTTCCCCAAAAATAACCTTCAGACCCAATTTTGAACTGTCATATTCACTATATCACAGCTGTCTGCAGACGGGGCTTATCACTTGCAATCCACTCAGTTACACTTGTGATTAAAACTGATTGCAAATGTGATCCTGGCTGCTCAGCCTGGAAATTGGGAACGTCTTTATAATTTCTGACAGCAGATCATGAACCCTTAGATGAGTCTTGCAGAGCTGCGGAGGTAGGACAAGATCTTCATGAGCCAGTGGGGGCAGGAGGGAAAGAAATATCTGCAAAGAGAAGAGGAGTTGTTGATTTTTTAAAAGGTGTATAAGGAGACTCAAGATAAAAAGCCCCATGTTTAAATCTGAGGAAGGTATGGGGTGAAACCTAAGTTCAGCTCTTCAGTCCCAGGACCATGTCTAGGAACAGATGGTGAAGGCATTTGTGTAGGAGAGCAAATCACATCACTGCCTGCTCTGCCTATAGGACAAGGCGTAATGATTTTAAACTAAATGAGGGTTGATTCAGATTACACGTGAGGAAGAAATTCCTTACTGTGAGAGTGGTGAGGCACTGAAACAGAGCACCTCTGGGTGCTCTATCCCTAGAAAAGTTCAAGGTCATGTTGGATAGGACGTTGAGCAGCCTGGTCTGGTGGGAGGTGTCTTTGTCAATAGCAGAGGGGTTGGCACTATATGCTCTTTAAGATCACTTCCAACAAATATCATTCCATTATTCTACAATTATATGACTGGGGCACCAATAACTCCTAATATTGGTGTAGCTGTTCCCAGGAAAACAACTGATAGCAGAAGCAGCACAGCTTTGTCTCCAGGTCTCTCCACCATTTCTCCATCTACTGCTGTTCTTTCCTATTCGCTTTGCATGCCTAGAGTTATTCCTTCCACATTTTATCAAATTGAGGCTGCAAAACTGAGCTTTGCAGAGTGATCGAGCCTTCTCAGACACTTTGTATCATGTTCCACCACATTTCTGTTGATCCGAACCTTAGCTTCATTCACATATATATTTAAAAGTAACTAAGAACATTAAGTTTATTTAATCTTGTCTTCCACATCTGCCCCCATTGAGGGTCCAATGCCTTGTCTTGAAATAAAATGTAACTTCCAAAACTTGTTCTGAAAGGTTTGAAAATCCATTCATTTCCATGGGAACTTGTTCCAGCACATCAGATTCCCTCCCTGTTTCACCATATTCTTTATTTCCTCCAACCTGGCTTGAGTTACACTTTTCTTCATTTGCATAACAGATCCCTCTGCTCTCTGCCTCTGAAGCTCTCTCCTCTCAATACACAAGGTAATGATTCAGCCTTTACTCTTACAACTGAATAGGGTAAGCATATGAAATGCCTTACGGTCAGAGATTATTCCTGGGTCCTTTTGAGTCACTTTTTGTTAGACTCTTCTGATGTGTCTTTGTAGCACCAGGGAAGTGGTGGAGTCGCCATCCTGGAGGTGTTCAAGAAATGTGGAGATGCCGTACTTAGGGGCATGGTTTAGTGGACAATATTGGTGTTAGGTGGGTGGTTGGACTAGGTATTCTTAGCGGTCTTTTCCAACCTTAATGAATCTATGATTCCATGATCTCTGTGCCCTAGAATCATTGATCTAACTCCAGACATGAAGCTGAAGTGCTTCTGATAGGAGCCCAGCCACAAGGACTGCCCTGCAGTCTGGAGAGGCACCCAAAACCATTGGATTTTTGGCTGGATGTTTCCTCTTTCTCTGTATCAGTGGTAGGCTCTCAAGATATGTGTTAGGAATCAGAGCTCAGGTGAAATAAGCCTGCGTCTGCTCTGCCATTCATCTGCTGCAGTGCATTTTCCTAACATTCGATGTAGAGCTCCTTTTTCCTTATTAAAGCTGTCTGTTCTTATCTTTGAAGTGGACCCTGTTGCCAAGTGAAAGAAATAGCTCCTCCTAGAGGGCCCTTCGTCCTAAATTACGGGCAAGATTCACCAAGTTAAGCTTGTGTGCACAGAACAGGGGCACTTCTGAAAGAAATACTTCCACTGCTCGGGACAATTTTCACCATAATTATTTTTAAGGGTTAGAAAAGGAAGAATTCAGATTATTCACAGACATCCCCTCAAATGAATTAGTTTCTGGCTTTTTTCTTTTTCTTTTTTTTTCCCTTCCTTCATTTCCTGCCTTCATTTCCTCTGTTTTTCCTCTGTTTTTCTCTTTCTGTGCAACAGGTTTTCTCTTCCAGAAACAAAGCACTCCAACTCTAAGTGAAATGTTGAAATGTGGCATCTGTACAACAGCACAGGGGAACGTTGTAATTTGTTTAGGATAGCCCAGAGTCTGCTCCAGAGCAAACTGCCTTAATTAGGGCACTAAACAGAGTGCTATATTTGTTTGGAATAATAAAGAAGCAGAGGGAAGCATCCCAAATGGGACATGTCCAGGGCATGCTATAAACCCTGTCACAAGACTTGCAAGATCTTGGCTTAAAGCATGTGGCTGCCAACAAATCATTGCTGTCATCTTGGCAGGGGTACAGATACCACAGGCATCTGATATTTTCCTTTGGCTTCTGCCCTGGAAGACCTCCTTTTCATCATGCCAGTATGAGTATTGTCAGTCTATAGATCATCCTCCGCAGATTCAATTTGGATTCACTTTTGGTTGGCATTGTGGTGATCTTGCTGCTCTAAGGGCCTTAAACTCACCTCAAAAACCTGTGTGGACTCCTCTGATAGGTGGGAAAGGGTCGAGAAAAGATACCTAGCTTTAAAAAAGTGTTACAAATGAAAATAAAGTCTGCCACATCAAATGTGTGGGACGCAGATGACTGTTCCCTGCGAAGACAGCATTTGGAGAGAGAGAACATTTCCACATCTGCTGTGGGACCTGCAAATAATCCCTCTATGGCAGCCAGGCTTACCATTCCCACTGTGAGTGGGCTGAAGTCAAATAAAGATGAGGGGAGTTTACATCTTTAGGGCCACATGTTTCCTACAGCCTTTGTTATTTAGGCCTGAAAAGCCAGCCTGGTTACCCATTGTGGACCCCTGCTTTTAAATAGCATAGAAAATGAGAGACAGAGATTCCACTGCAATACGCCTAGGACATTCAGTTTCAGCATCCAAGCCAAAATTAACATGCAGCTTGCAACCAAGAGGCTGCTAGTGACAAGCAGCAGCTTTGAAGGTCACCTCGCCTGCAAGTAAATAAATAAACAGTAAATGAGGAAACAGGCAGTGATGAATAAACCAGGCAAAGAAGGAGATATTCCACTGTTTTGGACCTGTTATTTTTTTTATTTCTTCTCTGCTCTCTTCACTTTTGTTTCCCCAAAGGTCAATGCTAATACCTTACTGTTCACACATGCTGCAGCATCCTCACCAGCCCACCTATTTCAGAGACCCTGATGCCAATTCAGAGCCTTAAGTGAGGGTGCAAATAATGTCAGCTCCACAGCTGATTGCTTTAATGAGATCTTCTATCAGTATCAGGGCATGACAGGTGGGAGGAGCTGTTGTAAATGCTGTATTGGCCTCTAGACCAGAATGATGCCCTCTTGCCATAGAGAAGTCATGGTGCTTGGCGTTTGCCCTGATCCCCTCTTCTGTACCTAATGAGATCTTGGCTCTGCAGCCTCAGAGTTGACCTTTTCCAACATTTCCTCTAGCTTGGCCACGTGGCCAGGGAAGGCACAGTCTGAAATCCCCCAGGGAGCTGTACCAAAACTATTTCTGATCTTTTGGCATCATGCTGGACCCATCTGCTGGATGAGAATTGATGCTCACAGGGAGAGGTTCTGAGAGAGGGACTTGCTGCAGCTTTTTCTTCCTGAGCTAAGCATGCACACAGCCAAGTGTGGGCTCTGCTACATTTCCTCAAAGGCCCTGGTCTCCAGGGCATCCATCCTACACATGTGCTCTCAGGCTCCCTTCCAGCATGAGCCAGTGGCTCACTGCAGGCAAAAGTCTGGGCAAGCTGACAGGACAATTTCACTGGGATCCAGTCCAGAGAGACACAATGCACATGCTGCGCCAGTTGGGTCCAACACTGCCCCTGCAGGCCTCACTCAGAGCAGTTCCTGCCTTACTACAGGTCGTAAAACATCATCAAAAGCTGGCATCAAGCTTTCTAAATATCACATGGAGAGGCATGGCACATACATTGCTGTCTAGCACCATAGCTGCACTGGGACCAAATATTTTGTCTATGTCACTGGCTACTCCCACACATGCTTCAGTGGAAGACAGAGCTGGATCACAGGGAAGTTTTGTTTTCTCCTAAGTGAATGCCATGCCCTCTGAACAGACTTATTTCCTTCAGAGATACAGATCTTGGCCTCCTCAGCCTGCTTGTTTGCTTTGCAGTAGCTTTTGAGATGCATCAATTCATCTAGGATAGAAGAGACTAAGGTCTGTGTTAAACATGCTCAGCATCTCACTCTGCTGCTATCCAACTCCCCCCTTCATGCCAAATAGATTGAGTTTGAGTATCGTATTATAGGATCCCAGAAGACCCGGAAGGATGTTGTATCTTCTGTGGTGGGAGACTGTGGGATACATCTCAGAACTACTTTCAGGCCTTCCTAAACATGGAGTGGATGCTTTGTAGTCATACTATGACTGAGCTAGACAACATGGACAGGAGCTCTTGTAGACCTTAAAGTGAAGAGAGAGTGAGAGTGCCTCTTTAAAAAAGACTGAGGTAACCCTGAATTCCACTAGATGACTCTATATCTTTAAAGAGAAGAAATAAATCCCTTGAACAAAGTGCCCCTAAGGGAATGGGAGACAGTGAGGACGTAGATAATCTAGGAATCACTAGAAGTGGGCTTTGGTATCAAAGAAATACCATTCTCTGAAGCCTTTCCAGTATGTCTAGGTCCTTCTTGTACTGTGGGCCCAGAACTTGACACAGTTCTCCTGGTATGGCTTCACGGTGCTGAGCAGAGTGGTTATCTCCACAGAAAGTGGAATCTGGCTGGCAGAAGACCAAGCTAACTTCTTTCAACATCCTTGCTGTTGAATCTTCTCCGAATAGTATGAAGATAATTGTCACCCCCTGGGCCAGACATGATTAATCAGCAATTTTCTTCTTCCTTCTCTCTTTTTTCATTTTTTTTTTTTTACAAACAGCTGGGAAATGTCATTGTCTCCTTCAGTAGAGATCGAAATCTCCTCCATCTGGACAATCTAATTCCTGATGTAAATATAGATAAAAGAGGAAGAAGAAGAATAGCATCCCAAGGGAACCCCTCCACCTTCCACATCCCTCTCTTTCTGCCTGAGGTGATTTTCTCCCCCTTCTCTCATTGTCCTGGCCATTAGGAATGGAGCCAGCCACCCTGCTGAAGGGGAACTGAATAGGTGACTGTAAATTGAAATTAACATCTAGCAGCAAGGAATACAAAGCAATGATTAATGGCTTTTTAATGCTTCACTGTTTTACACTTGGAGCACTTTGCTTTAATGGCGTATGCAGGGTACAGAGAATAAAAAGTGAGCATGTGTGGGAATACAACTTTTTGTATATATATCTTTCTCACTCTCTAAATTTTGCCATTAAGCAGAGACAATCCAGTACTCTTTAGTTTAGAATTACAAAGGAAAGTCTTATATCTAGCTCATCTCATCTAGTGCATCACGACTAAAAATGGAACAGAAAAAAAGTCATTAAAAATATCCTCTAACTCACAGTTACTCAGATAATTGTTTTTCTACTTTTGGTTTAATTATAATGTGGATCACTTGATTAATTCAATAAGTTTCTATAGATTCCCCCACCCTTGCCACCAAGAAAGTCTCCTATTATCCTTTCCGGATGATAATTATTTGTGTTTTAGACCTATAAGAGATATGACTCCTTCAGAACTGTCTCTGTTGGTAAGTTTCAGCTGTTCATCATTTCATGCGTTAACATATGCCAATAGCTGTCTACGTCACTTGGCTAGATTAACAGTCAGAAAAGCCATGTAGTCTTCAGTCAGTTATAAGCAATGTTTCTTCTCTCTCTCTCTCCTTTTTTTCCCCCTCTTTTAAACGACCTTTATAACTGTTTTCTGTCCAACAGCATGATTATACCAGGCTGAAGATGAGGTTTGTCTTGTGTGGCTAGAGCCAGCATCTAATCAAATGTTGTGATTTGCAGCAGAGTCAGTGAAGGACAAATTGGATTAAACAGTTCTATGGGATCAAGGGAGATATGTATTAATGAATGTTCTGGTCTTGGAGTAAGTATTCACTTCACCTCTGAAGAGTAGACTTTTCCAAGATATTCTAGTGATGTAGTTTACTTTATAGTCTGTGGAAAGCAACAGGTGTTTCAGACACTACTTTATCTTCTAAAGCAAATATTTAAAATAAGACAGATGAATGTTTCCATTGAAGAAGCTTTTCCACCTTGGGAAAAAAGGAGTCAGGTGATGAGTTCTGGTGACGGAGGTAACTCCATCCTTACCTTCAGGCTGATCACATAACTTTTGTCATCAGAAAACCAGTGTGGGGTTTTTTTCTGCCAAACAGTGCACTGTAAAAGGCCTAAAAAAAGTTCCCATCATTTTTAATGCATATTTTCCTATGAGGAGCATCATCGGCATCAAACAACAGGCTGTTAGAAAGAAAGCAATTCAACAGCATCAAGCTTGGCAAGTGGCATCTCCAGGAAACCAAAGCATTTTGTGCTTTATAGATCAACACCACACTGACCCCACTGAGGTTTCCTTTTCATTTTGCAAGAACAAATGCAGAGAGATTTATACCTGGGAATATCACTTGACGCAAAAATGGATAGTGAGCATAATTATATATAAAAGCTCCCCTGTTACAGAAAAAAAATAAAGTCTTTAATAAACTTGTTTATGGGCTATAAAAGGAAAACAAAGGTAGTATACTCCTAAGCCAGACAGAGAAGATGCTTACTACCATTGCTATTGATTAGCAACTAAAGCAATGCTCTTAAAAGGTCTGATATTAAATTAATACAGGCAGTGACTGAATGAGCTCATCGCAGGATGCGTGATCTAGAGAAAGACTCATGTTGCTGATGTTAAAGTCTTTGATCCCCTCTGCTGACCGCTATAGATAGCTGCCAGCAAAAACTCTTTCCCATATCCTCACTGCAACTGTTGGCCTTGGAGTCACAACTGGCAGCTTTGGAATATTGCACAGGTTCAGCTCAGTTTTCTGGAAGTGAGGTTCTCCTGGAGCATCACATGCTTTTCTGGATGACAGAATATGTGCAACGCTGCTGTAGTCTCAGCCGGGAAATCTGACAACACTGGGGACTCTGCTAAGTATCTGAATAACAAATGTAGTGCTGCAATGTCTAGCAAACTCATGGGAAAAATCCAGAGGTAAATAATCAGCGTATGTACCTCCTAACACCAAGGTCACCAGAATTTTTGAGTCAATACAACATTACCACAGACTTTCCTCTATTCCACTCTATTTCCATTATAAAAAGAAAGGGGGGAAAAAAAGAGAGAAAAAGGAAAAAAAAAAGGAAAAAAAGAAAAAAGAGAGACAAAAGGCCTCTTGAACAGGCATGGGACATCCATCACCTCACTAGGAAGCCTGTCCCAGTGTTTGATCACCCTCAATACAAGAAAATGTTTCCAGTCTAAACATCCCCTGGCAGAGCTTTATGCTGTTCCCATGCATCCTGTCACTGGTTAACAGGGACGAGAGCCAGATGCTCCACACAACTGAGAAAGATTTTGCCATGTTAAAGTGGAAAGTGCTCAGAGAAGACGTGGGCAGCACAGGATGCATTACAAGTCTATCACATCAGATCCTGATGACCACAAAATTCAAAACTGAGACTTCTCATTCTATTCCTCTATACCTCTGGACATTTTGGAATTGGCACCACTTGTCAGGGTGAAGTAATTCGTACTTCCTTGTAAGGTGAACTCATCCTCATTGCTACTTCTCCTCCTATTTTCCTGTACATGTAGATTGTACCACCCATGTCCTTTATCTGCAGAAGTGATGCCCGTGACAGCAAGATCAGCACAGACAGAGGTGGTGAAAGCTCACGTATCCACCTGTGCCTCCTCCCTCTGTCCCTCTGTAGAAGGAACAATTCAACATGGCATAAATCTTCATTCTGCTGCTTATGCTTTATCATCCTGTGCTTCCAGTTGCCTTTTTACTCAAGCCCTCCTCTGCTAACAAGGGGTCCTTGTGGCTGTCACTGGCAAAGGGATATGCTCTTCCAGGCATGATTTACTGTATGCTCAATTTATTATGACCAATGAGCAGATCTGCAAACTGCATGACAAACTGCACTTCAGTGCAGGCTCCTTCCCTTCAGTATTAATCTTCTCCTCCTCAGTCCCCCAGCTCTCCCCATTAGCTCCGCTGCTGTTAAAATACTCACTCCCACTTTCACCTCCCCACCACTCTCATTTTTCCTCTTCTGTGGCTCTGGTAGCAGATTTGCTCAGGTCACAATCTGAGATTCATCGCATTCTCCCCTCCCTCTTCACACAGGGATTCAGAACCTAACAGCAACAGGCAAATAGATCATCTCCTAATGAAAGAAAGGTTTCTCTTAGCTGCCTTGGACCAACAGTACATTTACCAGCAGTTCTTTATCCAGACAGTACAGGGCACAGGCACGTGTCATATCAAAGATATTACAGAAACATAAGTGGTAGCAACGATTGGTCTCTTGTACCAAAAATAATGCTAATATTACTACTACTAACAAAACAGATCTATTCCCGTGGTTGGCTGGTGAGTGGGCTGAGTTCCCATGGCAACTGTGGGCAGTGAAGCTTGTAGGAAGAAAGTAAGTATTCTGTTTGAAATGGCTCAGATTTCTGCCACAAAGTTCATACAGCATAGAAACGTACATCAGATTCCTTCATTAGCTACACGAAGTGCCCTCCCTTCCCCTGACAGCTCCAGCAAAACTTACCCATTTATCACCTGCATTTACATTTGAGGTGGGAAATCTGTAGAAGAGATGATAATGAAGGGGATTCCATCTGCTAGGTACCCTCACTCAATCTTTCCACCTTTAACCTCTTGGAGTCTGTATTGCTGTTGGCATTTCAGTTCCACCTGACCTCCCAGCAAAGGATGACCTTGAGATCAGCCATCCCAGCCCAAGCATCCCTGCTCAGCTTGCGGAGCCTGTCTGTAGGCAGTCCAGTTCCTCACATGCATCAATTTCAGAACTCCCTTGGACTGAAGCTTGGCTGATGGTGGAGACAGATGATTTGTGCCTAGTTTCAAACTTTCTTTTCCTCCAGCTCTGCTCCTCCATGAAAAACTCCAGATGCCATATTGCTGAGCATGCCTACAAGTTGCAAAGAGGAAAGGCATCAAAGCATGCACTTTGCACCGAGAGCTCAGAGACAGCAGTAGGAAAGTCAGGAGAGCTCTGCCTGCCTATGCAGCTGAGCCAAATTCCTTCCTGGGGCTTAAACTGAACCTCTGTATGGAGTGTTCAAGAAAAGCCTCGTCCAAATATGAGGTGGATGAAGGTTGTTTCACTTTTAAGCTGACAAGTCACCCAGATAACAGTAAGGGTGCATGCAGGTGATGTAACAAAACCTGGCTGTGCACCCTTTGTTTTACATATATGTCCTTCCAAAAGATGGAGGAGCACTTGGGCAGTTGGTATACCAGTGAGAATGGAACCCATAGCATGGCAATACAAAAGACTGTGAGACAGTCTGATGCACAAACGTATGCACTTAAAAAACACTGGTGGTACCTATTCCTGAAATAAATTCAATGCCTGTGGATGTATATACCTCTGTGTAGATCTGCCTGAGCTCTGCAGAGACCCAGGACCTTGGAGTCTGCTATAAAAAACTGTTACAAACATGGTTTTCCCCACTCTTCCCCAGTGCTTATGGCCCGGATGCTTCATGATGATCCATTGTCATGTCACCAAAGATTCTCTCTTCCTCATCATGTACAGGAAGATTCAGCAAAGGCAATTTGGGGCAGTGATGGATTTCTCATCTTTCCCTTCCCAGAGTTGGTCATCTGAAGAAGGGGGGCTCTGATGATAGCAGCTCATAGGGTGGGACAAAGCCAGTTCCCCTCCAGCAATCCTGATAGGACAACAAAATAATCTCTCTGCAGTTCCTTGTTCCAATGTATCTTTCCCTCCCTGATCCACCTCCTTCCCTCTCACCTTTGGTACCATTTTCCACAAGGTTGGTTCTGAAATAATCCTTGACGCTCAGAAAAAGTATGCATACATCGGATTATGAAGCAATCTACATATGAATGGCAGCATCCCCACAGCCCGAGAAACAGCCGCTGAAGTGAAATGCTAATGTGCTTCTTGACTTTGGCAAAAGGCAGGGTGGGAAGAGCCTTCTCTTGCTGTCAACAATGTGTAGGATCAACAACACTGGTTGCCTTTTATGTCCAAACTGTAAGTTGTCAGTGTGGCTAGGGGAGAAAAAGGTGAAAAGGATAATGTATACGAATACCTGAATGGAGGGTACAATGAGAATGGAGCCAGGCTCTGGTCAGTGGTGCCCAGTGCCAAGGCAAGAGGCAGTGAGCACAAACTGGGACATAGGGAGGTTATGCTCACATGCAATGTGCATAGATGAATGGAGGACATCATATTCCATGCAGAGCATTTGGAGGTGTGACTAGATCACTCTACCAGTGTATAAATGTCTCTGGGCTTGAGAACAGGATTGACTTTGCACTCGGCTTGCAGAGTCAAGATACCTAGGCCATTCCTCTCTCCGTCATTTCTTTTGCTGTTTTGAGAAGCTCGGGAAAGAGAAATGTCTTATTTCTCTTCTGAGGAGCAAAGACACAGGACCATGTACAAAGTCATGAGGGAAAAAGATTCACTCACTTCATTAAAGGCTACTGTAGCTTCTTCTGTGGTATGTACCCCATGTTCTACTGGAAAATAAGTACTTCCAGGGTGAGCTTGTCTCAGTAGAGACCAGATTATTCAGTTCCTAACAGCACTTATCTCTTCCTTTACCAAGACAGGTAATTTTACTAAGACAGGAAATTTGTAGTCAAATCTGGACCTGAACATGTATCCACTTCTCAGCTCTCTGCCTTAAACTGTTATTTCCCCTCCATTGCAGCAGTACCATAGTACTAGCACCAAACACAGCCTGACTGCTAAGTATTGCCCTGTAGCTGCCTCTAGAAGGAGAATCACCAGTGCAGGAAAATGCTGAACCACAGAAACTTTGCAGCATTATGTTGTTAGGATGGCTCCTGAAATTTAGTCTGTGCCATGCAATGTCCAGACATGATGTGGGATAAGCAATGGCCATGGATATTTGAGACAGGCAGTTAAGCAGTCTTCTCAGGCTTAATTAATAGTCCAAGTAAATGAGTTTAGCTTGGTTGTTTGTTTTAATTAACTTTTATGGATGTAGACTGTGAAGGGGTTTCATCAAATCATAGAATCATAGAATCATTTGAGTTGGAAGGGACCCTTAAAGGTCATCTAGTCCAACTCCCCTGTAATGAACACAGATATCTACAGCTAGATCAGGTTGCTCAGAGCCTGGTCCAGCCTGATCTTGAATGTCTCCATGTTTGTACTGATATGGTACAGATTTTGAAGAAAAAGTTTATCTTCAGCCCCAAAACTTCAGAGCCTATGGGAACAAGGAACACAAAGATCTTGAGGTCAAGAGAGGCAATGGCTGGGCTGATGGGTTGACTGATGTCTCAGCACACCTGCAGCCTCAACCCTGAGCCCCCTGAAGATGTCATTTTTATGCTGCTGAAACAGCAGACAAGGAAGACTCACACAGAGGAAAACACTTTCCCTGTGGTGAGAAATGAATGTGTTCAGACTGTGAGATAGAGAGGAAAAGGGACAAATGGTATTTCAGGTTCCTGCCGTTGCCAACATTTCCCTGTAAAGCCAGATGATGTGTCATCAGTCCTATCTTCTCTAAATGGACTCATGGGAGCCACACTGCTAAGATTCACCTCCCACCATCTGACTCCCAGAACGGGTCAGTGCAGTTTGTAAGTCAGAGGGAGACTCTCGAAGGATCTCCTGCTTCACAAGGAAGAAGACTGAAAGTGTATGACTTCAAAACCAGCCTCTGATACCTGCATCAAATACAGAAAGATGATGAATAGAACTTGAAAAAGAAGGGGTTTTTTAGTCTCTCCTTAAAAAAAAAAAAAGAATGAGGTTTGACTTGCATTTGAACCCATTGTCTTCTGCCCTGCAATCTGAGATTCTGATGGAAGGGAAACACTGTGGCCTCTGCATGATGCTACAGAGGAAATCAGACCAGGGAAGAGGAAAGAAAGTAACCTGCAGGTGACTGGCAGCAGGGGGAACCAAGAGGTGATAGCAGAAACTGTGTCAGCAGAGAGGGATATGAATGAGCAGCTTTCCACCTGAAGTTATGAAAGTTCCCACTTCACTCTCACAAATTGAGAGGGATTGAAGGCAATGTTCACATGTGTGTATCAGGACTCAGCTCCTCCATGATATTCTGACTGATATTTTTGGAAAAGTTGGCAGAGAGGGGATCGTTGGAGAGAAAAAATGTGTCTTTCAGAGTTTGTCTGCTGGTTGATATTATTGCCCTATCTCCTGAAATCAAGCCAGAATGAAAGGGGAGGAAAGAGAGTGACCATTGCAGAGAGAAACTGGAGGAACACATATTGATCTGAGTGGGAGCAAAGAGTAATTAGTAATGCAGTCATTGAGCTGCATGGTTTTACTTCTTCGGCACAAGTAAGAAGGCTCAGGGAGTGCTAAACCAGACAAAAGAAGCCAAATGATTTTAAGAGACCACAGCTTAGGGTGTATGTGATGGGCTTCTCCTTAAAGGAGGAATGGTGCTGAATGAATTCAACTTCTGCTTGCTGGCTCCATTCTGTAAACACTGAAGGGCTCCTGCCTTGGTCTGCAGACAAGTCAGACCTCAGACACAGAGGAGTGTCAGCATAAATTTTGGATTCTAAGTGGGCAGGAGTCTATCTCACTTCCATTTTGGAGCAAGGGGTAGGTCCAGAGGGCCCACCCTTGCTCCAGCAACTTCTTATGAATTTTACATGAGTGGGTCACTGGATAAAACCAGAAACAGAGTTTGGAAAGGGAGCCCGGACTGAATCTTGTTTTACTGCTGTGTGAAAAATCCAGATCACTCTAGCTGACTTTTTGGTCCCATGTCCCCTCACTTCCCAAATAGCTGCTCAACTGGAGGAGTCTGGGTTCATTCCAGCTGCCTTTGAGGCTTTGCAGGGCACCAAGAAACAGATAAATAAGCCCCATAGAGGGGACGAGTAAAGAGCAAGCCCTGAATCAACAGGAAGCCTGCAGTGGCCAGAAAATTACGTACCTCTTGCCCCTTAGCCAGCTCCTGATTTATTCTGTATTAATAGGACACCAGGAGGCATGAGAGAGCTCCTTGACTTTCATGGAGAAGCTAGAGGGTCTTACTGAACTTTTGCAAACTCCAAAAAGAGATCCATCTGGGTTGTTCATACCACTGTCAAAAGAAGCAACGATGTTTTTGCTTTCCCTGTGCACAGGAGGCTCCTCGCCTTTATGGTCAGAGGGGCTAATGGCCTCTCCCCTTCCATTTAAGGCCCTTCCAGCAATCACTTCACTCTGAAGCAACTTTTTCTCTATACTTTATGCATCGCAAGCCGGTGATGGCCTCAAAGTTCTGCTAAGAGGATGCCCAGCCTGAACCTCCAGCCAGTCCAGCTCTCCTCAAAGAATAACACAGGTCATGAAGGAGGGTCTGAGGAAATGACAAAGGGTTTGAGGATCTCTTGGGATCCCAGAGCTGATGCACAACATGGAGCTGGCCAGATCATCAAAGTGCATATGTAAAGTCTGACTGCATCATGTCTCAGTCCCAGGACTCAGACAGACTTTTTGAGGAGATGGGCATCCTACTGTTTCACAGTCATGCCTCTCCTCTCCTCTCCTCTCCTCTCCTCTCCTCTCCTCTCCTCTCCTCTCCTCTCCTCTCCTCTCCTCTCCTCTC
>JANHGO010000069.1:4501768-4533089 GCA_024606505.1 Aquila spilogaster
TACCCCCGGGGGGACCCGAGAGTGAGGAGGAAGAAACCCCTCCATGAACTTCCCACTCCTGCCAGAGAGACCTCGGGGTGGTGAAGACTGCAGTGACAGCCCTCAAGTTTCTGCTGTAGAACACTAGTGCCTTCAACTGTAGGGCCTGGAGGGATGCTAGCAGGGTCAGCATCATGCCAGAGAAAAGCGAAGTTATTTTGCATAATGATTTTGGCTTTATTATTAATGATGCTTTTCTGTGCTACTTTGGACCGTGAGTGTTAGTTTTAGTGTAACTGAACTAATAGTATTGTATTTTGATCCAACTGTTAATACTGTAATTAGGCTAACAGTAAGAGGGTTTTTTTTCTACAGATTTTGAGGGCCACAAAATGGAAGGGGACTGAAACTGCAGAGCCTACTCTCTGTGATCAGCCACTTTTCTGTTTTTCTAAATGACATGCAAATACAAACCACAGGCCCAGTCTTGCTGCCAGTTACTCTTTGCAATCCTCTCCAAAACTGGCATATTATTTTCCAGAAGGCTCAAGCAGAGCTGGGTACAATGTTTTCAGGTTTGTGTCCTTTAAAATAAAAATCCCATGATTGTGGGACAAAAATGCAATGAAAAAGATTGGATCAAGATACACTGCTCATTAAAGTCAGGAAATAGTACTATCTGAAAGGTCTTAACTCTCAATCCAAAAATAAAATGCGCCTTTTCCTCTCCCTTTTATTTTTTTACAAGCTATTACATCAGTGCTTACTGCTGCAGGAGTGATCTTGACAAACCTTTAAAATGCTGCAGATACCCTAACTTTATCGGAGTTCCCTGCTATAAAAATATCTTAGCTGAGGACCAAGTGTGCTGGGCACTGAAACCACTCAGCTGTGTGTTGTAGCTCTCAGAGATAGCACAGATTTGCTTTCAGGTCTCGGTTTTTGAAAACAGAAGGAGTTTTTTTAAAGAAGAGCATTGCCACCTGGTTGAGGGGGGGTGATCCTTCCCCTCTGCCCAGGCCTGGTGAGGTCACAGCTGGAGTGTTATCTCCAGTCTGGGCTCCCTAGTACAAGGGAGATGTGGACGTACTGGACAGAGTCCAGCAAAGGACCACAAAGATAAGGAATGGATTGGAGGATCTGGTATATGAGGAGAAGATGAGAGAGATGGGACTGTTCAGGAGAAGATGAGAGAGATGGGACTGTTCAGCCTGGAGAAGACTCACCTTAAGAAGGGGATATTATCAATGTGTATAAATACCTGATGGGAGGGTGTAAAGAAGACAGAGCCAGAGTTTTCTCAGTGGTGCTCAGTGAACAGACAAGAGGCAATGGGCACGAATTGAAATACAAAAAATTCTGTTTCAAGTAATAAAACCCCATTTTTCTTGTGAGGGTGGTTGAACACTGGAGCAGGTTACTCTGAGAGGCTGTGGAGTCCCCATCTCAGGAGATATTCAAAACCCAACCAGCTAAGGGGCTGATCAACTTGCTCTAGCTGACCCTGCTGTGAGTGGAACGGTTGGACAAGCCAATCTCCAGACGTGTCTCCAACCTCATCTGTTCTGTGGTTCTGTCCTCCACTGATGCTGGAAGGCTTTGTGTGCCCCGGGATCAGGGGTGGAAGACCAGTGCTCACCACTCTGCTTAACCTGGAGCCCACAATTACCTGTGCAGACCCTGCAGTTTGTCTGCAACTGTGGATTTATTCGAGACAAACACCAAGAAAAATGCAATCAGGAGGGTGTGTTTGTTTTCCCAGAAGCCTTGGAGACAGTGGCACAAAGTCACATTCAGAGTATATACCAAGGACTAAATGTAAGTATGGAAATCACCCCTGTTTGGAGTTAGATTATCAGCCTTGTAAGGAAATTCCAGAATCTCTACATTAATTGGGGAATGGTTGAGTTGAAAAACTAGAGTTATGTCCCAAACCGTAGCCTAAAGTCTGAATCATCCATAGAGCCAGATGGGTGAGAGCAGGGAAGTAGCCACACGTGGCTAGCAGAAATTATTAGGCTGTTGGCATTCTTGTGATATCCAGAAATAAGAGATATCATACAGAATCTAATGAAGTAGCATTTGGAAGGAGAGATCTCTCTGTGAGGGAGTTGCTTGGATGTTAACTAGTTCTTTGATACATTTCCATCTTCCTACCACCTGAGACCTGCACAGCCATACTTCAAACACCTACCCAGCTGGAAATCAGCTGAAAACCAACAGTTCTTTTCCATTGATAAAAGCACTTTTCTAAATACACTTGGGGTAATAAGCATCAGGGAGGATGAAGAGTAAACATGAGTAAAAATGAAGATAAATAGACCAGGAATTGTTTTGAGGTGGGAATTAGAAGAAAAGCTCTCACTATCTCTTGTAGATCAGCCTCCCTCTAGGACCAGTACAGACAAGAAAGAGAAGTATTAGGATGTCTCCTAATCACTTGGTATGATGGAATGAATGTGACAGGGGAGAGAAGGGCCTGACGATGCAGTTTATCCTAGTCCAGATTACAAGGATTGGTTTTGAGAAGAACTACAGGAATTATCTCATTTCTGCAAGAGAAACTCCAACTCTCCAGTTAACAAAAGCTGTAACTTGAACTCCAAGTACTCCTGAAGTTGCAGATAGATTTGTCCTGGGAGGAGGTCACTTCATCTTGCAGAAGAAAGGCAGAATTGCTTTTACAGAGGCCGTACAGCCAAGTTTCTGCAGGCTGCCCCCCATGCTTATTGTCCATGTGGCTGTGAAGGCTGATATGGTAGCTCAGACTTCATGTTCATGAAAACATGCCTTGCCTTTTAAAAAAATCTATAACATCAGGAATTTAACGCTCTCAAGAGCAAACAGATGGGAGGAACCTCCCTTAAATGCCATCTGCAACAACACTATAATTTCATAACTCTTCTTGTCATGAAAGATCATCCCTTTTCAAATCAAAAGAAGCCTGATCTGGGGGAGAAAAAAGGAAATCTGAGCTTGCATCCCTAGTTTCTCTATATTGACATACAAAGAGGAGCTAAATACTGTGAATCCAATTTTAGAAGACTGGTGGGTGCCCTGAATAGGTACAGATATTTATGATGGCATGTAGGAGCATGATGGCTGGCAAGTCACTTGGGTTCCTTCCTTCACACCTCCAGTGACCACTTCATACTACCTGATTTGCACACCTAACTCAGGAAGGGGTAATTTTCTCCTCGGAAATTCCTCTCTCTCTCCATTGGCAATAGAAAGCCCCTGGAAGACGAACTTAGACCAGATGCCTGTTACCTGTCTAAAGCTGTGTGCTGAATCCAAGCCTACGCAGCTCACCCGAGACCACACAGAAGTGGGGAACTGAGCTGCATCCCAGCTGGCTGCTCCCATCTCAGACCCCCCAGCCACTGGGCTCAGCTTCCTCAATGATGCCCGTAACTTGTCAGTCACCACAAATGAGAACGTGTGAGCTCGTAACGGCCTCTTGAGGATAAACCCTGAGGTTTGCAGGAGATACTTAGTTAGCAGTCTTTAGCAGGGAGGTGCCCGAGCAGTGCTGTCGTATAGCACAGTGTGAATCCCTTTATCCTGTAGGTTCCTCCTGTGCCTGGCAGCAGCAATATGGCTGAGCTCATTTTGTCCTCCCCTAGGCATGAAGTTCAGTAATCTGCTAGGAGACCCCACTGCGCCTTTAGCATCCAACTGGTTCCCATTGAGTCTGAGGGGCACTAGCCACACTGCTGTTATCACCTCACTGATTTACTGGGGCACACAGCTGGCCTCTGAGATAGCTATGGAAATGCCAGATCCTAAATAACTCCTGTTGGAGATGCAGACAGAAAACCTACCACCCTCCACCACAGGCAGACAAATGCTCATCACCCAAGGCGCTGCAAGGTTGTTCAGTCTGTTCATCCTGGCTCACTAGGAAATGCACGCCAGCAATATTGCCACAACTGGAGGCTGCTGGTCCCTGCAGAGCTCACAATTACAGACTAGACAAAATGTGTTTGTCTTAGAAGAAAAATGGCAGGAAGGGAAGCTGTGTGTGGGGCGATTCTACATCTAAATTTCAATCATCTCCTTCATCTAATGTAAAGAAAACAAGTTTTAGAGCAAGGTGGAAGGGAGGAGGTGGGGAGGGGGAAGGTGTCAGTAGACCAGTTTCTCAGCAGAGAGTAGGCTTCTCTGCTTCTGCTTAATTGATTAATTCCTTCTTAGCAGAGTCATCTGTTTGATGTGCTTTTCCATAAAAGCAGTGCAGAAAGTTCATGGGAGTTAATCCGTGAAGATGGCTGGAGCTGCAAAGCCAAGCATCTGATTAAAGGACAAGGCGATCGCTTACAGCTTAGCTGCTTTCAAAGTTGTTCCCAAAGTCTTTGTTAACCTTCATATTTCAAAGTTCATTTCTTGGCATTGGGGAACTTAAAGGAGAAGGTTTCTTTTTAACACTAGTATTATTATTGCAATCAAAAAGCAAGTAAAATAAATTCAGAGGAAGGCCACACACAAAGTCACATGCACACCAGGAAAAAGCAGTAGATGAAAAGATACACAGGCAAGCGCGCACACAGAGGCTCCTGTTTCACAGCCTATTCAAAACAGCTTGCTCTGAATTCAGTACATGCACTCAGCACTCACAGATAAAGGCAAAGCCATTATTTATGTCAGTGCTACCTGCCTGTACCGAAGAACTTGGAGAAACAAATAGCATAAGTGTGTTTTCTCTGTAGGGGTTTGCATTACTGCTACTTACAACAGAGCCTGGCCATCAAGATGGAAAGGTGGGCAAATACCCCTAAGGGAGACGTAACTCAGGTGTGTTGGTGCTGAGTGATGTAATGAGGTGACTTAAGTCCTCTGATGATGCTATACAAGGTAGTAATGATGAGGGATGATGTGGAAGTATTGCAGAGGGACGTCACACTGCTGAGTGATTTTATGATAAAATAGCAGCTGAAATTCAGTGGAAAATAAGTATAGGGTGGTACACATGGGGAAAAAAGCAATCCTAACTTTACGTACAGTGATGAGCTTTGAATGGACCATTACTTACTCAGGAATGAGTTGGTGTTTATAATAGGCAGTTCTATGAATATGTCACCTCAGTGCTCAATAATAGTGACAAAAAGCAAATTGAATGTTAAGAATTAATAGAAAAGGAATAGAGATCAAAATAGAAAGCATTATTACGTCCCTGGGTAAATTCAATGTGTGCCTGCTTCTTGAATGTTTTGTGTAGCTCTGGCGTCCCCCCTCCCAGAAAGGATGCAGCAGAACTGGAAAAGATACATAGAAGGGCAATAGACTGATCAAAGGTATAGAACAACGAAATACTCTAGGAATATTTCATCTGAATAAGAGATGACAGAAGCAGAGTATGATAATGGTCTATCAGATTGTGAGTGGCATGAAGAGGATGAAAGAGAGCAAGTATTTTTTGTTTCTTTGAAAAGACAAAAAACGGTGCTTGAGATGATAGCAGGTCAGAACAAAGAACCTGCTTCACACAATGTGCAGTTAATCTGCAGTTAATCCCCCCTTGCCAAAGGATGCTGCAAGTGCTAAAAGTTTACTTGATCTAAAAATCTTAAACAACTTAATGGGAAAAAGATTCATGGAATTCCTAGTAAATACAAAGATGCCTTAGGAATATTTATGATTCTGTCCTCTAGAGCATGTAAAAGTATAGGCATTACTCTGTGCTTGATCTTACGCTCTTCCCTATACTGGGCTGGGTAGACCTACAGCATGATCCATCATGGATGCTACCAGTGCTTGCATTATGTTAATGACTGTCGTGTTAATTTCCTAGCTTCTCCACAGGATGGAAACTTCACTTTGTCCTGGGAACAGTCAGCCCCACTCTCCTAGCCATGCTCATTTTAGAGTCATTACAATCAGCCTCCAGAGACGTTCATCCTCCTTCCAGCACAAATTTCATGGAATGCTCTGTCACATCCAGTACTACACGGTTACACAGGACAGCTTGCCTAGTGCCCTTTTTTTCGTTACCGTGTAGCTCTGTCCCTTGTGTTCCTGATGGCATCTCAATTCTTTTGTTTAAGGATTTGGGAACTCGTAGTGGCCCTTCAGGAAGGCAGGACTCTGACATCTTTTCTGGATCAACTTCAAGCCTCCTGAAGAGGTTTTTGCACCCTAATGCTTCACATTTGCTGTGTGATGTTATGCAGGATTTGAACTCCTAGAAAGTTTCTCAAGTTCTTGGAGGTATGACCAGAGATCAAACCTCACTGCTTTGCAGTTGTGCTATGCAGTTGACATTGCCTTCCAGTATTATGGTCAGATCAGGAGAGGAAAAGGATTTAACAGTACAAAAGAATATTGACCGTGCCAGAATTCAACTTTACAAGGGACCATGTAAGGCTCCAGCAGATGTAGAGTCACAGTGGAAAGGACATGAGATCTGCACTGCTGCCTTTTCTGTATGACCTTGTCCATGGCACACCACCTCCTTGTACTTCAGCTTCCCTATATATAGCAAAGCTTCCCTATTTATGGTGAAGCTGTCTCTCAGGAGAATTGAGTTAAAAGATGGCCAAAACTGATAATGTCATTACGATTTTTGCTTGAGTATGGCTCACGTCCACACGTGTTGAATGCAATGTTAATAATACCCACAAGGACAATCATTATAGTCTCTCAGTTTCAGTCCAGACCAGTTCAAAAACTTAGCAGCTTGGTCCTACCAGGAGATCAGTGGAGATCAAAGTTTTTTGACAATTCACAGCACCAGCATCTGGTGGATGATCAGTCTGAAAAGGGATTTGTGGGGTCTCCAGGAGACAGGGTCACAAAGGGTGTGATCTGGATTACAGAAGGAGAAACCCAGAGGCAAAGAGCAGAGCAGCACACACCACTGATGGCATTGGGTGGATGTGCGAAGTCTGGTTATGCAGCAGGAGGATGCATCTGCTGACAGATCTTCAGCTTCTGGACCAGGCATTCCTGTGAAAGTGAACACTCAGGACTTGACCTTGTTTATGCCTTGAGGCCTTATTTTTAAAGTCCATATGGTCTTGGGTGACATGCCAGAGCTCTGATCTCTAGCCCCAGATGGATATTCTTGGAGGGTGGGAAACAGCTGGAGACTATTTTTGTGCTAGTGTAAAGGGTATTAGGATCCCTTCTGAAATCTGGCAGTAGATGAAGCTGTCTGTGCAGATGCAGACCAGGTTTGTTGAGGATTTGTAACTCCTCCAGAGTAAACGCAATACAAGAGAAGAGAAGTTTCAGAAGCAAAAAACACTTGGAATGGGACTGGTCAAGGAAACTATAAGTTCTTAATTTATCCCAGCTAGCAATTCTCAGCTGAATGAAGCATCTAATTAAGGATCACAGTCACGACTTCATCCAGCCTACACCTCTACAGAGCAAATGAGTTATTGAGTAGGAGCAAACAGGCTCACCTCTGCTGGGATTGGGACATCTCACCACAGCTCGATCAGCTGCAAGGTAGTTGTCAACATCTGAGCTAGTTACCCTGCACTCCCCCCATGGTCAGAGTGGACTAAAAGGGCGTAGTACATCTGGCCTAAGGTATCTATTGCAGGAGAAAGAACCTGAAATAAATATCCTAAAAATATTAACATTTCTCTATTGGCTTTAAATGTGGCCAGGAATAATCTCTTCACATGGCAACTCTCATAAATAGGATAAGCAGGGGGAAAGCATCTAAAATCATGATTGCAACAGCTGTTGATGATGGGAGCTTACAAAGGAAACGACCTATGGGAAGTAGCTGAGCTTATACGTGCTCCTAACCAGCTTCTCATATGGCCACTGAGGTAGACAGTCAAGCTAGCTAGACCATCAGTCTGACCTCACACTGCATTTCTTATGTTCTTGAAGAGAAGACGTCTGCATTTGCTCAGATTATTCCCATGGAAGATAAACAAGCTTCCAGTGGATGACATTTTATCAACCACTTGTTCCTACTCACTGAAAATGTCTTTAAAATGCCAGTTGAACCAGGAGAGCTGACTTAGCCCAAAGTTACCAGACACAAATCCTTGTGCTGAAACATCCTTGCTCTGGATGGGTTTAAAAATGTGCCAGCCCATTTTTTCCATACTGCAGTCCATAACGAGAATTGTGGTTGGTTTTTTGGTTTGGTTTTTTTTGTTTGTTTGTTTTAATGTAGGGGGAAAAAGCGCTCAGTTGTGGGATATTAGTGAGCTAGTCTAAGGAAATGTAGGCAGGCGGAAGATTCAGCAATATTTCACTGGCATCCACCAGCAAAAAGAATCAGTGGGAAGCTTGTCTGCTAAGGACATAGCTGAACATTTTCATTGGTAAGGCAGAAGACAGCTTGAAGAAGGCAGAGCCTTTTTGAGCAACTACAAATGCCAGAGCTCAAGTCCCATAATTCAACTGGGTCATGGAATGACTGTGGACAGGTCTTCGTCTTAGTGTCCTACAAATTCCCTGTCTCATTCCATCTCTCTCCAACATCTCACTTGAAGCATTGGCTGAGGTAGAGGCCAGTTGTTCTGATGGATTCACCGTGTCCATTTACAAGCCAAGGTGCTGTCATCATAACACTGGAAGCACTCTTTGTTTTCAGCCCTGCAGTGGTGTTGAGGGGCCACATGCACTAGAGAGCCTGTACCACCCAGGCTTGTGCCAAAAGCATCTTAGAAACATGTGGGTTGGATGTGAAGGCAGAACAGACGGTTGTCAATGCTGTGTTTAGACACACGGGGCAAGAGGTGCAGGGTCATTCAATAACTTTAAGGTCATTCACCCAGTGGGAATTCAACCCATGTGTCCTGCATGACAGTCCCTCAGACCTGTCTTTCCTTCTTATAGCATGCCCCAGCCCTTGGCTGGAGAGCAGCACAAGCAACATGCAAGCTGGGGTTGGGCACAGAAATTTGGGAGAGAGAACCTGTGGTTAATATAGTGGACAGGTGGACTAGTCAAACAGCGTTATCATCTGTGGGAAAAATAACTCTGCCCAAAGGGATCAGGACGAGTCAGACTAAGGATACTGTAACTGAATAAAAATACCTGTGCTTTCTTGTAGTTCAGCTAATCCACATTAACAGTTCAGTTGGATTTACTTCCCTATGATAACAAGTGCACAGGCTCCTGGGATTTTAGGACAAAAAGGCAGCAGGTACATTTTTAACAAAAGACGATTTAAGTGAAATTTGTTGGCCACCTTTCCCCTTTCCTCCACTCAGACTGACCTTCACCCAATTCAGCTTTAGCAAAGAGTTTACTTAGGGAGTGAATATGCAGAAGGTTGCTATTCTCTGGACTGATACCTGTCTCTAAGCACGCAGCATGCAGACTAAGGTCAGCAGAGGTAGCTGAATTTTCGTTAGGAATGGATACTTTTATCGTGGTTTACAATTCCGGACACAGAAATCAGGAGGGATATCAGGCTGCCTGCTTTTACCTTTATCATGTCTTTCTTTCAGTATGTGACATCATCTTATTGATGAAGGTCAAGTTGATCTTAGCTCCTTTCTGAGTCATTGAATATTAGCAATGGCTGGAGGCGGGAGAAGCCAGTGATTTGATCTGACAGGCCGGGAGGTAGCACACCAGCAGTACAGCAGGACATGGGATGCAGAAATGGGTGATGCCATGATCCATTGTGACAAGAGGAGAGTTTCGGATAGATGGACCAACGGCCTGAAATGACCCAGCAAGGGTAGGCTAGATAGAGGTAAAAGCCTTTGTTCCGTGTCCATTCCCACTTCAACGGGACAGATCCAAAGTAACCTTCCTTAGCTAATGATGTGATCGCAGATTTATTGTGTGAGATCTTGTGACATCAGGAGCCAAGTCCCTCCCTTTCCCAAGTCCATGGATTCTGTGACCAGTAGATAATGCTTAATTGACGGACTAATGTCTCTCCTCCCCTCTGTTGCAAATCAGAAAACTCCTTCCAGTTACTTCAATCTCTGCTCCAGCAAAGCACATTTGTTACAGCACGACCCCAGGCCTCACGAAGAACGTTGTCCCTGGTGCAGGGCAATGGAGCACAGCTGGGGAGATGACTAGGTCTGCTGGTGAGCCAAGGTTTGTGATGGGAAGGAAACTCCCCATACTGCTCTGCTGCACTTCTGTTGCCCCATAATTCTCCATCTAAAGATGCAGGGTACTTGTGGACTGCAGACCAGGCTGGCTCTAGCATGTGGCCATCAAAGAAGTAGCGAGGACTCTGCTCTGCGATCTGTGGCCATTGAAAAGAGAAACACGAGGCAGGAGCTTGTGGTACCTGCCACTCGGCATGTGCCGCTTGGCTAACCTGTAACTTGCATTTGGCAAAAATCAAGAATGCATTTGAAGATACCACGTTTGCTCCCAGGTGATTTTTGCTGGCCCTTCTTCCAAAGGGCTGTTTCTCATGCATTCAGCATGTGAGTATTTTGAGAAAAAGGGTCTCTATTCCTCTAGGCTCATGAAGGCAGGAACAGCTGGTAGCTGTTTCATTTCAGCCCTCTTGCCTTCTCATCCTGTGAAATTTCATGCCAGCTGTGGTCACTTGTTTGATTTTGCTTTGAGTGGCTGCCTTCCTCCACAAATTAATTTTGATTATTTAAGCTTGTCTTGTCTGGCAGGGAGGGGTTCTCTTAGTGGTGTGAGTTTGAAGCACTGGCTCTCTTTTTATCTTTCTCTTTTTCCCTTGCACTGAGTCTAATTTTGTGGTTCTCTGCCTTCCCCCAAAATAACCTTCAGACCCAATTCTGAATTGTCATATTCATTACATCACAGCTGTCTGCAGACAGGGCTTATCACTTGCAATCCACTCAGTTACACTTGTGATTAAAACTGATTGCAAATGTGATCCTGGCTGCTCAGCCTGGAAATTGGGAACGTCTTTATAATTTCTGACAGCAGATCATGAGGCCTTAGATGAGCCTGGCAGGGCTGCAGAGGTAGGACAAGATCTTTGCAAGCCGGTGGGGCTGGGAAAAGAAGATGCATCTGTGAGAAAGAGAGAGGAGCTGGTGATTTGGTTAAAAAAAATATAGGAGAGCCCAGGCTAAAAAAAACCACGTTGAAAGTTGGGAAAGGTAGGGAGTGAAAACCAAGCTCAGCTCTTGAGTGCCAGGACCATCCCGAGGAACAGGTGAAGGAGGCGGTTGTGTAGCAGAGAAAACCAGACCACTGCCCGCGCTGCCCAAGCCAGGGCTCTAGGAGGTCAGGTCCTTCACTCCGTTTTCGGCACCGGTAACTCCTGGAGTTGGTGTAGCTCTTCCTGGGAAAACAACTGTTGTGCTTCTTCCTGATAGCAGTAGCAGCACAGCTTAGTCTGCAGGACTCTCTTCCACTTCTGCATCTACTACTGCTCCGTCCTATTCACTTTGCATGGAACCGTTTATCCCGTTTTATCAGAGTAGGGCTGCAAAATTAAACTTTGCAGTGATGGAGCCTTAAATGTGCTCAGACAGTTTGTTTCTCGCTCCAAAACCTGGAAAGGGCTCCACCGTCTTTCTGTTGGCCTGAACCTCAGCTTCTTTTCACAGATTTATATACTTAAAATTAACTAGAGACTTTAAGTTTATTTAATCTTCTCTTTAGATCATAATCCACTTTTTTTTCCCCACCTGCTCTCGTTGAGGGTCCAGTGCCTTGTTAAATCCTCTCCTTGTTTAACCTTAGTCTTTATTTCCTCCAGCCTGACTTGAGTTATGCTTTTCTTCATTCCCCGCTCTGAAACTCGCCTGTCTCCATAAGGAGGTAACCTCTCAGACTTCATTCTTATAAACTGAGCAGGGTAAGTGTTTGAAATCTCTCCTGGTCAGAGATTTTCCTCCAGACTTTGGAGGAAATTTTTGTTGCTCTCTTCTGATGTCACTCCAAGCATTGGATGTTCACTTGCAGGCACGGACATCAGAACTGGGTCTCCCCATTTCCTCCATACCCAGAGGAAAAAATGGCTTTCCTCATCTAACTCAACATGCCCCACCTTATGCATCCGAGGACTGCATTAGCTATTCTGGTGAATTTAGGGCATTGCTCTAAGACCTTGCTTCAAATCATTGGGCTGGACTAGCTGTCTCAGACTTGCTGCTTTCCAGCCCATGTTCCAGGCTTGCTTTGTTCAGAAAATCAAACCTTTGCAGGGAGTTATCTCTATGCCCTGGGACCACCTGCCTAACTAAAGGCATGGAGCTGACGTGCCTCTGGCAGGAGCCTAGTCACCAGGATTGACCTGTAGTCAGCAGAGACACCCAAAATAGTCCAATTCTCTGCTGGAGATTCCCTCTTTCTCTGTATCGGCAGTACGCTCTCAAGATCTTGGTTAGAAATCAGAGCTTAGCTGAAATCAGCCCGTGTCTGTGTTGCCGTTCATTGTTGTAATGCATTTTTCTAATGTTCGGTATAGAGCTCCTTTTCCCTTATTACATATATCTGTCTGTCCTTATCTTTGAAACAGACCCTGTTGCCAAGGGAAAGAAATAGCTCCTCCTAGAGGGCTGTTCATCCTAAATTATGGGTAGGATTCACCAAGTTAAGGTTGCGTGTTCACGAAAGGGGCACCTATATCTTGAGTGAAATATTTCCACTGTTTGGGACAATTTTCACCATAATTAATTTTTAAGGTTAGAAAAGGAAGACTTTATACCATTCACACCCCTCCCCTTCAAGAAACTAGTTTCCTGCCTTTATTTTTTTGCCTGCCTTCATTTCCTGCCTTCATTTCCTCTGCTTTTCAAAGAAGCAAAATTTTCTGTTTGTGCAAGTGAGACCCAGGGTGATAAGTTTTCACTCCCAGAAAAAACCTCCATCTCTGGGTGAAGTATGGCATCTGTCTAACAGCACAGGGAAATGTTATTATTTGTTCAGAATAGCCCAGAGTCAGCCCCTGCTTCGGAGTAGGCTGCATTAATTGGGACACTAAGCAGAGCACTGTATTTATTTGGAATAATAAAGAAACAGAGGGAAGTGTCCCAAATGGGATGTGTCCAGGGCACACTATAGACCCTCCCACAAGATGCCTGGCTTGCAAGGTCCTGGTTTGAAGTGTATGGCTGCCAACAAATCATTGCTGTCATCTTGGCATTGGTACAAATACCACAGACATCTGATATTTTCCTTTGGCTCCTGCCCTGGAAGTCCCTCCTTTCATCATGCCACTGTGAGTATAGTCACTCTGTAGATCATTCTCCACAGACACAATTTGGATGCATTTGTGGTCGTCTTTGCGGTGACCTTGCTGCTCTGGAGGCTATAAACCCACCTTGAAGACCTGCGTGGACATCCTTGATAGGTGGAAAAGGATGGAGGAAAGATGCCTGGTTTTACAGACTGTTAAAAATGAAAATAAACTCTGTTGCATTGAATCTGTGGGAGACGGATGATTGCTCCCTGCAAAGACAGAGTTTGGAGGAAGAGAACATTTTCACATCTGCTGTGGGACCTGCAAACAATCCCTCTATGGCAGACAGTCATACTATCCCTTATATGAGTGGGCTGAGGTG
This sequence comes from Aquila spilogaster, assembly GCA_024606505.1. NCBI lineage: Eukaryota > Metazoa > Chordata > Aves > Accipitriformes > Accipitridae > Aquila > Aquila spilogaster. The sequence goes on from JANHGO010000069.1 coordinate 4,515,190, forward strand.
GAATAAAAATGAGGGGAGTTTGCATCATCAGGTCCACATGTTCCCTACTGCCTTTTATTATTTAGGCCTGCAAATCCAGCCTGGCTACCCAAAGCAGACCCCTGCTTTTAAACAGCATAGAAAATGAGAGGCACAGATTTCACCGCAGTATGCCTAGGACATTCAGTTTCAGTGTAAGCCAAAATTAACATGCAACTTGCAACCAAGAGCCTGCTAGTGACAAGCAGCAGCTTTGAAGGTCACCTCGCCTCCAAGTAAATAAATAAACAGTAAATAAGGAAGCAGGCAGCAATGAATAAACCAGGCAAAGCAAGAGACATTCCACTGGCTTGGACTTGATTTTTTTTATTTCTTCTCCGCTCTCTTCACTTTCATTTCCCCAAAGGTCGGTGCTCATGCATACTGCAGCACCCTCACCAGCCTGCCTATTTGAGAGACCCTGATACCAATTCAGAGCTTAAGCTGAGAGCGCAAATAATGTCATCTCCACAGCTGATTACTTTAATGAGACCTTCTATCAGTACCAGGGTATGACAGGTGGGAGGATCTGTTGCGAATACTGTGTTTGCCTCTAGACCAAAATCTATGCCCTTCTTGCTAAAGAGAAATTGTGGTGCCAGGTATTTGTTTTCCATGCTCCTCTCTGCCATGCCTAATGAGATCCTGGCTCTGCAGACTCAGAGTTGACTTTTTCCAACAGTTCTTCCAGCTTGGCCACATGGCCAGAGAAGGCACAGTCTGAAATCATTCGGGGAGCTGCGCCAAAGCTATTTCTGATTGGGTTTTGCACCATGCTGGACCCATCTGCCAGATCTGAAGAGATGCTCACAGGAGGAGGTACTGGAGATAGAGACCCGCTTCAGCTCTTTCTTCCTGAGCAGAGCAAGCACACAACCAAGTGGGGACTCTGCGTCACTTCTCAAAGTGCCTGGTCTCTTGGGCATCCATCCTACGTGTGCTCCTGGGCTCCCTTCCAGAGTGAACCAGTGGCTCACTGCGGGCAGAAATCCGGGCAGGACAATTTCACTGGGATGCTCTCCAGAGAGACACAATGCACATGCTGCACTAGCTGGGTCCAATGCTGTCCCAACAGGCCTTGCTCACATGGACAAGTTTCTGTCACACTCCAGGCCATAAAACACATACCCTGGCATCAAGCTTTGAAAATAACACCTTGAGGGGCATGACATACCTTGCTGCCAAACAGCATAGCTTCATTGGGACAAAATATCTTTCAGTCACTGGCTACTCTCATACATAGTCCAGCAGAAGCCAGAGCTGGATCACAGGGAAGTTTTTTCCTCCTAAAAGAATGTGCCCTCTGAACACGCTCATATCCCCTGAACATACAGATCCTTGGTCTGCCTGCTCACTGCACTGTCTCTGTCACTTTTGAGATGAGACACACCAAGCCATCTACAGTAGAAGAGGCTGAGGACACTCAGCATCTCATCTGGCTGTTATCCACCTCACCCATTTGTGCTGGATAGATTTAACATATATATATACATATTAATACGGGATCCCATATATTCTGGGATCCCAGAAAACCTAGAAGGGTTTTGCTGCTTCTGCGATGGGGGATAGTGGGATACATCTCAGTGCCATGTTCAAGCTTTCCTAAACACAGAGTGGGTGCTGTATGGTCATGCTATGGCTGGGCTGGAACCAGCAATGTGCAGAGGAGCTCTCATACAACTCCATGTGTTCCTGCCTGCTTGCAAGCCTGGGGTTTGTCTTGCAGTGTAGAGAAAACCAGGGTGCCTGCTTTGTGAAAACTGGGGTAACACTGAACCCCATCGTAAGACCCTGTAACTTCAAGAAGAAATGAATCCTCTGAGCAAAGTGTCCCTAAGGGAATGAGGGACAGGCAACAGAACTTGTAGATACTCTAAGAATAACCCAAACTGGGATTTGATATTAAAGAAATACAATCTGATGGTGTTTTCTTCTTCCTGTTATAGCCCAATGCCACAGCTCCTTCATATCATGACCAGACAAACCCTTACCCCATGACTTAATATGCATGATGTCAAATATTGGGAGAAAGCAAGCTGAAACATCTGTTAACACCTCACCTCATGGACCCAGACTGACCCATGACCCCTTTCAAGCACTGCAGTGAGATGTTTTAACCAGGAACATTGTCACTTCCAGCTTTTTCAACAGCCCAGGAGGGACAAGGTGGGCCCCAACATAAAGCACAACCCACCGAATCTCTCCATTCCCTCACCTGCATGTCTGGCTCTAGTCCTGACCCTCCCTACATGGCTGGCATGTGGCTCTGTCCCACAACTGACTAGAGACATCTCCACAGAAGGTGGAAACTGGCTGGCAGGAGACCAAGCTATCTTCTCCTTATTTCCTCACTATTGAATCTTCCCCAATTAACATGATGATAATTGTTACCCCGTGGGCCAGACATGATTAATCAGCAATTTTCTTCTTCCTTCCTTCTTTTTTTTTTTTCCTTTTTTTTTTTTTTTTTAAGAACAGCTGGGAAATGTGATTGTCTCCTTCAGTAGAGTTTGAAAGCTCCTCCATCTGGACAATCTAATTCCTGATGTAAATACAGAGAAAAGATGGGAAGAGAAGAATGGTGTCCCAAGGGAGCCCCTGCATCCTACACATCTCCCCATCTCTGCCTGAGGTGACTTTCTCCCCCTTCCCTCATTGTCCTGGCCTTCAGGAACAGAGCCAGCCACTCCACTGAAGGGGAACTGAATAGGTGACGGTAAATTGAAATTAACATCTAGCAGCAAGGAATACAAAGCAATGATTAATGGCTTTTTAATGCTCCACTCTTTTACACTCGGAGCACTTTATTTTAATGGTGTATGCAGGGGATGGAGAATAAAAAGTGTGCTTATATGGGAATACAGCTTTGTACACATGTATCTTTCTCACTCTCTGTAATTTTCACCATTAAACAGAGACAATCGAGGACTCTTTAGCTTAGAATTACATAGGAAAGCCTTATATCTAGCTTATCTCATCTAGTGCATCACAACTAAAAATGGAACAGAACAAAGTAATTAAAAGAAATGTCCTCTAACTAGCAGTTACCCAGATAATTGTTTTCCTGCTTTTGGTTTAATTATAATGTGGACCACTTGATTAATTAAATAAGTTTCTATAGCCTCCTCCACCCTTGCCCTAAGGAAGGTTCCAGTTAGGCTTACTGGATGATAATTATTTGTCTTTCAGCCTGTTTAAGAGAGATGGCTTCTTCAGGACCATCGCCATGGGTAACAGTTTCAGCTGTTCATCATTGCATGTGTTGACATATGCCAATAGTTACCTACATCACTTGGCTAGATGAACACTTAGAAGAGCCATACATTCATCAGTCATTCTTAAACAATGCTTTTTCTTTTTTTTTTTATTTAAAAAAATTACCTCCTATAAGCATTTTCAAGTTTCCATCCAACAACGTGATCATAGCAGGTTGGAGACGAAGTTCATCTAGTGTGACTGCAGCCAACGTGTAATCAAATGTTGTGATTTGCAGCAGAGTTGATCAAGGTCAAATTGGATGAAACTGTGATCAAGTGAGATACTTATTAATATGTGAGATAGTTATTAATGATCCTCTCTGCTCTTGGAATAGCTACTCACTTTATCTGCTGTTGGATGTCTGCAGAGTAGACCCTTCCTCATGATCTAGTGGTCTACATTACATTATAGTCTATGGAAAGAAACAGGTGCTTCAGGTATGACCTTGTCTTCTAAGGCAGCTATCTCGAATAAGTCAGATGAATGTTTCCCTTGAAGTAGCTTTTCCCCCTGGGAAGAAAAAGAGTCAGATTACAAGTTCAGATGGTGATGTCCACTTCTAGATACCTGCAGTTAGCTGAGATGAACTCCATCCTTCCATTCAGGCTGATCACACAATCTTTGTTTTTAGGAACCTAGTTAAAAACATTTCTGCTCAATAGTGCACTGCAACAGGTCTCTAGTAGACTAAGTTCCTAATTTCCCTACGAATAAATTCCTACCAGAGGAATCATCTGCATCAAACAACAGACTATTAGAAAGAGAACAATACAATGGCAACAAACTTGGCAAGTGGCTCCTTCAGGAAACCAAAGCATTTTGTATTTTACAGCTCAACACCACATTGACCCTACTGAGGTCTCTTTTTTATTCTGCAGGAACAAATGCAGAGAGATTTATACCTGGGAATATCACTTGACATAAATTGAATAGTGGGTATAATTATGTATAAAAGCTCCCCTGTTACAGAAAAAAAAAAAAAAGACTTTAATAATCTGGTTTGCAGGTTAAAAAAGGAAAGCAAAGACAGCATAGTCCTTAGTCAGATAGAGGAAATGTTTGTTAGTATTGCTATTGATTATTAACTATGGCAAAGCCTTAAAAAGCACTAATACAAATTTCATACAAGGAGTAACTGAATTATCTCATTGCAGTATGCAGGATTCATGCTGCTGATGTTCAAGTCTTTGATCCCCTCTGCTGTCCTTATAAACAGCTACTGGCAAAACCTCTTTCCCAGACCCTTACTGCAGCTGGTAACCTTGAAGTCACAGCTAGCTACCTTGGAGCAGTGTAGAGGTCCAACTGGTCTTTCTGGAAGTGGGGATCTTCTGGAGCATCCCATGTTATTCTGGATGGCAGAATATACGCAACACTGCTTCAATCTCAGCTGGGAAATTTGACAACACTGGGAACTCTACCAAGGGTGAGAATAACAAACATGACGCTGTGATGGCTAAGAAATACAGGGGAAAAATCCAAAGGAGGTAAATCACCAGCCTATGTATCCCATAACACTGATGCTACCAGAATTTTTGAATCAACACATCATTACCACAGGCTATTCTATTTCCGTGAAAAAGCAGAGGATATTTGGGATCTATCTGTGGCTTCGTCAGGGGTTAATGCCCTGACAAATATTTTAAGTGATCTTGGGCTTCTCCTTGGGAATACTCTGGCAAAGCAGTAAGATACATTCCATGAGTGATGTTATTTTCATGGCTATCATGCTGATGATACCAAAAATGGTTTGCAAACAACAGGAAAAGTTGTTGCAGGATAAGTGGCTCATAATTGGTTTGATGAAGCCTGAAAACACATCCCATCTCCCAACACATCATGCTGTTGTGCCTGAGTCTGAGCTCAGGAATCATTGGCAACCACTAAGGACAGTTTATCTCTGCCTGCGTTATTACCATAGCTTTGGGTCTTTGGAATAAGTATATATCTCCCCCACTTTCTAACTGGCAGGAGAGATGGGGAAGGCACGTGTATCAGCTCACTGGTGCTTTCTCTCTGTATCATCCCATATATGCAGATACCACTCATCCACACACACATATATAGATGATCCTCACAACTGGGGAAGACTTTCTCCTATGAAAATGGGAACTACTCCAAAGAGACCTGGGAGGCACAGGTTGGATTACAAGTCTACCATGTCAGATCCTGATGACTACAAAATGCAGAAGACCCATAAGTTTCAGACTTCTGATCCCTGAACCTTCTTCCCTGCCATGCTGCTGCAGACCTCTGGACCCTTTTGGAAGAAGCACCACTTGTCAAGGTGGAATAGTTCACACTTCCCTGTAAGGTGAATTCATCGTGAATGCTGTTCTTTCTCTAATTTTCCTGTAAATGTAGACTGTACTACCCGCATCTTTTATGTACAGAAATGACCCCCGTGACAGCATATCAGCATAGTTGGAGAGTGTGCAGATACCCACCTGTCCTCTGTCTCTCTGTCTCTGTAGGAAGCACACAGTCCAACATGGCATAAACCTTTATTCTGCTGCTCAGAGGCTGTTCATTTATCATCCTTTGCTTCAACTTGCCTTTTTATTCAAGTCCTCCTCTGCTAACAAGGGGTCTTTGTGGCTGTCACTTGCAAAGGGATCTACTCTTCCAGATATGATGTATTGCACGCTCAATTTATTATGGCCAATGAGCAGATCTGCAAATTGCATGACCAGATCTGCAAACAGCATGACAAACTGCACTTCAGTGCAGGCTCCTTCCCTTCAGTATTAATCTTCTCCTCCTCAGTCCCTCAACTCTCCCCATTAGCTCTATTGCTATTACAATACTCACTCCCACTTTCACCTCCCCACCGCTCTCGTTTTTCCTTTTCTGTGGCTCTGGTATCAGACTTGCTCAGATGACAATCTGAGATTCATAGCTCGCTCCCCTCCCTCTTAGCACAGGGATTCAGGACCTAACAGCAACAGGCAAATAGATCATCTAATGAAGGAAAGGTTTCTCTTAGCCACTCAGGACCAGCGCACATTTGCCGGCAGTTCTTTATCCAGACAGCATTGGGCACACAGGCACACATCCCATCAAAGATATTACAGTAAAGGCTTATTTGAACATAAGTGGTAGCAATGATCAGTCTCTTGTACCAAAAATAATGCTAATATTACTACTACTAACAAAACAACTCTATTCACGTGATTGGCTGGTGAGTGGGCTGAGTTCCCATGGCAACTGTCAGCAGTGAAGCTTGTAGGAAGAAAGTAAGTATTCTGTTTGAAATGGTTCCGTTTTCTGCCACGAAGTTCATACAGCATAGAAACATGCATCAGATTCCTTCATCAGCTACACAAAGTGCCCTCCATCTCCCCAGCAGCCCCCCAAAACTAAATTATCCATTTTTGGTCTGCATTTACCTTTGAGGTCAGAAATTTGTACAAGATCATAGTGAAGAGGATTCCAGATGCTGGGTGCTTTCACTCAAGCTGTCTACCTTCGTCCCCCCTTCAGTCCTCAGTGCTGTTGGCACTTTGTTTCCACCTGAGGTTCGAGCAAGAGCTGACCTCGGGATATCTGCTACTCAGTTAGGATGTGGCACAGACAGCCCTGACCCTGCCCGACCATCCCTGCCCAGCCTGAGGAGCCCTTGCCTTTAGGGAATCCAGTGCTGCACACATCTGGATTTCAGAACCGGCTTGGACTTAAGCTTGGCCGACCGTGGAGATGGGTGATTTCTGCGTAGCGTCAGAGAGAAACTTCCCTTTCCTCCAGCCCTGCTCCTCCATGAGAAACTCCAGATACCATATTGTTGAGCATGACTGCAGGCTGCAAAAGGGAACGGGCATCGAAGCGTGCACGGTGCACCGACAGCTGAGGTGTTGCAGTAGGAAAGCCAGGAGAGCTCTGTCTGCTTATGTAGCAAAACAAAATGCTCCCCTGGGGTTTAAATCGAACCCCCTGTGAAGTCTTTAAGAAAAACCTGACCCAAATGTGAAGTGGATGAGTGTTGTTTTACATCTGAGCTGGCAAGTCACCCAGAGGGCAGTGAGGGTGTGGGGCAAGTACCAAAACCTGGCTGTGCACCCTTTGCCTTTCATACAGTTCCTCCCAAGAAAACAGAGGAGTTCTTGGGCTGTTGGTATAACTGAGTGAGAAAGAAACTCAAAGCACTGCAATACAAAGGACTCTGAGACAGTCTCACACAGAAACATATGCACTCGGTAAATACTGTAAGGACAACACAAAAAGAACTTTGCAGTGGGATTACCTTCCAGCTGGAGCTCGCGGTGCTTATCCCCAAAAGAAACTCAACACTGCAGCCTATAGATGAACCTGCCTCTGTGCAGATCCACCCAAGCTCTTCTGAAGTACTGGGGAGTTCTAGTCATGGCAGCTCACAGGGTGGGACAAAGTCAGTTGCCTCCAGCAATTTTGATGGAAAAAAAATAATAAAACAATCTTGCTGTAGTTCCTTGTTCCAACGTGTCTTTCTCCAATCCACCTCCCTCCCTCTCCACCTTTGATACCGTTTTCCACAAGGCTGGTTCTGAAATTATCCTTGACACTGAGAATAAGCATTCATACATTGGATTATTAAGCGATCTACATATGAATGGCAGCACCTACCACAACCCAAGAAACAGCAGCTGAAGTGAAATGCTAATGTGCTTGACTCTGGCAGAAGGGAGGGTGGGAAGATTCTTCTCTTGCTCTCCACAACATGTAGGGTCAACAGCGTGTGGTTGCCACATATGTCCAAACTGTATGTCCCCAATGTGGTTAAGGGGAGACAGGTGGAAAGGAGCCTGACTCATTAGGGTGTGATGGTAATGAAGAGTGGTCACAACTCTCCTAGACCCTTCAGACAGATCCACCAGGGAAAGGGAGCTAAAGGCCTTTTTGATGGATGCAACCACCCACCAGTCTACCCACCGCATCTACAGGAGGGAGGGTGTATTCATGTGCAGATTGCATAGAGGGGTGAAGGACATCAGACAGTTCCCTTACACAGTGCTTGGGAGTGTGATTAGATCCCTGTATCTGTGTATGAAGGTCTCTGGGCATGAAAAAGGGTTTGGCTTCACACTTGGCTTGCAGGATTGAGACACCTAGTCCATCTCTGTCTGTGATGTAATTTTGGTGTTTTGAGAAAAAAAGAGAGATGCCTCATTTCTCTGCTGAAAAACAGATACATAGTGACTTGTCCAGGGTAACCAAGGAAAAGGAAGATTCAGTCACTTCATTAAAAGCTGATACCTGCAACTACTGCTGTGCTGTACAGCCGGTACCCCACTGAAAAATAACCGCTTCTAGGGAGAGCTTCTCTCAGGAGAGGTCAGATTAATCAGACCCAAACAGTACCTATCTCCTCCTTTACCATGAACAGAACTACAGATGCCTAGCTCTGAGATAGACAAATAAAGCTAGATTAATCCCAGCCAAGTATTTAGATTTGGACCTGAACTTGTATCCACCAAACACAACCTGACTGCTCCATGTTACCCTGCAGCTACCTTTACATGGAAAATCACCATTGCAGGAATGTTCCCGGGCACAGGAACATAGGTGCTTGCAGTGTTTTGATGTTAGGATGGCTCCTGAAATGATTTTAGTCCGTGCCAGCTTGCACGCTCACGTGCAATTCCCAAGCATGATGTGAGGATAAGCATTGGCCATGGATATTCTCAACAGGCGGTTGGTATGCAGCCATCTCAGGCAGCATCTTAGCCAACAGTCCAAAGAACTGGGATTTGTTTGTTTGTTTGTTTATCTGTTTGTTATCCTGGGCTCCTGCTGCTGCCAACATTTCCCTGTAAACCCCAGGTAAGGTGACATCAGTCCCTTTTATTCTCAAACTGGCCTCGCGGGAGCCACACTGGCGGATTTCACCTTCCTCCAGCCCACTCCTGGCAGGTGTTAGTGGGCCATTTGGGAGTCATATGGAGAGTACCAGCTGATCTCTTGCTCCACAAACAAGAAGGGTGCAGGCTAATGACTTTGAAACCAGCCTCTGGTGACACCTGGAATGCAGAAGGTTGGGGAAAAGAGGCTTCAAAAAGGAGACTTTTTTTCCCCCTAAAATAGTGGATGGAGCTTGATTTGTGTTTGAAGATGACATCTCTGACTTGTCCCTCTGAGATTCTGATGAAGGGAAAATGTGGTGGTTACTGTGTGGTGCTAGGGAGGAAACCAGGCCAGGGAATGGGCGAGAAGGTGACCTGAAGACGTCTGGCAGCAGGGGCAACCTGGAGGTGATAGTATGAACATGGACATCAGCAGAGAGCGACAGGAGTGAGAAACACTTCAGTCTGAGGATATCAAAGTTCCCACTTAGCTCCTCCAAATTGATTGAGAGGGACTAAAGGCAACATTAATATGTAAGTAGCAGGACACTGCTTCTCCACGATCTCCTGGCTCTGATATTTTTGGAAAAGCTGGATTGCTGGAGAGAAAAAGCTGTCTCTCAGGGTTTGTTTCTTGTTTATATTATCGCCCTACCTTCTAAAATCATGCCCGGATGAGAGGGAAGGGAGGACGGTGACCATTATGGAGAGAAACTGGCGGGATAAGCATTGATCTGGGAGGGAGCAAGGGGTACCTCCTTTTGGCAGGGGTTCTCAGCCCAGCCATTGAGCTGTGTCTTTTTACCTCCTTGGCAGGGGTGAGAGGGCTCAGGGAGGTCTAAGGCAGACAAAAGCAGTCTAAAAGCTGTGGAGACTACAGCTAAAGGTGCATGTGATGGGGCTTTTCTTGAGGGAGGGAGGGTGCCAAATGAATTCTGTTACTGTCTTCTGGCTTACTCTGACAGTGTTGAAGGACTCCAGCCACGGTCTGCAGACAAGTCGGGCTGAGACAGAGGAGTGACAGCATTATTTTGGTTCCTAAGTGCTCAGGAGTCTATTGCACATCCGTTTTGGGGCAAGGGGTAAATCTAGAGGGCCCACCTTTGCTCCAGCCACTGCTTATGCATTTTGCATGAGTGAGTCATCGGACAAAACCAGAAGCACGGTTTGGAAAAGGAGCCAGGACTGCAACTTGCTTTACTGCTGTGTTACAAAGACAGACTGCTCTGGCTGACTTTGGGTCCCATGTCCCTCCCTGTGGAAAAGGGTCCCACACCAGCCTCCAGCCTGGTGTCACGTTAGGAGAAAGGAACGATGGGACCTATAATCGCTCCAGGCCAGGGAAGGGCCATGCACCTGGGGGTGCTCTGCAAACCTTCTTTGACAGAGAGGGCAGGGTAGTACAAACCCTGGGCTGGCGGACCTGCGTCTGGGTCAGCAGTCAGCCAGGGTCCAGTTTCTAGTTTCATTCCAGCTGTCTCTGAGGCTTTGCAGGGCACCAGGAAGCAATGTAGATATGGCCAGCAGAAGGGATGAGCAATTAGCAAGTCCTGAATCACCAGGGAGCCTGGAGAGGCCAGAAAGCCACATACAAGAAAATCCTCTTGCCCCTTGCTCAGCTGCTGATACTTACTGAATTAAGAGGACACCAGAATTCATAGGAGGGCTGCATGACTTGCATGGAGAAGACAGAGGTTCTTACTGAACTTTTGCAAAATCCCTCTAAGACCTTAGCAGGGTCTTTCTAAACCATGGGCTGACTGAAAGTGGGCAGCAGTTCGTCTTTTCTGTCACACAAATGGATCTGCCCAGGCGAGGCACTAGGTTGAGAGAAGTCTGCAGCTCTCCAAGGATGGTTGAGATGAGGAGGCAGCTGGCTGAGGCTCACCTCCATGGTCTTCTGCAGAGGAGGTCACACTCGCCATCTCGCACTCCAAACATTTCCCTCTTTCTCCCTGCCTTCCTCACTTTGGTTGCTGTATTGGCTCTGGCTGAGGGGGAGTTAATTTTCCCCACAGCAGCCCTCATAGTGCTGTGCTCTGTATTGGTAGCTAGAAAGGTGTTGATAACACCCCAGTGTTTTGGCTACCGCTGAGCAGCGCTCGCACGGCATCGAGGCTGTCTCTCCAACATTCCCCCCTCACCAGTAGGCTGGGGATGGGCAAGATCTTGGGAGGGGACACAGCCAGGACAGCTGACCCAAACTGACCGAAGAGATATTCCAGACCGTATGACGTCTGCTCAGCAATAAAAGCCAAGAGAAAGGAGGAGGAATGGGGGGCATTTGTTATTTACGACATTGTCTTCTGGAGCAACCGCTACGTGTATTGAAGCCCTCCTTCCCGGGAAGTGGCTGGACATCAGCCTCTGATGGGAAGTAGAGAATAAATCTGGTTTCCTTTGCTTCTGCGAGCTACCTTTGCTTTTGCTTTTATTAAACTGCCTTTATCTTGACCCATGAGGGTTTTTTTCCCATTTTCTCCCCACCTGTGCCACTGAGGAGGGGAGTGATAGAGCGGCTTGGTGGGCACCTGGAGTCCAGCCAAGGCCAACCCACCACAGTTGCAAACACCAACAGCTAACCCAACAGGGAAACTTTGGTTGTGTCTTCTACATCCAAATAAAATACAGACAAGAACCCGTTATCAGTGTGGAGCCATGCATCTGCTTGCCTTACCCTGGGGAAGTCGATGGATTTCCTTGGGTTCAATTGAGACCAGAATTTGTCGCAGAGTATTTGCCCTGCTCCAACATCCAGGGTTTCTCTAATTAATAAATTGTCAGCAGTGATGTAATCATCATTTTGAGGAGGCATAACGTGTATTACTTACTTTGATAGGGTTCAAACACCAGCTCTGATTTTTGCCTCTCTTTATTATATTTTTTTAAAGTGTGCTGTGGAAATGTGTCACCCCTTGTGATTATACTAAGGAAAAAAATTACAGAAGTGACACAAATTACTAATTACTTTATTATGCAGTGATTAAAAAAAAGGGAAAAGAAAAGAATGAAAAGCTAGAAGTTGCTTCAGCAAATTCTATTTTTAAAGAAATAATTATTGGGTTTCAAATGTACTAAATTAAGTAATTCTCTGCCAGATTTCTTCCCCCCTTTTAATCTTCCTTCTTGGCTGCGTGGCTGGCTTTACAGTCAATGCTCTGCTAGGGTGATGTGCTTAGCCCCATATTATTATTAATTATTAGCAGTATGGTAGCACTCCCCGCCAAACACAGGGCTGTGCTGCCTGTACTAGGTGCTACAAAAGCACTAAGTGAGATGTGAGGCCAAGAGAGCTTCTGGGCTAAATAGACGAGGCAGCCAATGCTCATACATTTTGCAGAGATGCCTTATGGCTTGTCTGAACTGATGCATGTTGGAAATCCTACACATGGTCAGGGGACAGCAGAGGGGCCTGGGGGCAGATCACGTCACAGAGAAAAATCAGTTTTGCAGCTGGGATGCACGTTTCTGAAGGGTCTGCAGGAAAGAAGGCAGGAGGTACCCTGATGTGCCATGGTGATTATCTGCTTTGGCTCTGGGGGCTGTGGCTTTCTGGGCTGCCAGGAGTTCCCTGGGAAGGGTCTTTTCCTCCAGCTTCACCATGGTAGTGGTATCTTTCCCCCTGCAGGGATGTGGGAAAGCAAAATGGGATGTTCTCACCTACCCTACAGAAGGTACTCAGGGATGAGAGAAGGTAGAAGGGATGGCAGGGGTGTTGGTACAACTAAATTATGCCCACGCAGGAGCTCCTAGGCCATCCCCAGGACTCTGGAGAGCTCTAGGTCATGGTGAGTACCCCAGGAGACATCTAAATGAAGTCTCCCAAGCACAGTGGTGAGTCCTGTTCTGGCAGAATATTTGGTGTGAGCTCATGGGCATGGAGGGAGGCTGGAGGAGGTGGCAGGCACAGGGTCTGGGTCCTGCTGAGGAAAAGGGACAGCTTAAAAATCAATAGAAGGGATCCTCATTTGTGGCAGGGTGAGAAGGGAGGAGGGTGAAGTCTGCTTGGAGATGCCATTCCCCAAGCCAGGTCCCTCTAGGATATTGCAGGGAATATAAGCCTGAGCCAGGATCCAGGCAGGGGCTGAACCATGGTCTGGAGTGAAAGAGGCTTGGGTTTCTTCTTTTCGATGGTGTCTCAAGTTCAGGGGGGACTGGCCACTTGGCAATACCACTGTCTGAAGATAATCACGGTGACTTTAGGCAACACAATGGATGGGAAATCTCTGATTTCTAAGGATCTGCTCAGCACTTCAAATAGTCCTTTCTCTTGAATCCCAGGCTGCAAGGAAATGTTTCGTATCATCCTGGATCACAGAAATGCATGCTGACAGTTTAACAGCCTGTTTCTTTACAATGTTTAGGCACACTCTGTGCCAGGATAACTATTGCCCAACTTCGTGCCAAGTTCAGTACGTCCTGTTTCTCTTATTCTTTCCTGTCATACAGATTTTGGTAAGCCTGTGTACCCCAAACTCTCCCAGGACCTCCCCTCTCCCCCTCCCCTGTAATTAAACAAGAACCGTTGACAGCTGCTGTCGAAGCCAGTTCCAACTCTCCAGAATTTTCAGCAAATAATAAGAGAAGCTCTGAAATAAGAAGTCAGATGAATTCAATAGAGGAGAAGGCAAATTCTCAGCGGCCCTAAGGGACTTTAGTTCACAGAAGAGCCACTGACACTGCAGAAGAGAAAGGAAAAGCAATGCCTAAATTTTTTTTTGCTGTCTGGTGAGATACCAAGACCAGCTTACAGAGAAAAGGAGGGTTTAGCAAGGCTTTTTTTCATTTCTTACCTTCAGAGCTGTGTCACTTCCATTGCACAGAGTGTCTGATCTGGAGTATCAACTCCAACTCAAAGGATTCCGTTATGAGAGGGTGCACTCACCATTGCCCTGTGTAGGGCCTGGGCAAAGTCACCAGAGAGACAAATGGGGCTGGTTGAGGTATGGAAAACGATAACTTTTGGAGCGAACTTTCTGACATTGTTTTCCTTCCCAAGAGTTTGAAACACCATCGCGTCAGAAAGGATTTGCAGTGGACATTTCTTTAAGCAAGGAATTTGACAGATATTCTTGCTCTGCTGAACTTGCTTTGCTGACTGCTTGGTAAGTCCTTTAAACAATGGCATTGTGATAAAAAATGTCACATAACTAAAAACATCATAATTGCTAAAAACATTCTCATTAACAAAAAAGTTCTCTTTTCCAATTCCCCTATTCAAGCAGCTCTATAAGCTTTTAAGCCTTCAAGCACCAGTAAATGACATCTTTGCTAAGAATGGCTAGTTTACATCAGCAAAGAGATTGGAGAGGTAATCTGGGTTTACTGCAGATGGAGGGGGAAGTGTTTGATGTTAGCACAGACTGAGGTTCTCAGCTTCCAAAAGGAACTCCTCTTTGCTTAATCAAACTCATAGGTAAAAGTCGAGAAGCTCAAAAGCTCAAAGCCAAGATGCTGGGATGATGCTATGGGGAAGTGACCTTTTTCAGGAGGATGTCACTTTTCACTTGTGCAAATGCAAGGAGAGGTCACATCTCAGGGCTTAGAGTGAGTTAGCTGAGTAGGTCAGAAGGAAACATGAAAAATAAAGAGCTTCTGTGTTGTGGAGGATTTGCCAATGAGATCCAGCTATGACCTCAACCAAAATGAATCTAAATTCAGCCCAAATTCTCCCAAATCAAGGTCCACAAGTTCCAGATTAGCCTACATGTTGTCCTCTGTAGGCATTCAGTAAACTGCTTGACCTTTGACTGCTCCAAATTCAGAAGGCAACATAACAGCCTTCCCAGGATCCAGTGACACGTCTGGGACCATCACCTCAAGGTTAGGTGCGATAGCCAAACCTTGCCCACACTACCATATCCCATCTATATAGATGTGGTATTAGCAGAGTGCTCTAAGGCTCATCCCAGCATAGTCGAGAAGGGTGCTCTACCATCAGTGTGCTATGATCAGGCAGCTATTACAGCCCTGAGCCTTTCCTGCTAATGAGGAATGCTGTTTTGCATCTCAGCATGGTGCTCAAGGCTTAATTCATGCTTATCTCCAAAATATTTTCACCTGCAGGCTTCAAAATTCATCCCATATCCTGACCCAGGAGACGTGCTGCTGTGCTAGTCTAGACTAAAACTGCCTGGAGGACATGTCTAGATTTCCTCGTCTCTAGCCTAAAATAGTTATTCAAGGAAAACCTCTTAGTGTCCTCTTTTTCTTTGGTGTGGTGCACACACTGCCAGTGTCCTTCTGGGCCCTACGATCGAAGGTAGCAGTCACCTCCAACAGAAAAGTGGTGACATTGTGAGTTGTCACCACCTTGATGTCTTTGCAAGAAGGAAAGTCAAGTACACAGGGGGGGTTTCTTCCTCCCCACTCTCGGGTCCCCCCGGGGGTATCTTCATCCCACATCTCCCCATCACCCGCTCCCTTCTCCCCGGTCCCCAGCGCCAGCGGCAGAGCTGCCCAGCGCCCAGTCCCGGCACACAAAGATCTGGTGTTTGCTGGGCAGTGCCTGCCCGGGGCGGCAGCCCTTGGCCATGCCGGGTGTCCCCAGCGCTGAGCTCAGGCAGGTCGGGCACGAGTCCTCGGCCATGGGACACTTGCGACCACAGGGACACCCGGCTCGGGGCACGGCAAGCCCAGAGACGTCCTGAGACCCTGCGGTGTCAGGTCTACACAAAGCCAGTGCACTAACCTTCTGCTAGTGATGGCCAAAATCATATTGAGTGGGCTACAGGGCTGAATACACACCAGCACAGGTGATGGGTCAAACTGAATAGAGAAGGGGCTTACAGCCACAGATACCTGTCAGTGTAGATAGACCTAAAGAGCACAGTAACACGCAGGAAATTATGAGAAAAAATTGAGACAATAAAGTATCTCTGTTGATGACCCTGGAGGTACACAAGAAATGGATTTACTTTACAGCAAAGCTGGAAAAAATCCCCCAAATGAGAAGACAAGCTGGTTCCTTTTGACCCAAAATAATTATTTTAAAAGGAAAATAAACATAGGAAATATGGAGAACTTGTATTTGTGACTCACTGACCTGAAACTAAGCAGTTTTATTTGCATTTTGAGTTTAAAAGCGAAACGTTTCATTCCACATGGAACAAATAATTTTCTTTCATTTTCATGTTTTCAATTTTGCTCCTTGCCCTTTTAGAAATTTCATTTTTGGAATGAAAATACTACATTGAAACAATAAGTTGGAACAACTGAAACATTAATCTTGACATTGTCCAAGTACAAATTTTTTATTTTTCTGAAATTTCCCTTTTGCCTCTTCTTTCCTAGCATAAATTATTCATTCAATGTGAATTTACAAGTAATTTCAGACTTGTTCCCAACCCCTTTTTTTTTTTTTGTTAGGGAATTTACTACTCTCTGTATATACATATATGTGATTGTGTATACATATCTATATATGGTTTGTGATTAAATTCTCAGTTGTGCAGAAAGATTCATAGGGAGACTGAGGCATAAGAGATTGCCTGTTCAGGAGGGGGTAGGGTAGGCTCATGATAACTTATATCTTTGCAGCTACAAGGACATCTAAGCTCCAGCAAGGAGAAGGCATTTCAGGCGTCCTGTTGCCAGTTGCTGCCAGACTCTGGCTCCCTGGAGAGACGAGGCAGAGCATCCCGAATAGCAAGTGTCTGAATACGGCTCTCCGTCCTCTCCGCAATCACCACATCCTGTTTGTCCCAGATGGCACAGGGGAATAGCCGTTTCTTTTCTGACTCAACCAAGCCTACACGAGCTACACATTTCCCACTCCCCCGCTGCTGAAAAGCAAACAATCCATTAGGGCTTCGCTGACTGGATCTGACATTTCCCAGGTGCAGATTAACACCCCCTCGGGGCCTCAACACCGTGAAAATCAACTCATCGTTTGCGCATCGCTTCCCATCACTGCTCCCAGTAACAAGGAGCCCCAGCACCTGCTAGCCCAGTGCCCATCAGCGTGGTTTTCCAAGATGTTTGACTTGGCATGGGAGGGATGAATGCGGGAACGGAGGCATGTCATTTATGGCATGAAGTGTTCAGGAATAATATTGGCTTAGGGTATGCCCACCCTCCCCTGGTTATTCCCTTAGGCTGTGGGTTGACGATGCGAAGTCTTTGGAGATGGAAGCAGCTTTAGGTATCCCTTCCTCTTGCTGGTTGTTCCTGCCCGGTCCTATGCTGATGGGCTGACTCAATGGTGTACGGGCCATGCTGTGGACAACTGACCCTCTGTGGTGGGTTCATCTTGGCTGGATGTCAGGTGCCCACCAAAGCCACTCTATCACTCCACCTTCTCAGCTGGCCAGGGGAGAGAAAATACAGTGAAAGGCTCATGGGTCGAGATGAGGACAGGGAGATCATGCAATTACTGTCACAGGCAAAACAGATTTGACTGTTAATTTATTGCCAATCAAATCAGACTAGTGTAATGAGAAATAAAACCAAATCTTAAAAACAGCTTCCCCCCACCCCTCCCTTCTTCCTGGGCACAACTTCACTCCCCCTTTTCTCTCTCTTCTCCCCCGCAGCGGCGCAGGGGAACGGGGAATGGGGGTTGCGGTCAGTTCATCACATGTTGTCTCTGCCGCTCCTTCCTCCTCAGGGCCAGGACTCATCACTCATCCCCTGCTCCACCGTGGGGTCCCTCCCACGGGAGACAGTTCTCCACAAACTCCTCTAGCGTGAGTTCTTCCCACGGGCTGCAGTTCTTCCCAAACTGCTCCAACGTGGGTCCCTTCCCCGGGCTGCAGTCCTTCAGGCACAGACTGCTCCAGCGTGGGTCCCCCACGGGGTCACAAGTCC
>JANHGO010000069.1:4533189-4598106 GCA_024606505.1 Aquila spilogaster
CCGGTGCTACCCCGGAGTACAAGTAAGGGGTACAGGTGCTACCCCGGAGGACCGGTGGTGGTACTAGTACTACCCCCGAGTACCGGGGGGGTGGTGGGGTAGTGGGGCTCTCCTCTCCTCTCGTTAATTACTTTATTATATAGTAATTAAAAAAAAGGAAAAGAATGAAAAGCTAGAAGTCACTTCAGCACGTTCTATTTTCAAAGAAATAATTGCTAGTTTCAGATGTACTAAATTAAGTAATCTTCATCCAGATTTCTTCCTTTTAATCTTCATTCTTGGCTGCGTGGTTGGCTTTGCAATCAATGCTCTGTAAGAATACTCAGCCCCATAGTATTACTAATTATTAGCAGTATGGTGGCAGTCCCTGCCAAATGCAGATCTGTGCTAGGTGTTAAGCAGGCACTGAGTGAGATGTAAGGCCAGGAGAGCTTCCAGGCTAAATGGACAGGGCAGGCGATGTTAATACATTTTGCAGAGATACCTCACGGCTGCTGGGAACAGCAGAGACAGCAGAGGGGACTGGGAGTAGATCAGGTCACAGAGAAAATCATATTTGCAGCTGGGATGTGTTTCCAAATTATCTTAGGGAAAAAAGGTAGGATATGCTTTGGTGTGCAGCTACCATGATGCTTAAATGTTTTGGCTTGGGGAGCTGTGGCTCTCTGAGTTGTCAGGATTTCCCTGGGAAGGGTTTTACTCCTCCAGCTTTGGCATGGAACGAAGTGGTATCTTTTCCTCTGCAGGGACATGGGAAAGCAAAACAAGATGTTCTCACCCTCCCTGGGAGGTGTTTGGGCATCAGAGAAGCCAGAAGGAATGGCAGTGATGTTGGCAGAACTGAAGTTTGCCCTTGCAGAAGCCGTAAGCCACCCCCAGTACTCTGGGGGACTCCATCATGTTGAGCACCCCAGCAGACATCCAGTTGAACTCTTCTAAGTAGAGAGAGATGATGTTAAAGATCGATTGGATGGATCCTGGTTTGAAGCAGGGTGACAATGAAGTCTGTTTGGATATTCCTAAGTCAGATCCCTCCAAGATATTGCAGAGAATACAGCAGTGAGCCAGGATCCGGGCAGCACCTGATCTATGGACTGGAGTAAAAAGAACTCAGGTTTCTTTTTATTGATTCAGTCTTGAGGCCAGGGAGGACCGGACACTTGGCAGTACTTCCGTCTGAAGATAATCACAGTAACTTTAAGGCATCACAATGAGTGGAAATCTCTAATTTCTAAGTATCCACTCAGGCCCTTAAGTACTTCTTTTTCTTGAATAACAGACTGCAAGGAAATGTTTCATATCATCCTCAATCACAGAAATGCATGGTGACAGTTTAACAGCCTGTTTCTTTACAACATTTAGGCACACTCTGTGCCAGGATAACAATTGCCCAACTTTGTGCCAAGTTCAGTACATCCTATTTCTCTTACTCTTTCTTGTCATACAGATTTTTTTGGAAAGCCTGTGTACCCCCAACTCTCCGAGGACTTCCCCTCTCCCCATTCTCTGTAATTAAACAAGAGTAATTGACAGCTGCTGTCAAAGTCAGTTCCAACTCTCCAGAATTTTTCAGCAAATAATAAGAGAAAGTCTGAAATAAGAAGTCAGAAGAATTCAGCGGAGAAGAAGCAAAATCTCAGTAGTTCTAAAGGGACCTAATTCAGTGAAGGTACACTGACACTGCAGAAGAGCAGGGAAAAACAATGCTTAAATTTGCCTGCTACCTGGTGAGACACAGGAACCAGCATATAGAAAAGGGGGGAGATATTGCATAATGCATAGCCCTGGAGTCTCCTCCAGACAAAACATTCCCAGTTCCCTCAGTCACTTCCCATAAGACTTGTTCTCCTGAGCATTCACTGCCTCTTTGCCCTTCTCTTGACATGCTCCAAGGCACTGTGGGAGACAGCGTCAAAGGCTTTGCTAAAGTCTAGGCAGACTATGTCAACAGCCTTCCCCTCATCCTTCAGGCAGATTGCCTGGTCATAGAAGGAGACAAGGCTGGTCAGGCAGGACCTGTCTTTCACTTACCCATGCTGGCTGGGCCTGATCCCCTGGCTGTCCAATGCTGGTCGTGTGATTGCACTCAAGATGATCTATTCCGCAACCTTTCCTGGCACCGAGGTCAGGCTGACAGGCCTCTAGTTCCCCACATCCTCCTTACAACCCTTCTTATAGATGGGAGTCACGCTGGCAAGCTTCCAGCTATCTGGGACCTCTCTGGTTGACTAGGATCACTGATAGATGGTGAAAAGTGGCTTGGAAATCATGTCTGCCTGCTCTCTCAGCACCTTCGGGTGGATCCCATCCGGCCTTTGTGACAATCTGGGTGGACTAGCAGGTCTCTAACTGTTTCCATCTGAATGCTGGGCAGTTTATCTGCTCCTAATTCCAGACTTCCAGGTCAGGACTTCCAGGAGTACCCCAAGGACAACTGGTCTGACTATTAAAGACAGATGTGAAGAAGGCATTGAGAAGCTCAGCCTTTCCCTTAATCTCGGTGGCCATGTTTCCTGCTGCATCCAGTAAAGGATGGAGATTCTCCTTGACCCTCCTCTTACTGTTAATATATTTGTAAAAACATTTTTTGTTGTCTTTTACTACAGTGGCCAGGTTGGGTTCGTGCTGAACTTTTGCCTTTCTAATTTTCTCCTTGCATATCCTGGCAACTTTGTGCTCTCCCCAAGTTGCCCATCCCTTCTTCCACTTCCTCCTGGATTCTCAGCAAAAGTTCCCTGTTCAGTCACACCAGTCTTCTTCCCCACCCGCTCATCTTACAGCACAGGGGGACAGCCTGCTCCTGTGTCTTTAATACTTCCTTCTTAAAGAGCAACCAGCTTTCCTGGACACCTTTGTCCTTCAGGACTCATTCCCAAGGGACCTTCTGTATTAGTACCCTGAACAGTTCAAAGATCTCCCTCTGGAAGTCCAAGGCAGCAGTTTTGCCAACCTCCCTCCTGATTTCACCAAGAATAGTGAACTCTACCATTTTGTGGTCTCACTGCCCAACACAGCTCCTGACCACCCCATCTCCCACCATGCCTTCTCTGTTCATAGAATCATAGAATTGCTCAGGTTGGAAAAGACCTTCAAGATCATCAAGTCCAATCTCAACCCAACCATACTACCCTAACTCTAACAACCCACTGCTAAATCATGTCCCTGAGCACCACATTCAGATGGTTTTTAACATCAGATCTAGCGGGGCAACTCACCTGGTAGGCTCTGCTATTGCCTGTGTCAGGAAGTTATATTCCACACGCTCCAGGAACCTCCTAGACTGCTTCTTCTGTGCTGTATTATATTTCCAGCATATATCAAGGAAGTTGAAGTCCCCCATGAGAACAAGGGCTGGTGATTGCATGACTTCTGTCAGTTGCTGTTAGAATGCCTCATTTATATCTTCATCCTGGCTAGGTGGTCTGAAACAGACCTCTACCAGAATGTCAGCCTTGCTGGTCTTCCCCCTGATCCTTACCCATAGGGACTTGACCTTATCATTCCCAGCCCTGAGCTCTACAACATTGAAACACTCTCTAACATAGAGAGCCATGCCACCACTCCTTCTTCCTTGCCTATCCCTTCTGAAGAGCTTATAGCCATCCATTGCAGCACTCCAGCTGTGGGAGTGATCCCACAACTGCTGACTTTCATACCCATCCTTTGTCTTGTGTAAATGAACAACTGGTATTGGCACAGATGGGTTCTCTGGTTGAACCACAAGTCCTCTCACAGGGACTGGAGCAATCTCAGGGCCTGTCACAGGGACTGGAGCAACTGCAGGGCCTGTCACAACCACAGGGATTGTCATAAGGGCAGAAGCAACCACAGGGCCCACTGCAGGGCACAGAGCAGCCACAGCACCCATTGGCCTGTCACAACTGTAGGGACTGTTGCAACTGCAGGGACTGTCACGAAAGCTGGAGCAACCGCTGGGTCTGTTAGGGGGTTGGAGCAGTTGCAAGGCCTGCTGAATTTTCATCAGCTCCAAAGATTTCTTCTGTTTGAGTGAGGTATATGTACATATCTAAATATATTTGCAAAACAAGTGATACACAGCACAGTTGCTCACCACCTACTGAATGAAGCCCTACTAGTCCTGCAGCACTGTCTGTCTCCCCCAACTAAACAACTCCCCATAGTTTATATTTCACACTACATCACATTGTATGGAATATCACATTGGCCAGTTTAAGTCAGCTGTCCTGGTTCTGTCCCCTCCTAGCAAACTTGTGCCCAGCTTACCCCCCTTGCTGGGTGGACAGTAGGAGAAGGAGAAACACCCTTAGCTCTGTGCAGAACTGCTCTGAAACAGCTAAAATATCAGTGTTTGATCAACACTGTTTCTCTCCTAAAGCCAAAACATAGCATTGTACCAGATAAAAGCCAACTGTTCCAGCTGAGATCAGAACAACGGCATTTCAAAGGTGACAGAGAGCGGTTCAGCAATCACTTATTACAGCTCCATCAGCACGTGTGGGTGCAGCCAGCCTGGAGGAGGCAGCTGGGCAGGCAAGGCCACAGCTCAGCCCAGAGAACTGCCCTGCCCTGCCCTGTGCTGATCGCACACGATGCTCTTCGGCACCTCAAGGCTTGCAGCATCCCCAGAGCAGAACCGGCCCTCAGACCCAACAGCACTGCCCAAATGCAGGAGGAAAGCTCAAGCTCTGACACAGCTGGAAGCAGCCCTGCACCTGACGTGTACCCTGAACACGGTGGCACTGCTAAGCCCAGAAACAAGCCCAGAACTGGGCTGCCCCTGCCAAAGCAGTCTCTGTTCATAGGGGATTTTGATCAGTGTGCCCCGCTGGGGATGTGGCCAGAACCCAGCTCAGCCTGGACTGAGCCACTGGAAGGAAGGTCTGAAAAGGTGCCAGGGAGGAGAAAACCCTGTAGTCAAGGTCTCTCATTCGGCCCACCTCAGGAAAAGTAGAGAAGAATGAAGCTGACAAATGAGTGTGGGATCTCACAACTTTATTGTCTTTGCAGCTGGGGACCAGAGCCAGCAGGTGGGAATGGCACACAACTGCTCCTACACTGTTTTCAGGACTGACTGTGGGGTGTTCTGATGTTGGATATGGGAGTACTGTACGGGCTTTGTGCCCAAGATGGCCCCTGCTGTCTGAACCGGCTCCTGCAGCCTCCTCAGGGCCGGCTACTGAAGCCCAATGCCTCACGGGGGAACAGTGTGCCTGCCCTCACTGCCTGGACTGTCTCCTGTGTTCAGGCACTGGGGAATCTCTCAAGGATCTCAATGTCGCAGGTCTGGCCACGCTGCGGGCACTGCAGCACCTGGGGCTGGCGTTTGCCTGCTGCCATGGCGTCTTCTGGGCCAGCTCTGGGAATGACGTTGTAGTGGAGAGCGGCTTCGTGTCCACTCTGTCTCCCGCTGCCTGGGACACCTTCTGTGTGTAGCTGCTGGGGACACTCTGGATGACCCTGATGTTCCCTGTCCGGTGGGGGTGTTGGAGCTGCTCTCAGAGTTTGGGGCTAATGTACATCTGCTCCCATGATGTCCTTGATACTGCTCAGATGTATCCCACTCCTCACATAAACATGGGCAGTTTGTCCTCTGCTCTGTCCCTGACTGGCAGTGCTGGGGCCAGCGAGCTCATTGTTGGTGCTGGAGGCTGTAAAGGGAGGCAGGAATGTCAGCAGAATGAGAGACTCCAGCAAGGCCAACCTGAGCACCCTCCACCAGGCTATGCCTGGCCCCAGCCCAGCAGCAAGCAGCTGATTGCCTCTTACCAGTACCCAGGCCAGCACAGCTGTCACAATGCCAGGTGGTTGTTGTGTTACTCAAGTAGGAGCACTGTTGGTGTGTGCCTTCAGTGGTGCAGGAACTGCACAGGAGCAACTGCCAGGGCCTGGGGAAGCAAATGGGTTGTGGCTGTGAGGGCAAAGTGAGCCAAGCCACGGAGTGCCCGGCACATCTCTGGTGCTCAGTCCTTGCTCCCCCAGCCCGTGGTGAGGCTGAGATCCCCCACAGAGCTCCAGAGAGCTGCTGCGGTAACTCACCCCTCTCTTTCTGCCTGCTCCCTGCCCCCTGGGTAAGGGCACGTGCTGACATCGCAGCTCCTGTGCCTCTCTAGAAGTAGTAGTTATGTGTCATCTTCCATCCAAGTCGGTCTTCTAAAAGAGAAGAGAGGGAAAGTGATGAGCTCCCAGTGTGCCTGGCATAAAATCCAGGGTATCCCTTCTTGTCCACCCCAACCCCTTTTCCAGCTTCTCCGTGAAGCTGAGGCACGTGCTCATGAGACAGCAAAGGGCCAGGCCTGCTGGGATAGACCCTGGGCAGGCCCTGCACTTGCACTTTATAGTCTGCAGAACTGAGGAGAAGGACACCAACTTCTCTGGGATTTGGATCCCCATGGTGGACATTTCTGAACGGAATTGATCTTTGTTTTGACAAACGTGACACTGGAAGCACGTAGTGCCAGCGTTCAAGGCCTGTTGCTGCAGGAGAAGCACAAGCAGTGTGAGTGTGAGCAGGGCCTGGTGCTGCTTAGCACCAAGCATGCCTGTAGGATGAGGGGAGGGCTCCTACCTGGATTCAGTCCCGGTGGAACCAGGAGTGTGTGCACGCTGGGCACACCATGGTGTGGTAGGCTGTGCTGTCCCTCACAGGCTCCAGGCAGATGACACAGTTGGAGTCATCTTCTGGAGCTGCCCTATCTGCCTGTTGAGGGCGGTGCTCCCAGCAGAAGGATCTGGGGGAAGGTGAAGAGATGGGCACGGTGAGAAGTGCTGTGAGGTGGGCAGAGGATCAGGAAGGAGCCCCGGGCCCCTGCTCTGGCTCTGGCACGCTGCTGGGAGGTGTCACTGAGGGTTCCTCCCTGCCTTGGCTGCTGCTGACAGCCCTTACCTGCGTGGCCCAAAGAACTGGGTGATGCATTCCCCTTCTACGGCGCAGGGCAGATGGAAACTTCATTCACAGCCACTCTCTGTTCATGTGATGGTGGCTCCTCTCTCACCACAAACACAGCATTGCTGGAAAGAGCAGAACAACGCCATCAGCAGCAGGCTCAGGGCCCCATGGCCAACTGCATGCATCTGGATGGAGCAAAGGTTGTGGACATTGCTGGGTCACATTCTGCAGAGCTGCCTGACAAGGCTTGCCTACTGCGGCAGGACTTTGTTCTGGAGCCAGTCAGTTCTCTGGGTCCAGATTAAGCTGGTATGAGCCTCCTGGCACAAATCTGACTGCTTTGTTCAGGTCCTTACCATCTGGTTTGCCTGCTTGACCTTGCGTGTGATGGCATGAAAGGAGAACCCCAGAATTCCCACCAGGAAGTTGTCTTCTTGATAAAGGCCAGTGGCAAACAACTGTTTTAAAAAAGAAAAGAACAAATTAATACTTTTTGAACTTAAAGAGGGGAGGGAGATTTATCTTAGACTTTTACGAAGATATTCTTTACTCAGAGGCTGGTGAGTCACTGGAAGAGGCTGCCAGAGAAGCGGTGGATTCCCTATCCCTGGATGTATCTCTAGGCCAGTTTGGATGGGAACCTTAGCAGCCTGATCTGATGGGTGGCAACCAGCCCACAGCAGGCTGCTTGGACCTGGATGGGCTTCAAGGTTCCTTCCACAACAAGAAGCCAGTCCATGATTCTATGGTTCTATGATTTTATGAATCGGTCAAGTTCTCATTAGGACAGAAGGGAAGAGACCATTACTTGTGGGAAGCTGAAAAGAGCCCCAGGGGAACTTACCAGGCAAAATGAATGGACGAGGATCCCGTTCTTCTGACATAGAAACCCAAAGATGCTTGGGTCAACATCTGCCTGGCCACACAGCATACATGCTGGAGAGAGCAAATGCAAGCAGTGGTGAGCACCTTGCGGGGCCAGGTGTCCCTGAGGGCTGTCCCCAGGGTCCTGCTCTATGCCTGCCGTGCTGGCTGAGGGGCAGGGCTGGAGGCGGTAGAGGGTGTCAGAAACGTCTGATATAATTTTTAGTAGACAGACTCACTCTCGTGATCTAGTTGAGGCTGAAGGCCTGGACAAAGCTTACCTAAGCCAGAAACATTTTATCTTCAATGTTTGTCTCAGATGCACAACTCCTCCAGTCTACTCTTGTGTTGTGGACAGTAGGGAAATTATTAATGATGTCTGTCATGTCTTTTCCCTTTCAACTTTCAATAACTTCAACTGTCTTGATATTGTTTTCCTTGCCAAGCATTTGAAACACTACTCACTAAAACTATGGTATTGTGACAAAAAAATGTTACGTAACAAAAAAAAAATCATGACTGCTAAAACTATTTTCATTAACACAAAAAAGTTCTCCTTTCAAATTCTCCTATTCCAGTAGCTCTATGAGCTTTTAAGCCTTCAAGCACCCATAAATAATATCTTTGCTAAGAATGGCTGGTTAACATCAGCAAAGAGATTGTAGAGGAAATCTGTCTCCACTCAGACTGAAGGGGAAGTGTTCGATGTCACTAAGACCTGAGAAAAAAACATCTCATTGCTTATTAAATCCCATAGGTAAAAGCTGAGATGCTCAAAAGTTCAAAGACAAGATATTGTGATGATGCTATGAGAAAGTGTCCTTTCTTCAGGAGGATGGAACTTTTCTCTTGGGCAAATGCATGGAAAGATCACATCCCAGGGCCCAGTGAATTAGCTAAGCAGATCAGGAGGAGATGTGAAAAATAAAGGGCTTCTTTCTGAGGAAGAATTTGTCAACGAAACCCAGTATGACCTCAACCAAAATGAATCTAAATTCGGCCCAAATTTTTCTGGATCAGGGTCCACATGGCACACAAGTTCCAAACAGTCCTAATCCTGTCCTCAGTAGGCATTCAGTTCACAGGTTGAGCTCTGACTGCCCCAAATCTAGAAGGCAACATAACAGTTTTTCAAGGATCCATGAATCCATCATGGCCTCAAGTTTAGATGGGATTGCCCAAGTGTGTCTACAGTCTTACAGTGTGTCTATATAGTTGTGGTATTAGCAAGATACTCTATGGTTCATCTCAGCATAGCTGCAAAGGAAGCTCTACTATCAGTGTGGTGTGATCGGGGAGCTATTATGGCCCTGGCCCTGTCTTGCTAATGAGGAATGAGGGTCTGCATCACAGCATGGCACTCAAGGGTTAATTCGGGTCAATGTCCAACACGCCTTCACCTGCAGGTTTTAAAATTGATCTCATATCCTTACCAAGAAGAAGTGCTGCTCTTCTAGTCTGGACTAAACCTGGAGAACATCTCTAGAAGTTCTCTCTTCTCACCTCTCTGGTTATAAGGACGAGATTATATAGGATGTATAAATTTGGTGTAAATACACTAAGGCCCATCTATCTATCTGTCTATCTATGTACCTATCTCTCTATCTCTCTATCTCATCTATTCAGTCCAACCTGGGTGTATACTATCTCCCAAGCTATGATGAAAACTTCTTACCAGACATATACAGGAGGGGGTAGGAACTTATGGGTAGCCTTATTTAAATGTAAACAACATAATGAAAATACAATTTTATTAGCGTTGTTCCATGAACACGTAGTGATAGTTCATAGTGATACAGAAAAGATGAGTTACTAATAATACCCCAAAACTGTTATTCAAAAAAACTCTGAGTCATAGCTCTTTCTCTGGTTCTCATACTACCAGTGTCCTCCTAAGCCCTATCATCCAGAAATGAATTTGACCAAATAAGAGTATTTTAAAAGAGGAAGAAACAGAGAGAACGTGGAGAAGCTGTGTTTGTGACCCATTGACGTGAAGCTAAGGACTAGTTTTTTCATGTAGGGTTTTAAAATGAAATGTTTAATTAAAAGTGGAAGAAATAATGTTCTTCATTTGCATGTTTTCAGTTTTAATCCTTGTCCTTTTAGAAGTTTAGGTTCTTTTCTGGAATGAAAATACCACTGTGAAACAAAAGATTGGAACAATGAAAACATTCATATTGAAACTGTCTGAACAATATTTTGTTTGTTCTGAAATTTCCCTTCTGTCTCTTTTCTAAACTAAATTATACATTAAATTAAAAGTGAGTTTGTAAATTATTTCTTTTCAAGCTTTATTTATTTATTTATTTTCTGTAAGGAATTTACTACTCTCTGTATATACACATATCTGAGTATGCATATATGTCTGTGTGTGGACTGTGATTAATTTCTCAGTTGTGCAGATTCACAGGGAAATTGAGGTGTAAGAGACTGTCTGATCAAGAGAGGGTAGGGTAGGCTCATAATAACTTGTATCTTCCCAGCTACAAGGACGTCTATGTTCAAGCAAGGAGAAGGTATTTCAGACGTCCCGCTGCTGGTTGTTGCCAGACTCTGGCTCCCTGGAGAGGGAGACCTGAATATGGCCCTCCATCCATTTTGCAATCACTGCATCCTGCTTGTCCCAGATGGCACAGGGGAATAGCCGTTTCTTTTCTGACTCAACCAAGCCTACACAAGCCACACGTTTTCCACTCCCCCGCTGCTGAAAAGCAAACAATCCATTAGGGCTTTGCTGACTGGATCTGACATTTCCCAGGTGCAGATTAACACCCCCTTGGGGCCTGAACACCATGAAAATCAACTCATTGCTTGCACATCACTTCCTATCACTGCTCCCAGAAACAAGGAGCCCCAGCACCTGCCAGTGCCTGCTGGCATGGTTTACAGGGTGTTTGACTAGGCATGGGAGGGATAAATGGGAGAACAGTGGTGTGTCATTCATAGTGTGAAGTTTTCAGGAACAGTGTTGGTTTGGAGTACTCCTACTTCCCCCCAGTTATTCCTTTAGGATGTGGATTGACGATACGTAGGCTGTGGAAACTGAATCATCTTAAGGTATCCCTCTTGCTGACACTTCCTGCCTGGTTCTATCCTCTTAGCTGGACTGACTCAAGGATGCACGGTCCATGCTGTGAAGGGGCAACTGACCCACCTCCAAAATGTGTGCCTTTTCCTGTAGAACTTCTGTGTGCCTCTTTCTGAAATCAGAAAACAGCTGACTCCATGTTTTGTCCACTTTGTGGGACCTACAGTTTGTACAAGGATAACTCCAAGATGGGAAAGTGTGGCTGGGAAAGCTTGACCAAACCTTTGTGAGGGCTTGTTAAGTACTATCAATTGGGAAGAAGCAGATGGGAATTACCCCTGTTAACAACACTTTTGTTCTATGATGAGTCCATCATGCTCCAAATGTGCTTCATCAAACATCACTTCATCTAGATGAAATATGAAGCTGAAGTGGCTCCAGTGAACCAGGACTGTGTTTGAAAGTAAGCATTCACAGACCCGCCTGGCATACTGGTGTAGATCTTTTTCACCTCTAAATACAATGGATAATGTTCTCCCATAACTGGAGCAATGGACCAAAACCCAGGGGACAGGTTTCTGCCCCCAGTCCTATCGCACACATGTTGCACCAGAATCTCTCTTTCCCCATTTCAGAACGGGTTCAACACATTGCCTTGCTTCAGTGTGTGGCCAGCAGCCAAGTGTGAGAAATGATCTTAAAGAAAATCACAGAATCACAGAACTGCAGGGGCTGGGAGGGACCTCTAGAGATCATCGAGTTCAACCCCCCTGCTAAAGCAGATTTCCTACAGCAGGTTATGCAGGAAGGCATCCGGACAGGTCTTGAATATTTCCAAAGATGAAGATCCCAAGGCCTCTCTGGGCAGCCTGTTCCTGTGCTCAGCCACCCTCACTATAAAGAAGTTTTTCTGCATATTTATGTTTTTATGTATAGGAATTTCCTATGTTGCAGTTTTTGGCCGTTGCTCCTTGTCCTGTCACTACGTGATGCTTAATGGAAGCAACGGTGTGCATTCGGGAGATGTATCTTTGACATTCCCTGATGCAGAGTGGTCTCACACAGAGTGAGCTTCGTCCAGCTGCTAAAACACTGCAGGTATCTGGGTTATTCAGGATGTCTGCAAGGGGTGATAAAGGTAGCACCAGCCCTTAAGGCATGCGTATCCAACCTTTTGGTTTGCCTGGGCTACACTTAGTAAAGGGGAATTGTCTTGGGTTGCATATACGTATGTTACTCTGAAAATAATGCCTCCAAATTATTTCCATGGAAACTAAACAGATACAAAAAGCACAACAGTACTATTTGATAGAGCAAATTCTCAGCTACAAAATACTATTTTTCAACATAGTCATCACCATTATCTTTGCATTTTCACCAGCAATAAACAACAGCCTGCATGCCACGCTCGTAAAAATCTGCACCAGCAGAGCTAACCCACTGCATCACAATGTTACACCACCCAGCACCCTTGCTTCATACGCAGCACTTCCATGTCAGACTCCATTCTGTCAGACTGCCCCTCTGCTGCCATCTGTCACACAGCAAGAAAATGTAACAGAATATTGTTGGAAAGGTTCAACATCTGCTGCCATACCACCAACATCTGCTTCTGACATCATGGGCCAACATCATAAAATAGGAGGCGTTACTTTCAGAGCAGCCCTTGTAAAATATGTAGTATAATTAACGTATGCAATTAACAAGACTTATTTTAATTTTTAATATTTGTATTAAAACAGTAAAAAAGAGCAACAGAGCCATAAAACTAGCGGGATATTTGACCTTGCTTTTGTGAAACTAAGACATCAGTCTGGTTCAATGGCAGCGGCTGCAATTCTCAGTGAGCTCTCAAGGTGTGCAGTAGAGATTTTTGATGAAATTGCACTCTTCCTGTGCATCCTCCTTGACAACAGTTGTTCACAAATGTACACACTGCCAAAAAGCAATGACATGAATAAGGCGTGACTGTGAAGCGAGGGACGTCTTTCTCTTATAAAAGTCTGGCAAAGAGACATGATCAGATTTTTGAGCAGAATATCCAATTGCAGCTCTATACATTTCCATTTGAAAAATGTATGTATGTGAATTGAAGTCGCACTTATACAAAAAGAATTGATGAAACCCATTCTCAAATTCCTTTATCACAAAGGAAATCATGGCTGCATATTTTTCATTGTTCACGGGGCTGTTTTAGCCGAAGTATCAACATGCATGAGATTATTTGCCATCACTGGAGCTGGCACTCCCCATGGTTTCTCCCATGTCTTCCCTTCCAGCTCTGAACCTTCCATTTGCTACTTGAAATGACCACTCACCCTTTTCAGGCTAGTCTCACCCCCTTTGCAGGCTGGTCTAACCCCTCCATGCATGTGCTGCATTTACACCAGCATCTGTCATACAGAGGGGTTTTAACACAGTCAAACTGAGGCCTGAAAACATGGCTGTTGGATCCCCCGTCATAGCTAGGGGTTAGTTGACAGAAGTGAAAGCTCTTTGGAGGCTGTATCCTACTGCTTTGGCACAGATAAAAGTCTACACCTGCCCTTCTTTCTCCTTGCACTGGGATGCTGTGGGGATTATCTCACCATTTCCAAACAGGCTGAGCATAACTGCAAGGCTGACAGGCTCTCGCTGCTGCTGGAAATTAGCTCCCGTTGTCTGCAGAAGATGCATTCATTACCTCATGCCCCTTGAGGCCCTCTGTGCTGGCAGCAAGTGTGAGGCTGGCGTGGCAGCTCCCCGAGCTGACAAACAGGGCTTTGCACCAAGCTCGATGAATATCCATGGGCTGTAGCATGTCCCATCCCTTCTGCAACCTGTGCCATCCTTGCCAAAGTTATTAGAGGCTTTGCAACCCCTTCCCTCTCCCTGACACAGCTGCTGCCGGACGCCCCGCAGAGTTAACTCATTCTACCTGAACGCAGACAAGCTTTCCCCTGCTCTCCTATTAGTGCCGTTTGAAAGCAATGATTCGCCACCTCAGCTTCCCAGCGTCCTGCTGCTCTTTCTTGCATGGTGCAGGCTTTGCCAGGGCAGCTTCTGTCATTTAAAACAATAGGGAGGCGGCTCAAAAGAAAATCAACCAACTCAAATTTCAACACTTTAGGATGGACAGAAAGATTTCTCACCTCTCTGCCTCCCCCCAAGAAGACTTTTCCTAGGATTCAGTGGTGCTTTGCTCTGAAAAAAAACACTCAGTGAATAAGTGTTCCTTCTTTTTTTTTATCACATTTCTTGTCATTATTCTAGTAGGATAATCTAAGGGAATGTCTCTAAACATCAGAGAATTTGAGTGTATTTAATGAGTACATGAGGGAGGAGGCTACTGCTAGCCCTTTTTGCAGCTGGGAAAGCAAGAGAAAGACTTGTGCAGGGACATATGCGAGGACAGGGACAGAACTAGAGGTCTGAACCCAGTGCCATGCTTTCCATGGCACTCCATCCTTATAACTGAGACTCTTCAATGCCCTTCTGTTGTATCCAAAGGATTTAGAAGTACATTGAATCTGCTCTTTTCTTGTCTGCATGCAAACCCATGGCTGTGCCTTGTTATTCTTCCTTTAAAAGGAGCATTGTTGCTCCATGCTACATCCCATGCTCTTGCAAAGGCAGCAGCAGGGGTGAAAGCAAGAGCTCTCCACTAGGATCCGGAGTGGGATGTGAGTTTTCAACTGGAAGCATAAGGGGATAGAAATGGCATGAGCAAACTGGATTAATTACCTGGCAATTAGTTCTAAATTAATGTACAATCATATGGTACAATTGAGCTTGGAAGGGAGAGGCTGTTCTGGCAGTTGGAGAACACAAGACCTGTAGAGATCAAACCGCACTGTCTGGGGCATGATATATGGGGTAGGTCAGTTCAGTTGTATGTTCCTGAACCTCTGAGAAAATTTACTGACTTTAGCACTGTCGGAGAAGGGATTTGGGTAGAAAGAGCAGGACAGTGGTCTGTTGTTTTCTTTTCTTGGATATACATAAGCATACAGGCAAGATCAAGCTGGACTCTCAAACTGCAAAACTGGAACTTTCTTAATTCCTGTTCCTGGTCCACAATTCCTACTCCTGGTCAGTCACGCCAGATTGCCCAGATTTCCTTCATTACTACACCCGCTTATTCTCCAGCTTTCATCATCTTGTCTTCCTCCCTCATCCTGGAGGGAGTACAAGTGTTTGGCTGAGCCTGGTCCGTACTGGAGCATCCCAAGTGTGATTTGGTGCAGGGGAAAGGGAGGAGAGACTGAATCCCATTACCAGGAGATTCATCGCCAGACTGCAGCTCCTCCCCATCTTTAAAGTGCCAGAGATGGGCTTTGTTCTGAGCTTGTACACTGTTTGAACAGATCAGAGCAATTTCTGATGCCTAGAAACCCATTGCCAGGCAACCTGATACTTAAGCCCTCTTTCTCAGCCTGTGAGAGAGAGATTCTGTCCCTTCATGGGAGAATTGTCTGATGCCAAGCCTTCCCCTCTGCAACCCCCCTCCTCCTCTCCCACAGCTGAGGACAAGCACCCAAAACCCTTCTGCTATGTGCCAAAGTTTTGGGCTCCCTCCTACCCAAAGCATCTGTTGCTACAGAGCCCAGGTCCTACTTGTTCTCTTGCTGGGGACAAACATGCCTTGGTGCCAGCTTGCAACAAATCTCTGGCCAGCCAGGATGTCTCTGGTGCTGTCACACAAGCCAGCAGTCCAAGTATTCTCTGCTACAGTCCATGGGGTTGATTCCTGCCTTCCAACTCATGGCCATGCTCAAAGAGGGTCTTCATCTGCAGCTGAAGTTGCTCCCCAGGTCAATGCCCAGGGAACGTTCCAGTAAGAAGAACTTTTACCTCTGACCACTCCCATTTGGCAGTGTGTTTGCAGCCACCCTGACATAAAGTCCAAGAGAGTTTGCCAGAAAAAGTTTGGCTGCTGCCACTTCATGGCAGCCGGTCTCAGGCACGGGAACAGCCTCTACCACATTTCATGTACTAGAATAAAGGTAAGCCGTGCATCTTAATTACGTGGTTACAACAGCTCTGATATCCAGGGTAGTCCACCCTGTGCAAGCCATTTTCTGCCAATTGCTGGCTCTCACACAAGACGTTCTTCAGACAAAATCATGGGTTCTGCCATGAAATAAAGTTACTGAGAAGAGCCATCATCCCTTGATGATAGATCTCACCTCCCTCGCACCTTGAAAGGTTAAGATAGGAGAGCGTGTAAAAGGAAGAGTATGAAAGGGAAAAGAAAGAAGATGGTCTGTATAACCAGCTCCACTTCACACCGACGGGACAGTGGTCCTTGGAGACATTCAGTCTCTGCAGGGGGAAACTGAGCCATCAACTCTAAGGTCTTGTGTGAGCTCCTTACAAATCATATCTTCAAATGTCAGTCCTGCAAGTCAGACTCACTGCCTCCTGAATACAGCTGAGATGAATGCTTCTGGTGGCCCATCCATTCCAACATGTCTTTCCCACTCTCTTCAGCCCTCCAGGCCCTTGGTGACAGACTCTTGCCATTAGATGTGATGGAGAGGGATGTTGCCTCTACACAGGCACACTCACATGTTATGGAGGCTCTGGGAGTAAAGCAATGAAATAAATCACTAAAAGAGCAAGTGGTTGTGATGAATTAGGAGATGTTAAATGAACAAAGCAAGCAAGCTGGCCAGGGCACTGCCAGTCTTTTTCCCTAGCAAGGCAATGAGCAGCAGGGCTTGCGGCACCTCTGATTCCCCTTTCATACTTTGCCAGGAGTGCTTTCAGAGTCACTTTGTCGATTGAATTTGTCAGTCTCTATTCTGGAGATATGAAAGCTGCTTTAGCTGTCTTTACTGTGGTGCTCACTCAAGGCAGTTCCAGGGCATCTGTATTCATTCCAAGCAGCATTAGGTAGCTGATGATTCAGCCAACTGCTGGCAGATAGCTGCTCTCTCCTTGAGATGACTGAGTAACACAGGAATAACCTAGGGAATTTGCTCCCTTTTGGTGCACCTCTGAGTTTATTTGTTTTGGGTGGATCTCGTTTATCACACACATGCAGGAGCTGAGCCTTAAGTGTGGCATCCCCTTGGGCATGGAGAGCAGGACAAGTCTGCTTCTTGTTTACTTTGGACAGCTTTGTCTTTCCAATGTCAGATGCTATTGCTGGGGTCCAGGACTGGGGGATTGGAAGTTGTACAGAGAGTGAATGGACATTGGTATGCAATAAGCAGACACTGGAAACTGTCAGAGCTGGACTCCCTAGGCTTGAAAGAAAATATCTTCTCAGTAGTTAGCAATATTTGGCCTCAAGTTGTACCAGAGGAGGTTCTGGTTGGATATTAGGAAAAACTTCTCCAAAAGAGTGGTAATACATTGGTACAGTCTGCCCAGGGAGTTGGTAGAGACACTGTCCCTGGAGGTGTTAAAGAAACGTGGAGATGTAGTACTGAGGGACATGGTTAGTGGGCAATACTGGTGGTAGGTGGACAGTTGGACTTGATGACCTTGGTGGTCTTTCTCAACCTTAATGATTCTATGACTCTGCAAGGAGGGGAGGCAATAAGTCAAATGGAAAGTGGTGCAAGGGTGATCCCATTTGCACTCAAAGGGAAAGGCTTGCATCTGTATAGCTGCTTGGAAATCAATGAGACACAATGTGGCTGAGTCTTCACCTGAGCCTGCAGAAGTTCTGAATGGGGTTCCTGAGGCCAAATGCATTTCTTCTAATTCCTCCTGTCTGCAAGTTCCAATTCTTTTCTCAGCTGTTGGCCTCACCCCTATCTTCCCACTGTAGAAAGAGATAGGGATATTTCAGCCCTCCTGAGAGAGGTGTCTGAGAATAGTGGATTTGAATCACCCTAAAGCAGCTCTGATTTCTCTCTGCTGATTACAAAGGGAACTTGATGACAACTTTAGACCAGACAATAACTGCTGAGCAGTCATGAGCCCAGGCTGCACTCACAACTCCTCTGTTCTGCTGTGCCTGTGGCTTTCTCAACATGTCTGTGGTTGCATGAGTGTACAGGAGGCAAAGATGACTTTCTCACAGAGCATCAGCAAGTCCAGCTTTTCCAGGAGCACAGAACAGCAGAGAAAGGAGCATGCTCTCATGATGTCAGCACGTTTTGCCAGTGGCCATGCAGTCCAGAGGCTCTTGACAGTGTTGTTACTCAGATTTCTGTCCTAGGGGTAAAGGCCACTTCTGTCTCTCCACTTCATCAGCATTCATAGCTCACAGATGGGAAGCAGGCACATGAGACAGAAGGCAGTGTTCATCCAAAAGTATCTGTTTTCCCCAGGAGTGGTCCAACCAAAAAGCTCTTATTCCACCTTGGAGGATACTGTACCTCACTGCCTCACAACCCACCACAGCAATTTTTGCTTTGGGATGCTGTAGGAGAGCAGATCCTTATATCCATCACTACTTCAAGACTGAAAAACTTAGTCTGCTCCCTTCAACTTCAGTTTCCCCTTAGAGGTACTGCATGGAGGCCTGGGGGCATTGCTATGGTTTGTAGGGGCAGAGCAGTGTCTAGAAACCTCTTACTGAAATGACCTACAGGTAAACAGATAGGCATGTCTACCCATGTCTGTGTCTACTTCCATGTCCATGCCCTTGCACTGAGCCTGCTCCTGACCTTTCCCCATCAACTTATGATTTATTTCCTTCTAGATGCACTTAGAAGGAGAGAAGTGAAACTGCCCCTCAGGGTCAAGCAGTCATGCTGAGCTCCCCTGGGAACTGGTCCCAGCACAACCCTTCAGAAGAATCTTCCATCCACCTCCAGCTTTGCTGGGAGGAAAGCTCCCGTCTTTCTGTGAGGCAGGGAACAGAAGGGAGAAGATGAAAAGGGGGAGAGAGAGAGAGCGAGCATTTCAGGCTTGTAATTCAGTTATAGCGCAGTGAATCGATTTGCTGCGCCTCAGAGGTCTGTTTGTTTTTGCCGGAACAGAGGAAGAAGACCAACAGTGGTGCGATGGGCCTCGGGCTCATGGTCCCAGCATTGAGCTGGGAGGGGAGAGTGCCACACAAGGATTGTTTCAGTTCCTCATTCAATTCTGGCTCTGCGCCTGTTGCATCCTGCACTCAGGTTAAGGAGAGGTGAGCAGAGTATTTGGTCCTTTAGCAGGCAGATATGTATATTAGATAAAAACAGATTTCATCAAAGTGTTTGTTGGCTGCTAGGGTAGAAACTGCCTCATGGGGATACAGAACTGAACTTGGACACCTGAACAGCCTTTGTGGAAAAATAAAGGAGAAATATGGGACCCAGTGTGAGTTGTGAATCCCAGCAGCCCTTGTTCTTCAAAGAGGCAGGTGGGCACCCTTTGGATCATCATTTATGAAGCTAATCATGGCCACCAACCTCTGTAAGAAATCACTGTGTTGGTCAGGAATGGCATCCCAGCCAATCTCCATTAACACTCAGAAAGTCTGCTATTGTCCATCTGAAATTGGTGATGTGCTTGTCATTAGGAAGATGTACATATACTTGCATGTGGTGTGGCTCTGGGGTCATTTTTGTGCTGTGTCCACTGCACTTAGCTGTGGCCTTGAGACTGATAAAGATCAAAATGGATAGACAACAAATGAAAGCCATATCAGAGGTGAGGCACTAAGGGCTACAAGGATCAAAACTACAAGGATCCAGGCTGTGCCTGGATCAAAACTTCTGCTAGCTTTGCCAAAGAACACCTCACTGGAGGGGAAAATATAAAAAACAGCCTCTTTCCTAACTGTTCTTTAGGAGACATAGGGCAACCTATCATCCTGATGCTCTCCAGTAGGACATCACCTGGCTATTGACCCCACAGGTTAACAAAGAAGACAGAGGGGATGTGCTGGGAGCTACTCAAGAGCTTAAATGTCTCAAACTACAGGAAGAGTGAGAAATAAAGGGGGTCACCACATGACGGTGGAAGAACGTGGGTGCTGCAGCTCCAAGTGAGGAGCCAGCAAAGTAGAGTTCCCTTTCTGAGCTGTGGGAAAGAGAGGGAAGACCCTCTGGAGCCCTGATCTCAGCCTAACATCCCACTGTGCTACATGCAATCTTGTACGTGATTTTGCAAACAAGGTATTCATTATCCCAGAAGAGTGCTAGAAGAGAAAGTAGAAATGATCTTCTTTTGGCCAAGTTTTTTTTTTTTTTCAGTTTTCACTACTTTTTATTATCTTTCTAACATTGTGGTTAAGAATGGAAGCCTTTTCTTTGCAGGAGTATGGTATTGACCACCCTACTGTTGTCAGTTTAATCTAGTCTAATATTTAACACAGCCTTCAGGGTATTGGAGTGACTCACTGATAGAAAATATTCAAAATGGAAAAATGCAGAGATACTCTATGGAGCACCTAGAAACCAAGGATACAAGAGGGTGAGTTGTATTTTCTGCCCATTGGATTCAGTTTGCAGCATGATTTCATCCAGTAAAGATATCACCCAGGTAAAGAGAATTATACTCTTAGAGACATTACACAAAATCTCTCTGCTCCAGGACCAATGGAGGCAAAGAAACCTGTGACTCCAGGATTGACTCACATTGTCACAGATGAAGGTGGGCCCTATGCGAGACTGGTTGAGAAAAGATTTTCCAGCACAGAGCATTTTGGGAGTCTGAAGGTGAAAGACAAAGCTCTTTACCAGTCTCTTTCAGAGATGTCTTCCCCTGAGCATGGCCACCAGCCTTTTCCTAGGTTGCAGCTTCGATGAGAAACTTCTAAGACGTTACTAGAATCATATAGTCATTAAGGTTAGAAAAGACCTCTAAGATCATCTAGTGCAACCATCAACCCATCACCACCATGCCCACTAAACCATGTCCCTCAGTGCCACATCTACATCTTTCTTGAATGTTTCCAGGAATGGTGACTTCAACGTGGTGCTGCTTTTCCAAACAGTTTTTTTTGCCAAGGACAAGGGACATGGGGCTAGACAAGAACACATTTAAGGGGAAAAGAACAAAGTGCATATCAACCTCTTAAAAAGTATCTGACCTGGTCATGCTGGATGTCACCTTTTCCCTACAGTCATGAGTCACATACTCCTCAGTCATTCCCCTTCAGTGAGAGTCACTGTATTAGATTCACTCACTCAGAGGGTTATGACTAAGGACAGGGCTTTGGCTGCTTGGTTTCTGCTGCTGATGGCCTTTGGGATAGTCTTTACCTACCTCTGACCTAAGGATTCCCTCCAATGCAGGGGGATTTCATAGAATCAGAGAATCATTTGAGTTGGAAGGGACACTTAAAGGTCATCTAGTCCAACTCCCTTGCAATGAACAGGGACATCTGCAGCTAGATCAGGTTGCTCAGAGCCCCATCCAGCCTGACCTTGAGTGTCTCCAGTGATGGGACATCCGCCATCTCTCTGGGCAACCTCTTCCAGTGCCTCACCACCCTTATTGTAAAAAACTCTTTCCTTGTATCCAGTCCAAATCTTCTCTCTTTTAGCTTGAAATCATTTCCCCTTGACCTATCACAACAGACCCTGCTAAAGAGTCTGTCCCCTTCTTTCTCATAGCCCCCCTTTAGATCCTGAAAGGCCACAATCGGATCTCCCTGGAGCCTTCTCTTCTCCAGGCCGAACAGACCCAGGGGCTCAGATGAACTGCGGTGGAGGGTTCCCTCTGCTGGCCTGAACACCCACGGCTCTGAGCCCATGCAGAGAGGATTTCAGAGCAGGGAAGTGTCTGTTTATGAGACTCAGCCTGGGGGACTGGCTTTGGAGGGCTCCTGACCGTCATCAGTACCCCAGTTTCCATCCTCTGTCCCAGCCTCCAGCCTCTGCAGCTTCTCATTCCCCCAGCGTAGAACCTTCCCATCCCCTTTCTCAAGACTCTGTCCCCTTTCCTGCAGCTGCCTGTTCCCAGTAATTCGTGCGCAGCTCTCTCTGATTCAAGGATGCTGCTCTCCTCCCTACACAGAACCAGTCCGCGTGTGCAAGGGAGACCCAGGCAAGCTATTAACAAAACACGACCCTCCCTCTGCATGTGGTCAAAGTGAACCCCAGCAAAGCTACACAGTGAGCCAGAGAGCCACGGGCAGCAGCTGTTCAGTGCCTCGCTTTGCAGGGTGGACTCCCCTGCCACAATGATTGCTGGGTGGGTGTTTTATGAAAGCAAAAAGACGACGCAAAGGGAACCTGTCCCTGTTTCCAGGAACTGCTAATAAAGGATAGCAGGAGTGGAAAGAGATAAAAAATGTTATTTTAATGATACTGCGGGGGCATTTAAGCAGGAGAACAAGTTTTTAGCAGGCAGAGGACACAATGACCAGCAGGAATAAAGAGGAAACTCCTCCCTGGTGGTCATTTCGCACTGTTTCTGCTCCATCTCCCCCCCACTACATGAGCACCTATCGCTTTGCTTTCTCTCTTCTTCCTTCTCCCCACCTCTGCCTCTGTTACTATCAAAGTGAAATTTATGAAGAGCTCGAGGCATTGGCGATTTCCTGGATTTCAATATAACTTCTTGCAATCTTAAGTGAACAGCTTGGTTGCTTCTGCCTGTCAGAGAATTTAAATTGCAAATTGAATGGTGAAATGCAGCAGCCAAGGGTCTGTATCAGTGACTTTGGAGAGCACAGATATCGCTTAGCAACTGGAGGGAGGGATAGAGACAGAGGTAAACACAGCAGTGAGGCATCTGGATTTTGGGAAACCCTCTGTCCCTGTATGGTGGACAAGTGGCAGTCAGAGTAAGGCCTGGGAAAGGCGAGTGCAGCTACAAGTTAAAATAAGGGAAGTTCCAGCTGGAAAAAAGGACAAGATCTCTGCAACCAGGGTGGCCAAGCACCAGGGCTGGAGAACCCACAGAGATGGGGCAATCTCCACTTGGGAGATCTTTAACATTCTCCAACAGAATGTCCTGAACTGCCCAGTCCAGCTTTGAAGCTGGTCCTGCTGTGATCTGAAGGTTGAACTAGACACCTCTAGAGGTCCCTTCCGACCTGTGCTATTCTGTTATCCCACCTAGTGGTCCCTACTTTTCTTAAACTTGCTGGGAAACAACTTCAATATTGCCAGAAATTAAAGCAGAGATGGGTCCTGCTTAACCACATAAGCCTCCCTCCTGCCCCCGACAGTTCAGAGATACCCAAACAGGTGCTCATAACTCTTTCTTGGAGCTTTTCTGATGTTTCATCTCAATGAGCATCAGTGGATCTTAAACCTACAATAGTAACAACTGGCTTTAATTTTTTCCTTAATCATAGAATGGTTTGGGTTGGAAGGGACCTTTAAGATCACCTAGTTCCAACCCCAGCTATAGACAGGGACACTTCCCTCTAGACCAGTTTGCTCAAAGTCCCATCCAGCCTGGCCTTGCCTTCAATGCATGCGAGAAAATCAGTAGAATTGAAAGATCCAATAAACTCTAACATCCTGGAGCAGTGAGTTCCACAAAAGTCTATTGTCCTCTGCATCAAAAGTAATAGTTATCTCCCACTAAGAAATCAATAAGGCCAAGTGGGAAGTAGTTCTTCCCCATGTGTGCTCATCCTGATTACAATCCCTAAGACTCATGTGGAATCATAAAATCACAGAGGTTGGAAAAAAACACTCAGCTCACCTAGTCCAGCCACCAGCCCATCACCACCATGCCCACTAACCATGTCCCTCAGCGGTCCAACTCATTCTAGACACCTCTAGCAGGCAGAAACAGAACTCTGTGACTCAGTAAACCTCATTCAGTGCCCTGTAAACCGATGTCAATGTCATGTCCGTCTTTGCCATACAGATGCTAAGTGCAATAGGTGAGATTTTTCAGAGCTATTTCCCCAAAAAAACTATTAAAGGAGAGGAACAGGCATTTTTCAGGAGCTGTTCATCTCATCTTTCTCAAATATCTTTTTTCTGGATGAGATGGATCGCTCCATGAAAAAGTCTTTTTCTCTCCAGTAGCTGTAACAAGCAATGAAGAAGATTGTCCCAGAGGTGCCTGCAGTATTGTTTACTGAGCTCTAGCAAAACGATACCTAACTCACATGCTCCACATAGAGGATAAACAGAGAAGTGAGCACAGCACCATGGGCTTTGGGCCTGGAAGCAATAGGAACTCACAGAAAAAGAACTGGCAGTGCACTTGGAATCGATGAAAAATACTGTATTTTGAGAAGTGCTGTGATCAGTAGGGATGATTTGTTCCCACTGGGGCTGTACTGAAGCAATTATTTTGTGTGATATTTTGGGCATTCTTCTCAGTGCAAGTACAAGACGTTCACTGTTCCTGACCACTGCTGGCCCAGGAAACCTTTGAAAGGATTTTATGGGTAAGAACCTATGTCCAGCAGATGCCAAATGCACCATCCAAAGCTTTTAAGGGACTCTGTGGCAGAGTCAGGGTATGAAATTTGGTTGGACTAGATGATCTTAGTGACCTTTTCCAACCTTAATGATTCTATGATTCTATGAAATGCTTTTCTCCAGTGACCCAGAACAGAGTTCTAATTCAAAACCCTCTTCCTCATAATTAAAAACAACCTCACAGGCTGTGACTTACACAAGTAGGGATATTTCTTTGTCTGTCCCTCACCTCCATGGGCATAGAAGTATTTTCTACCTAAAATACCGTCATTAGTTCACCTGTTAGGAACCAGTATGTCACACTCTGGAAACAACTGCCATTTCCTTATCAGTGCACAACTCACTTAAATCCCACACTTCCTTCAGAAAGATGTTGACATTCACTCAGCTGCTTGTCAAACGTCTGGAGATGTTAACAACTCAAACAAGAGCTGTTGTCATTAAAGGAAGGCCGACAATTGCAAAGACAGGTAGTTAGCATGACTCTGAGACAGGTTTCTGAGGAGAAGGTATTTGATATGTGTCTGCATTTCCCTCCAGCTCACAAGGAAACTGGTGCCATGGTAGCATCAGATGGCAGAGGTATTTTGTGGGATGAGCTGAGAACATTCAGACGGGTAAGGCTAGCAGAGACATGGAAAAAAATCTCATCTCTGTCACCCAAGAGACATGCTCCTTTGCCACAGGAAGTATCAGTTATACTTGGATGTGGCTCACCTAGCCAGGACCCACGAGCCTACTTGGAGTTCCTAAAATAGAAGAGAAATAAGTGCTTCCAGGGACCGAGTGTCTCTGCTACTTCAGGGTGGGCTGAGTTACCTCTTGGTGGTACAACTCATAGGATCTAATTAATTGTTGTGCTCTTCGGTTCCTCTCATGTGAGAGTAAAATTACTGTGGTTTCATCATTGAGCCTTGGGCTGCTTTGTATCATCTATAAACATCTCCAGTTTACAGAGCTCTTGATACTGTCCTCCACAAACAACGCTGACATAAAATATATCCCTGTCCCCACGAAGTCCAGTCCCTAAACCTGGGCCTTCAGCAGCCTGAGGGCACTGGGATAACATCTGGGGAAGCTGCATGGCATAGAGTCATGGAGTCGAATCATGGAGTCATAGAATCATAGAATCACTAAGGTTGGAAAAGACTGCAATGATCATCTAATACAACCTCAACCCACCACCACCATGCCCACTAACCATGTCCCTCAGTGCCAAATCTCCTCGTTTCAGGGACAGTGAAACTCCACCACCTCCCTGGGCTGCCTGTTCCAATGTCTCACTACTCTTTCAGATAAGAAATTTTTCCTAACATCCAACCTGAACCTCACCTGGCAAAACTTAAAGCCATTACCTCTCGTCTAAAAATGGACCACACCGCCACGAATTATTTCACAGCTAACCAGATGCTGACCTTACACCCCATCTCCACAGCTGTGGCACCCCTGGGAAGATTTGCATATGCATGGACTGTGCTATACTCTGGAGTTTCAGAGTCCTGTGATTTTAAATCTCCCATGTGTCATTTTCCAACCCAGCCGCTATCAGGGGGGCTCTTTTCCTGCAGGCTGAGGTTAATTGGCTTGTGGTTTTAAGAGGATAAAGCTGCAGAGACTCTGAGTCAGGGCTGTTCTCCAGATTTCCATTATAATCTACATTGCAGGAAAATAGCTTTCCTGATCAAATCATCTGTCCTCTCAATGCAGAGGATAAAGAGCTGGTGAAGTGGGAAATCTGTGAAGATGCAGAGCCTCTGTCTATGACCTTGGTGGACAGAGGAGGAGGAAGAGGCAAAGACTTCTCTTTGCTGTAAGGAAGCATGACAAAGGTGTGTGAGGGCACGCTGCCCTTGCCCAGTGCCTTAAGAGGAAAAGGAGGAGAAACTTGGAAGGCTCACAGCAGCAGTAAGCAGCATAGGTGGTGGGTGTCCTGTCCCTGGAGACATTCAGTGTCAGGCTGAATGGGGCTCTGAGCAACCTGATGGAGCTGCAGGTGCCCCTGTTCATTGCAGGGCAGTTGGACCAAGTGATCTTCTACAGTCCCTTCCAACTCAAATGATTCTATGATTCTATGATTTCCAAGCCTGGTTTTATGAATCCCTTGACGTTCAACAGGGGAACAAGTTGGTACATGGGACTGGGGAATGATGCGATTCCTGGTATCAAGCTCAATAAATGGGTTGGAGCTGTGGCACTCCTAGCCCTTGAGAATTGGCTGAACTTTCTCCAAATCAGAGTCAGGCACTTCCCCCCAGGCAGGACTCCAGCTGCTTATCTCAAAGCTTGTAACTCATTCTCCAGAAAGCCTGGAGGATCCCTATTGCTTTCTGACAGCTATCTCATGATGGAGGCAGCTATCTGAAGACAAACCAAGTGTGAGGAAGACCGGAGATCATCTAGTCTGGGACACAGAGTGTTTATCTCTTCATCTTGCTCCCGGTCAGTACCTAGTTCACTAGGCAACATTCAATTTCAGCAGAAGAGCAAGAAATGTTTTTCTCAGCCACCCAGGACACCTTCAGCTCCCAGCTGGAAATTTACTTTACACCTTGGGGCTTTTCCAGATCCAGTTGTGATGTTTATGACTTTTTTCCCATGAATAAATATGCATAACCTGCCACCTTCAAGTCCCTGGCATGATCCTATCGTATGAGTCAAGTTGTCTACAGAAGACAGGATGCTTTCATTGTAGTGAGACTAAGTGCATGGAGGAGTTATTGCAGCTGCAAAGCTGACAGTCATATCTGCTGAGAGCATCTTCCTCTGATGTTTCCTTTCTAGGACAACAATTTTAATAGAAAATGGGATTCATTTTTCTTTTCTCTGGCAGCTCCAGAACTTACATGGCATGCACTCCCCTTCTGAGCATCCCACCGTCACCTGCTGGTGCTCAAAACAGCTGCTTACCTCACCTCTGAAGCTC
Organism: Aquila spilogaster; assembly: GCA_024606505.1. Taxonomy (NCBI): domain Eukaryota; kingdom Metazoa; phylum Chordata; class Aves; order Accipitriformes; family Accipitridae; genus Aquila; species Aquila spilogaster. The sequence goes on from JANHGO010000069.1 coordinate 4,560,144, forward strand.
AGTGCTTAGACTCCACAGATCTAAAATCCAAAGACTAGTGCTAACTCCCACCCCATCCACCTTATCACAGCACTTAGGACTGGGAGGAAAAGCACATGTTGAGATTTCTCACTCTCACACAGGCATATATTCTCACTGCTAGGCTTCTACCTGAAAAGATTACAAGATATGTGTCACAGAGGTGATTTGTAAGAGGAGAGAGAATGTTTACCTAGGGTAAATTACACTGCTTCTGTGTGTTCTCCTGAAGTTTCAATTACTGAGCTATTCTTTTATTTCTAGCTTTCCTATGGACTTTTCTCATTTAAACAATAAACACCACAGCTCAAGTTTGTTGCAGTGTATCTTGGGGTTTTATACCACCCTCATTTTATCTTTGTGCTTTATACTCTGCACGTGTGTGTTTCTCACTCTGTATTCACATTTTCTACTTTGAGCTATTAAATAGCATCTCACTCTTAGTTAAGCTACTGCTGCAGCTCCAGGGTAGGCTGCTAGGGTTCAGAAACAAGGCTGCAGGCTTTCTGAAAGATTTTAGCTTTTCTTCTCAATGATACATCATACTTTGACCTTAATTGCCAACACTCTCACTAGGAAAAGGGCTCAGTGTAACTGAAAAGGAGGAAGTTTGGAGGTAGGAAGATGACATATAGTGTTAAGGATGGTCTTAAGAAGGAATGGGGCAACAGCTGTGTTTATATCATGGAGACCTGAAACTGACCCAGTTTCCAATGGGGGAAACTCTTCTCTATCTATTCACTGAGATTGAGGCAGAACCCATAGCAGCCAGGACAGCCCATTTATTAGTTTCCCAGACCATAGAAGTGGCCCTCTCATCTTGTTGAGTGAAATGAATCTCCAGATCCTGGATCAACCATAGCATCCATTTCAGGCTGGACCATGCTCTGAGCACCCTGATGTAGCTGTCAATGTCCTTGTTTATTGCAGGGGAGTTGGACTAGATGGCCTTTAAAGGTCCCTTCCTACTCAAATGATTCAGTGAGTCTATGATCTAGAGAGTCTAACATGCTTTACTTGTTCAAGCCCAGTCCTGTAGGTACTTAAGTACCTACAAGTTCTTTTCCTCAGCTCCTTTAGCATTTCACAAGGGACTACGTAGTCAGGGCCCTCCGGTCTCATTCCTAGTTTTGCGTGGTCTCCATACAGATTTAAGAACAAAACGAAACAAACCACAAGAATAGCAACAACAACAAAACAGTGCATGATTTTCGCAAGGAAATGGACTCGTTCTGTTTATTGAGGTGCTTAGCAATCTTTACTCTCTCTGTGTTGGAGCATTATCTCTGGCCACACCCCATCTTGGCTGGCTTCCTAGTGTTATTATTTGAGATAGTGTTTATGATTGAGTTCAGCAAGTTGTACGTTTCCTTATCTTTTCACATGTCTATGAACACCAATATTTGGAGTCAGTCCAACAGAATCCCAGGATAATTTGTCACAGACAGGCCAGCAGGAGGATATGAAAAGAGAAAAGATTATGGCAATGGGAGCAATATGCAATTTCTTCCACAGTGTTTCCACCATAGACGGAACAGCAGTCCGAACTGATCAGAAATACTGGAGAACTTTACCGTCTGCAAGGTTCTTTGAGATCCTGAGTTAAAGAACTGGGAGGGGAGCAAAGCATCTTCTTCTATAAACTCCTTAGCCATGGTAATTCTACACGGTCATCATTCACAGGAAGAATGCTTTATTTAGGAGGGAATAATCATGTCTTGCTGCCAAAACATGAAATCCAATTATGCTGTGAACTAAAGGCTGTTTTAAAGGTTTTATCGTTTCCCAGCTTTATCCTCATCAGCTGCAAAAGTGGGTTTCTTTCCTTCTTTTCTTTGCTTTTGAAAGGGCTTAGTCCCTTCTCTTCTCTTCTTCGTCTTCCCGGTGAGCCAAGTTTCACTTCTCTGTAACACAGTTAACATTTGTTTTTACTTTTCTCTCAACACCTTCAATATTTCCCCTCAAATTCATGACGACCTTGTTAGCTCTACTCTGACGTTAATGCTTTTTTGTAACAATGAAATGCAAAACCATGGGAGTAACAACAAAAAAGGGTTTTCTTCCTGCTTCCTCCTTGAACAGGCTCCATGCCTGACTATGGGCCCAGTACTCGTGAAACACCCAGCTGCAGGGAAATCACTTTCTTGGAGCAGTCAGACGTGGTGCTTCTTTTTCCTTTTTCCCCTTTTTCATTTCCCCTTCCATTTTTCTCTTGTTCTTCTCTCTTGAACAATAGATAGCATAGCTTCCTAAGTATGAAAGTAGAAAGCGTGTCTGTGGTTTCTCTCTTCCCATGATATTAAAATGGAAGGATAAAACTCAGCAAGATTGAAGGTAGAAGAATTGGGGTGTCTTCCTGTTGCTGCCACAGATTTTTCATATGAGCAGAGGTTTTCAGACCACAGAAATATGTTAGCGAGGAGAGGATCCCCAAAAGAGAGAGCTGGGATGAAGGTAGGATTTGGCAAAAGTCTGCTGCCCAAAAGAAGCCTGTATCAGAATAAAATGGAAAAGAAAAAAAAAAGGCTATCAGGAACTAATCAGGTGGACATGATCCTGCCTTGTTATCTCTCAACCTCTTTGCAGCCCAAATGTTCAATGACTATGGGACTCCCTTACTGGGTGAATTAGCCCTTGTCTATGTGGTCTGTAAGCCTTTCCAAGCAAGTCCTACCTCACCCTCCAGTGTTTTTGTCCTTGCACTGTAGTGCCTTAAAAAGACATGGTTGGAGACCATGTCATTGCCACATAAATAACTGTTGAGTCAGTAGTTAATTGGTGAGCACTCTTCCTTCCCTTCATGACTTGATCAACAGTGACATTTTCAATAAGGCTGAGGCTCGGATCAGGAGTGTAAATTAATGATATAATGCCATCCGGTTGTCTGCTAAGTTGTGCTAGACACAGGAAGATGGGAAGGCCAATTTCTGCCTGATTTGTCTGCCCTGCGTCTGGACAAGTAGACCAGAAATACAGCCACAGCTTTTGAGTAACAGCTTAAAAGCCACACAAAAGTAATTGAAGCCCTCCAAATTTACATTCCATTCCTTGAGCTCCTTCAATTTCTACTAGATGCTTTTCCCTTATGCAGTGTCCCACGTGTCTGTTATAGGCATTAATAGGAGATCCTGGTATAGGTGGATTGGTATTCACAGACATACATCATATGAACTCTGTTTCTTACAGTTTTTGTTCATTTTTCCATTGAATAAAATAAAAAATTTCTGAAATCCAAACTGAATTTATAAGCCAGTGTTCAAATATCTCAGGACTGATATAGAGCCTCCTATATCTTGAGAAACAGAGACTCTCTGCCTCCTTTGTTTCCAAGGCTGCAACAGCCCTAGTCTGAATCTCCTGACAGTTGGAAACCCCAAGATGAATGAGCTCCAAGCCTTTCCTCCCTGAATCCTAATTCATTAGTTAATGTCTGAAAAGCACTTCAGAGCTCAAGAGTGCTAAGTGCTATTATTATTAGAGACCACTCATACGCGTGATGATTGAGAAAGATAATTGTTACCTTTCATTCCTTTTATTCCCTTCATTACCGAATGGTAACTGGCTTCCCTCAGAAGCAGAAATCATAGAATCATTTAAGTTGGAAAGGACTCTTAAAGGTCATCTACTCCAACTTCCCTGCAATGAACTTGGACACCTACAGCTCCATCAGGTTGCTCAGAGCCCTGTCCAGCCTGACCTTGAATGTCTCCAAGGTCAAGGCTTCCACCACATCTCTGGGCAACCTGTTCCAGTACCAGAAAGGAAGAGCTGAATTTGGTGTTAATACAGGAAGAGGAGAACAAAGTTCTAGTGTATTACAGTAAGAATGGAGTTAAGGCAAGATGAGGGCCTCCATCTGCCAGTGTCGCAATGATGCAGCAGAATTGGATGCAACACAGCTTCTACTGCGTACACCTCTGGGCCATTTCTGTTCCTTTTTCATGAAAGAGAAGAAATTACTCACTTGTGCCCTAGCAGTCTGTTCAGCTGCCTTCTCACAGGTGTTGGCTGTGTTGGCTTAATCTTCACTGGCTATGAGAAGAGCTCAGCTCATGTGGGAACATCTAAACTGTGAGCACCAAGCTCTTGGCATTTGAATCTGAGTAGAATCTCACTTCCACAGAACAGATATCTCCATCAATGCAAGACACCACAAGTTGATGTTAGAACACTAAGTAGGTTTTTTGGCCTCAAGGATGACAGCTAAAATCAGAGTAGGTGCTTAAAGTCTTCAGGATCTACATCCATGGATGTATTCAGAACTTGAATGGATGAGACCTTAGGGAACCAGATCTAATTGGCATTGCATTTAGTGTGCACAGGGGAGTGGACTAGAGAGGTCATTTCCATACTTAATTATTCTGTCATTCCAAGACTGGGAAGACAAATTGGACTTCTGGGTATCCATCTCTTTCCACTGATTGTAAAGGGAGACAAGGGAGTGACTAATTCACATAGGGGCATCTGCACTGCAGACATCTAAAGTTAAGGGGGTTCAATACCATGCCACTAGCACTGCTGTAAATAAAGGGATGATCCAAGTCCTATTTAGCACGTCAGAGAACAAGTCTGTCTGCTCAGGATTTGTTGCACCTGTATTTCATTTGACTTCACATCATGGACTTCTCCACCCCATACACAATGTCCACGGAAATGAAGCAAAAGAGAGTGACCTAAACAGGAGCCCTGATGTTCTTTGCATTGATTCCCAATCAGTGGGAAGCAAGAACCACAGAGAATACACATACCTTCCTGCAAAGTACATGTAGATTTGTCTTGAGACCACAAAAATAGCCTTGAAACAGTCATCCCTGAGACACACTGAACCACACAAAATTAATGTTTAAGCACAGAGTGAAAGAACAGGTCCCTTCTTCTTAAGCCCTGTAAGTGCTCTTACCATTTATGCCCAACAGCAGTTCTGCCTTCCACCCTTCCAGCTCCTCTTCCCCTTTGATATCCACCATGTTATCACTTGCTTGTCTGCCTTCCTCATGGAAACAAGAAACAAAGTCATAAAGCTTCTTCATCTCCCATTGATCATCCTTGCCCAGGTTCTTTCACTTTGGGTTAATGAAGCCCAGAGATGCTCATTTTGCACAGCTGTCCTCTCAGAATGACTATCATTTATACAGACCAAAGATATTACTGTCACACACACACAAAAATGGCTAGACTGCTATTGCTCTATTTTCCCATTTTTATTGAGTTGGGGTTGCATTAACATTAATGAGATGTTAAAGGAGAAGAAAAAGAAAAAAAGGAAAATGAAAGGAAAAAAAAGGTTTTCCTAAGCAAATAATAACTATTCAGTCACAATTCAGAGGAAAATTATGGCTCTGTTACATTTGAATCTTTCCATTGGATTTTGCTCTCGCTAAATTATGTGCAAATGATGGAAGTCCATACATATATATGAATGCGTATTGCCAAATTGAAAAGTTTTCTTAACCTGAAATTGATTTCTTCTTTCAGTGAGTCTATGGCTTGGTTCTTTCTCTTGTTTCATTTCTCTCTGTGTAATGCCAGTGAGGGGAAATTCCTCCTTCCTCCATGGACTGGCCTTGGCTGCCTGGAACAAAGAAATTACTTAATGACTCACAGGATTGTCTACATGAACAACACATAATTTTCTGGTCTATATAATAATAACAACAATAATAAAATCATGTCCCATTGTGTTGGGACTTATATTGGGACTGGAAAAGGTAGCACCAGCCAAGACCTCGTTTATCAGGCTTTGCAAAATAACATAGTTTCACACTTCAAGATTTGAGCAAAAGACAGATCAGTGAAGATGAAGGTAAGGAGAAAAAGGAAAAAAAAGAAGATAACTGTCAAAGAGGGACTGCATTAACAGGCTCAAGGCATCCTTGGGGTTTCTTGGTCACAGAGGTGTGTGGATCTTCCCAGTAGTTTTCTTCCAGGGATGCTGGTAGCAAAACACTCCTCAGACCTCAACTGGAAACTTCTACAGACCTCCAGCACTCACATGAGATCCCACTCCTCACCAGCCTCTGACCAACACTGACACATTCTTGGCTCCACTGAAAGAGCAGAAATGCTTCCAGTCTTCAGAGCCCAACGTCTCACTGCTTTGTAGAGTGATACTGCACAGCATCCTTGGAAAGCTGGAGGAGATACTGCAAGCAAAGTGCAAGGCCAGACCCCCTGTTTGGTCCTGACTCCTTGGGGACAGCAGTGCACAGAGGAGCCATTCCATCTTATAGTTGAATCCCATCAACTTTCATTCTCCTCACCAATGGAGCTGCACAAGGCAACTGCCTAGCTTTGCCCATGCCCATTGCTGACTCTGTTTTAGCCGTCTGTGGGCAGTCATTCTGATCTAGGCAAGCTGTGTTTTATTTTCAGACCATGTGGGTATTTACCTGCTGTCTTCTTTTCCTTTAAGTTCACCATCAACTGAAAAATCCACAGTTCACATGAAGTGGCAAAAAGCACAGGTGTAAACAGAAAACTCTGTGTTGCTTCAACTTTCTTGATAAATGATTAGGAAGGAAGTTATTTTTATGTTCTGCATGGACTCAGTTTGTGCATATCATCCTGGGGACCTGACAAAACGTTGTGAGAGTGGGTAGCCAAAACTCTAATGCTCACCCTTCCCACTTCAGAAAAACAGACAGACAGCTCTTGAACTAAAGGAGAACTCTGCAGAGACAGACACCTCAATGATACATCTGTGCTTATTACTGTAAAACACTTAATATATGCTAAGTTATTCAAAAATAAAAAGCATTTTATAAGAAACAACATGAGAAAGTCCAAGCTGGGATTTTCCCTTCTCCCAGCAGGAAAGGACAGAAATCCCATTGCAAAGACTGTCTTAGGGAAATCAGTGTGCACTTATTCTCTTGGGACAAGATATTACCCTCAAGCATTACTCAAGTTCATAGCAAGCTCAAACCCTATCCATTCTGTGAAAATGGATGAGTACACAACATTACCTTTGACTTTGGCCTGTTGTCTTTGTCTTCTTCTGCAATGGTTTCCAAGTGTATTCGAAATCTAGTTGACCTGGCATTACTTAATGAACACATTGGTTGCTCATAGAAATATCACAGAATCATAGAATCGTAGAATCATTAAGGTTGGAAAAGATCTCTAAGATCATCCAGTCCAAACATCAATCCATCACCACCACGTCCATTAAACCATGTACCTCAGTGCCCTATCTACACATATCATGAACACTCCCAGGGACACTGACTTCATCACCTCCCTGAGCTCCACGGTAATAGTGCCCTCACGTAGCCTTCTTCAATCTCTAGGACCCATTTCTGAAGCATGAATAATCACAAATCTGGTGCATTGTGTGAAACTTGTGACGCCCTGGAACTGTTTGAAACCCTGCCTGAGAAAGTGATCTTAGTTAATCTAATTTGTGTTGCTATGAAATTTAACCCCTAATGCCAGCCTGGATCATGATCACAGATTTGTTCTGGACTGAGTCTCAATACTCCTCAGGAGACCTGGAATTTCCCTCCTTCCCTTCTGCAAATGAGGCCTAATGAAAACATTGTCCTATTCCATCCAGGTTTATACAAACAAGCTTTTCTTTCTCTCCTTCTTTATTTTCTCCAAAGACTCCATTTGAAGTCCTTTGCTAGACCTGCTCCAGACCAGGCCACGGGTTAATTCTCAACTTCTTCATCTTTTAATAGACTTCTCAGTAAGCTCCACTTCTGCTTCAAAGCTTGCTTCAACATCCCTGAACCCTGGAGCTTTGCACAGCTTTGGGTTTCCAAATAAAAGCCTAGTGCTGATTCATTGTTTTACAACGCCTTCAGAGTCTGACCTAAGCCCCAAAGCCTAAGATGCAAAGCAGTGTCAGGATTACTTCTGCATTTGGCAGGAAAAATACCTCTGAAAAGAACAATTAACACTTTGTTAATGTGCCAAGAAACAGACTGGTCTGCGTGTTAGCCAAAGGCAACTGGTAACTGCTGCGTACCTTGATGTATGTGTACTAATGCGGGTCAGTTCTGATAGAGCACGCATACTCTTAGCCTTAAAGCACAATGACAGATGAGAGGTTCTCCTCTAATTTCCCATCCTCTCCATTAACAGGACAAGCAGAGCAAGGCACTAGAAGAAGCCTGTGGTCCAACCATAACCTGGCAGATAATAATGCATACTGCAGCAACAAAAGTAGTAAAAATTAATAACAGAAAAAGGGATGAACAGACTTAATCTCAGCTCCATGGGACAGCACCAAATGCCACCCCCCAGGGAGACTCAGGGCCCATTCAAGAGTCTGCTGCTTTTACTGGTCATTAACATGAGTGTCCATCTGGGGCTGCCAGCAATGCTTGGTGACACTGCTGTCACAAACATGATATAATACGACATCCAAAAATGAAAGAATTCTTGCAGGCCTCCCCAAATCATTCTTACCTGTGTGTTCTGTATCATACGTCCAGCCAGATAAGTTCAAGTATGTCCAATACTAACAGCTGATTCCCAGCTTCTCTCTGAAGATGTCTCAATGCTCTGCTTCCCACTCCTCTACACCAAAGCCATGTATCGTCCACACATTGCTGCATATCCTTTTATACTCAATGTTAGCAGATATCCAACTCCTGGTTCCCCTTCTGCCTTCCTTTTATCACAGGGAAGGTTGTTGCTCCCCTCCTGTTCCATGATCACTCTCTCTGAGGGATGCATGAGCTATGTTCCTGGTTAGTTATGTGATACTGACGATTGAACTAGATGATCTTAGTGGTCTCTTCCAACCTTAATGATTCTATGACTCTATGATATCAGAGACAAAGAGGGAACAACGTCATGATGACCATGACTGGGGTCCACACTAGAAGGTGCTGGCCTTTTTCATCTATCTTTTCACTTAAATTCAGCCCTTTCTGCAAAACTTTGGAGTTTCAGGAAGGCAGTGAAATTTCAGCAGCAAACATGCAGTTCTGCAGCATCCACTTGAGATGGAGCAGAAGTCACCGCAATAATAAAGATGGGTATGTGGATAGACAGACAAATATGTAGACAGACAGGTAGATGATAGGCAGTATATTACACATTAAAGCTGTAGACAATCTATCATCCATTCTGTCTGTCATTTTTTTTCCTCCCCCTTCTTAAATTGCATGTATTACTCCAGTGAAATTTATCACAATGTAAGAAATAATGATTTTTTAAAGATATTTTTTACTTTTTAAGCATAGGTGTGAGAGCTCCCTGGTAACAAATGGATGAAGATGTGAAAGCTTATTGGATTGTCACATGGGATACTTTATCCCCAGGGCTCTGAATGAAGAATTAGACCATGGAGATCTTATTTGACATTAGATGTTTCAATTTTTCCAGGAACGTTAAGGCGTGTTGGATTCAGCACTGAATTCAATAATAAACAACAGCTCTGACCCTCCTCCCTTCCCCTTTTGCCCCTTAGCATTTTAAGTCAGAGACGTGTTATTAAGATTTATTTTACATTTTTATTATTACACTCACAAGAAAAGAGAGATCATATTTGCATAATTCATTTTTATACAAACCTTTATGTATTACTTACAGCTGGTGACTCTCCCCCCTTTAATATATGTGTTTGTATGGCAGTAAAACAATGACATTTGAACAATACACAGAAAATGATTTACTTCAACCCTGCAGGTATTGCTGTATATTCATTAACCCCTGGGAATCATTTTGATTGAAATGCCTTTCGATAAAGCTCATCAAGATACTGAGGCTATGTACTTGCTAGCAAACACAGGGCAGTAGTTTAGCATCAGACCCTCTTGGGGTGATCAGTGAACGAACATTTGTCCATAATGATATCTGAGGCATTTTTTATTGCTAAATGCGGTTGTCTGGACTATAGTGCTGGGTGCAAGTTGAACACTGAGACGTGCTGCGTAGGAGGATGAAAACACAGCCTGCCCCATGTGATGCACAGCTAGGAGCATTGCCTGGGAAGATACATCTCCTTGTTCTCTTGGTCAAGCCAACACAGCCACCCACATTTGGCTCACACAACTCCTCACTGCCCTGCTCGGCCCACGGACACATGCCCCATGCCCCAGTGACACAAGTCATGGAATCATGGAACATTCCAAGTTGGAAAGGACCCATATGGATCATTGAGTCCAACTCCTGGCTCCACATAGGAGCACCCAACACGGCCATCTTCTTCACCTCATCTTGCTCCCCAAAGTCATTTAGAGCTGCCTGTGGAAGACCATTTAGTTCTGTGGTAGCTTTCCTGGTCCTTTTCCAGGTAGATCCTCCCGAGTCCAGACACATACAGAGTCATTTTCCCCAATTTGTTCCTTTTCTCTGTGTTTTCACTCACTGCAGTCAGTGATGGTGGTCGTGGTGAAAGTGGTTGTCATGGTAACTCCTTTTTCCCCTTCTCTTAATTCTGCAGGATTTCTTTCTATTAAATCAATTTGTGAATGTGTTTCCTCTTCTTGCTCTCCCTTTGAAATAACAGCTATCAGTAATATTTCAGGAAAGTAAAATTTGCCAGATAAGGGCTTCTTTAGGTCACTCATGCTGAAATTGTGCCTCCTTCCAACAGGTACACCCTCTGGATCCTTTCAGAGTCAACATGAGAAGTCTCAAGGGAGAAGAATTTCCCAAACAACAAAATTCCTCCTTCGTTCCCAGTTGAAGTCATGGTGGTTCTGCCTCATATGCTCGTATGCCACCCTAAAGAAACTTCAGCTGGCTTTTTTGACAAATAATGTATATGTTTCACATCAGTTGTCAGGAAAACAATCATCTACATACGTAGACCTTCCTCATAAGGAAGACCTTGCCCAAAGAAGCATGCAAATGGTGTTACTAAATGATTCTATTAGGCAAGTGTCAAGTGGATCTGGATTTAATTCTGCACTCTAAGAAATTTTGTCTCCAATCTTTTTCCAGCTTTCTTCTCCTTGTTTGAAACATGGGTGGTCATTTTGATGCTGTCACATGAAGCTCCTAAAATAGGCAGAGATGTTTTCTGTGATATGTAATGTTAAGAGAACAGTGAAGTGTATGGACTATCTGCAGTCCAACATGCTGCATTTAACAGCATTTCTATCAGGAAAGGTTCCCCAGGTGTTTTTCACAATTCTCCTGAACTTAAAGTAAAGGTCCATCCACTCAGATAGGGATCTATCTCACCTAACCTCTCCTATCAGAGTGGAAACATCACCCTCTGAGTCAGCTGGCTTGATGCCTCCTATGGCCAGTGGAGAGTAATGGGTACTTCTAGAACAAGATTTGTCTGCCTTGTTTTAGACCTTTCTCTCTTAAGATGAGATGCACTGCACCCCAACAAGGCAGATTTCTCTCCAATGATGATAAAAGTTCTGGGATGTCAAGGCAGTCAGAATCCTTTTAAGGACCAAAATGAAAGACACTGTCAGAGCTAAGAATTTCTTTTCAGACCAATAAGCATTTTAGCAGTCTAATAGTCCGAATTATAATATTAGAACAATAAAGCTTTGTTAATGTTTAAGGCTGACAGCTCCAGAGAGATGTCCCCAGGGTGTGTATCTAAATGTTATTCCCAATGACATTAACCACAAGGCATCAACTTCTTGGTGTTCACCCTCTCAGCCCCACAAATGGCTGCTGTTCCATTTACTCCATGGTGTACCCTGATCTTGAGGTTAAAAGGTGTCCCAGCCCTTCCTTCTGTTCTGTTGTTGTTGCTTTCCCACTGAATCATGAGATAATTTAGATTGCAAGTGACCCATGGCACTTTTTGATCTGAACCAACATCACATATCAGGTTAAATAAAGTCCTCAAGTTGAAGTGAGACTGAGGTATCTTGGGAGGAGAAGTATTTTCCTTCAAAGTCTGATGTTGATACTAATGTCAAAATAAGAGAATATCTACTCAATTTCTTAAGTTGTTTCTCAGCCCTGTAAGCTTGGCACACCTCTTACAGAGCAGAAGTTTCAGATGCTGAGAGCATCTTTCTCTTGACACAAAAGAGAGAGCAGAATCCAGTGTTAGCTTCACTGATCTGTCATGAAAGCTCATGGGAACCCTCATATTCCCCCAGCACACAGAACTGCATTTCACGGACATGATATTTTAGAATGTGAATCACACTGGAGTTTGATCCTACCTTGTTTTAGACTGTGTAGAGCTGTGCCTTCATCTTTGATAGGAAAAAGAGAAGGCACTTAATCAATAGCCATGTGAGTGATAAGCACATAAAACAAGTGAGATTGGCCAGCTTGTATAATCATTAGCAAAACCATATGGGTAATGTATTATTCAGGAGGAAAGATGACCATGGTGGAGATGGATTTTATGAGGGTCAAGACTGCTTAAGGAGTATCCCCTTATAGTTAATTATTTTATGTAGTCTCTTACCTAGAACATTCAAAATAAGCTATTAGGATGATGGGGAAATCACAGGGAACATTTTTGGCTGTGTCCTGAAGATGACGAAAGCAGGCTAATTTCGCTTCTTTCTTTCTTCTTCTTCCCTCTGCTTTTCTTTTTCTACTTTTTTTTCTTCTTTTTTTTCTTCTTTTTTTTTTCTCCTTTTCTTTTTTTCTTCTTCTTTTCTTTTCTTTTTTTAATTTCTTCTTTTTCTTTTTTTCTGCTGTGCAGTACCAAGCACTCAGGATACATTTCTGGCTCCAGCTGTGCTTTTTAAAGCGGTTACCACTCCCAAATGTACCTGCAACTGCTTGTCACCTTTCTCTTGCTCCCTCCTCCTGCTGATCAGCTGAACTGCTCATGAAACTGCTCTGAACCTGTTGTACTTGCTATGGACTGGACTAGCAGAAATGTACATCAGAAGTTTAAAGTTTAAGGTAATCTGACTCACTTGGGCTGTAGAACGTTAGGGAGAAAGCTCTCAAGTAGCACTTACAACTAGCTTACATAATGATGAACTCCATCTGAGACCTTGTTAAAAACAGCACTCTCATTACACTTCTCAGAGAGATACTTATTATATACAAAGAGGATTAAATAGTGTGTATCTACTTAATCACACCCTTTCTGTAGTAAACCAATTCTCTCCTTTGGTGTCCAAAAACTTAAAGAACCAAATAGTTCCAGAAACCATAGTAAGAAGTGGGGATAGTGAGCTCCTCCTGGCATTTTTTGATTATGATGACTCTGCTCTTACAGGACACCAGTGCTCCACCAGTTCACATGTCACAGTTCATACTTTACGATTCATACATCACAAAAAAGATGAACTTAATCTGCACCAGAAATTATCAGACCACAATCTTTACATCCTGGAGTGGGCAAAGGTTGTATGATAATGACACCACAGTAACCCTCTCAAGCCTTGGCAGTTGCAACTAGATGCCATCCAAGGCCCTCAAAAAGCAAAGCAGAAGTTGCCATTTGAATTGCTATTCTCGTGGTTACTCTCTCTGCATGCGGGAGTTTGTGGTGACAGAATTAATGTGGTTCTAAAGGTAATTTGAAAGCATCAAGAGAGGCAAATCATTACATGAAAATGCAAATTACACTTTATCGGGGCTGTTCCACAGCTGCTATGATTCATCATCATTTCTTCATCTGTTTTTTTCCCCTCCAGGTGAGATCTCAATAAAAAGAGGGGGGTGAGAGTGGCAGAGAAGAGATTTATGGCTTCTTTTATTCAAATATAAGAGGCCCTTCAACAGGAAGGGAATATTAAACATTTAAAATCATCATCTATCATTCAGCCTTTATCTGATAGTGACCACAGATTCCTCACACATATAGCACAGGTTGCTATGCCTGTGCTATCCCTGCTTCAGGGGAGGACCACCATCCTCTGACTATCACTCTACAGCCATTCCCCCTCACCAGATACACCATGACACTTACTTCCGAAGTGATAACTCTTTAGTGCTGTTAATCAGTGTTGCGCTTCCATCTTCGCTGGAGCTACAGAAACTCAACCCAACGGAAGACCTACGGTGCTGTTCTTGACATTTCTCCAATGTAAACTCTCTCATTAATGGAAGTCATGCTGTTATGGGGTTACCCATTCCAGCACCCACACTATCCTGCGTGGTGGAGTATGCAGTCTACAGGCGTGCTCATCTTTACATTGATTACTGATGAGTGTGGGGTGATGGGGAAGGGAAGCAGGGACTGACTACTCAGTCTTCCAAAAGAAGGGGCAGGAGAGCATCAACTGAACGTAGCAGATCCAGAAATACTGGATGGAGTTACGTCCTCATACAGTGAAGTCCAGCTGTGAAACTCCTTGTCTTAAGATGATTAGTGAAAATCTATATGATTCAAAAATGAGTTTAAGAAACCCATGAAAGAAAAGTCTGTCAGTTGCTGTTAAATATGAAGTAATTTCTGATTCAGCAATCCCCAAGATTTTACTCCCAGAATCCAAGAAGAAGCCATTTCTGTTGGCATTTTTATGGCCTCACTTTTATTCTATTATCTACTAGTCAGTTTTGGAGAGAGGAGACAATTCCATGTATTTCTGCTGTGATTGAGATTCTCTTGAATGCTCTGTGCTGCCCTCCCAATCCTTAATGTCAGTGAATGGGAAACCATTTCATTTATAAATTTTATTCTAGGGGAATAATGGAAAAACGTAGAAGTAAACACACACAAAGCAAGAACTTTAGAGACATCCAGAGAAACTAACGTCTACACAATAGTATGATGAAATATGTCTCTGTACCTGATGGAGAGTATTATGGAGTGAAGACAAGAACCACAGGGAGATAGACTCCAGCAGGTGAGAAGATGATGCTGCCCATATCTGCACAAAATTGGTTTTAATCGAGTGTGCCAGGAATCCCCTAATGAAAGTGCAAGGAACATGTCTAGAGTTATTCACTAGTGTGAGAAAGGATGGTCTCTTGCATACTTTGGGCTGAACTGGCCAAAAATTACTCCATATTTCTTCAATTTCAACCATTCAGACCAGACACCTTCCAGATAGAAAATGAACCTTATGGATGCTATTATTTTAGGTTGTTTTTCCACACTGTTACATATATATATATCCCAAAATAGAAGCATTCCAGACAGACAGTCCCAGCACCATCCTTCCAAGCTGACTCAGCGGTGACTCAGGAGATAACTTCGTGAGATAGCTTCCCAGGTGCCACATCTCAAGAAGTCATGGAAGTGTGAACGTTTCCCACAACAGATTGAGTGCTAGATTTAATTGCAAAAACACAACACATTGGGTTCATGCCTTGTCTCCACTACAACTGTCAATGAGTGTTGTTCAAGTATAGAACAGAATTAACTGTTAAGTGCTACATTTATCCTACTCCATAGGCTATGCACTAAGCCTTTGAGAGCATCATCACTTTTTTTTGGAGCATGACATATAAGTGTGGTCAAGAGCTCCCTCACTGACTTGAACTAGACAATATATTACCATAAAGGTAATAGAGGCAAAAGTTTGGCATCATTTTGGGCAGTTTACATGCCTTTCTTACTGTTATGGTCAAACCAAACTGGGTGAAAGAAAAAAGCAAGTCTCTCACAGACTTCTGATGTCACTTAATACCACCTGTATCACACATTGGAATCAGAAGTTATCACGCTACAGAAATGCTTTCAAGTTTGTTGGAGGGGGAAGGGAGCGACAGTGTAACAGAGTCCATCTGGAGTAATTATATTGGTGACAATAATGCTCTGTTAGGTACAGCCCTCAAAAGCAATGTCCACTGCTCTTAAGAAATGAAACAGTGAAACAGCAGTTCCATGCAGATTATACAAGGAATGGTAATTATACAGATATACCATAGCACTATTAGAATTGTTCAGTGTTTCTGTAGGCAGGTGTTTGTGTTACTTTCATGGTTATTTTATAGTAACTATCAATATTAAATACAGATAAACTGCATCATATCATACAGGTGTATAGTATCAGTAAATAAATAACTTCTATGCAGCTATCTGTATTTCTTTTGACAGTTGACATTGCAGATTACCTACGATATGCAGAGATGAAATGACAATTAGGTGTCAGTATCTTCAGAATGCAACGCTGATGCTCTCCTGCACTGGTTACCATTCCAGCAGATAGAGCATGCCCAGAAAGAAAAGCTTTGCCATTATCTCTGTCCTGCACTGTGTGCTTATCCATATCCAGCACCACTTAGGAACCACTCCAACAAGTGATCATCTCAACAGGGTCAGCACCTTTTCTCCCCTGGACCCTGTAACAAACTTAGCATCAGTTCCTAACTAATTGAATTGGAGCATGATCAACAGTCTAATTGAAGACTATCTCACATCCATTTCAAGATCATATTATTTCCCAATGTGCTTTCTGAGCTTCTGTTCACAGATTTAGGGAAAGGCAAAAAAAAAAAGGAAAAAAAAATGGGAAAAAGCAGCTTTACTTAACAGCTGCTATTTTGGTATCAAAAGGAGTCTGCATTGTTGATTAGAGCGAGATACCATTATCCCTCTTAGGAGCCCGATGAAGGTCATTGTGTTAACCTTCAAATCACTCTGTAACTGGAGGCTGCTTTTTTTTCTCCCACTGAGCCACACTGGGAGAATAAAAATAAATAAAACCAACACAAAGGAAGCAAGTCCGGCTCTGCTTCTGCAGAGTGGAGGAGCAGGAGGGTGGCAAGGTGGAATTAACTTCAGATGTTGTTGTATATTGTTAATGTTTGGTCAAGGGAGAGAGACAGGATGTAGGGAGATGGGAGAAAACTGATTAAAATGTTTTAATCACTGAATGCCCTGTCATAACTGATGGCAACAGGCAGGCACCCAGAGTTACTCTGTAGACAGATCAGAAACAGCACGTCAGATTGCAGTAGCTCATTAAGGACTAATATACGGGGGTGGCATTGAACATTTCTCCAATGGGAAGGCGGTTACCGTATGCTCAACAAACCACCCACGGCATGATAATTTAGGCCAAGAATTAAGGAGATTCTTGACTAACACAGACTGGATGGTAATGGTGCTCTGTGTTTTTTTGTTCTCGTATAGAAGATCTTAGGTTCAAGTGTAGAAAGTTTTACAGAGATCTCTGCTGTGTTATCAGGGATTCAGGCACACAGATAGCTGGCAAAAAGTTTGGCAAAGCTTTGTCTCTAGATACACAGTGCACAATGTCCTTCCCACTGATATGTTTCTTTAGCCCACAGACTATGACCCAGATGACCACAGGGTCCCAAGAAGAGACATTACAAACCAGAAGGGCCTCTTAGTTGTTGTAGAAGCCTGATGTTATATCTCTTCCTCAGACATTTGGTCAACAGAGGTGATGCCCACCAGGGAGGAGATATTCTGGCTTCCATACTGCTCAGTCTGGCCTAGAAAAACTATCTAAGCTATCTAAGCTGGTCTTGGCAAGAAAGATTGAAATCTGGGAGAAAAGAGAAAAAGAAACCCATGTCCAAGTGCTATGTGAAAGGCTTCTCCATCTGCAGCCTCCCTCCACCCCAGAGCTATTCTGGCTTCTCTGGCTTCTTGTTTTATATTATGTGGAGAGAGATTCAAGCCTTACATTTCCCTGTGTCTCACACACACTAAGCTTCTTCCATCCACTCCTTCTCACTTGTTTCCCACGTAGCTTCTCATGTGCAGTCCCCTTGTGTATGTATGTGATCAGTCCTGGCCCCATTCCAACACTGACCCAACTGCATTACCTCTCAGAAATGGCTTGTTTCTGTGCAGGTCTGAAGGTCCTTTTCACAATCTACCTGTTGCCATTCGTTTTTCTTCCCTGCAGTGCCCATGCCCTTGCTTTGCTAATCTGCCTCGGACAACTTTTATTCTAAGTCAGTCCACATGTCAATTTAGCATTCACCTTTTGTTGTGTCTTAAATCCTTATAATCTCTGTCCTTGCCTCTGCATGTTAAATAAATAGAGCTCACATTTTCTCTTTTCTTTCCCTGCTCCCTGTGCCTGGTAAGGAGCAGGCTCTGAGTTGACATCTCCCAGGCAAGACATACAGATGCAAATGACTGGGACAAGTAATGTGCATGGGGACATCACCCCTGTCTGAAGACAAGGTGAGAAAAAATACCTACAAATTAGGATAAGAAGCCATTCCTGTCTGTATCCTCACCCCAGCTAAGACCTGAAAGACTGCAGAGGGAGACCGTCTTAGAGACAATATAACATTTGCTGTTGTTTCAGGGAATGTATGGGAATGCCACTTTCCTCTGCAGAAAATTCCTTTGTCTGTTGGGCTCCTGATCTCCAGATGTGGAGATGTTACACAAAAGGGGAACTCATTCAGGTTTTTTAAAACAAGACATCCTAAAACAAGATGTTTTCCTCGGAAAGAAGTTTAGCCAAAGATAATGACATCGGCAGCAGTTGTAATTGTGAAATGACACTTCACAACTCTAATATGAGCAAGAAAAAGTTCATCCAGGAGGGAGACAAACTCATTCATTTACTATACAATTTCTTGTTTTCTTGGTGATAGCAGTTAAAAATGACAACACACTTTAAATACAGCTCAATAGGATGCATTTTTGCCACCATAACACCACGTGAGCATAATTTCCCCTTTCTGATGTTGCTGGAAATGAATGTGACAAGAAAGAGCAGGGACTTGTTCTACACCTCCAGCAGTGTGTGCTTGGAGTATCCACTTGGCATTGCTAAAAAGTTAGGACAAGTGGAAAGTGCCTTAATTTGCTCCAGGGGAGGTTCCAGTTGGATATCAGGAAAAATTTATTCTCAGAAAGAGTGCTGGACATTGGAACAGGATGCCCAGTGAAGTGGTGGAGTCACCATCCCCGGAAGTATTCAAGAAAAGGGCATATGTGGCAGTGGGGGACATGGTTAGTGAGCATGGTGCGGATGAGTTGGTGGTTGGACTGAATGATCTTAGTGGTCTTTTCCAATCTTAGTGATTCTGTGATTCTATGATCAAAGAGAAGATGGGTTTTTGGAGGAGATGACATCCCAGCACAATGGGATGACACCTTGGCCCAGCTCACTTTGCTGTTGACTTTTTCCTATTAATTCTGAGTTTCTACTGTGCATAGGAGCTTCTCGATTGACATCTGACTCCCATGAAATACCCCATTGGGAAACTGTTTCCTTCATCTGCCCGTAACTTTGTCTACCATGGACAATACCACCAGTATTTTTGTCCCCAACTCTGTGTCCTTGCTGCACAAAAAACACTACTGGACTGTTAGCCAAGCCCTTCAGTCAGCTATTTCTCCAATCAACTTTTATTTCTGAAACAAAAGGCAGTTTTATGTCCCCTCTACAGTCAGATATAGGCAAACCTGGGGAAAGACCATTAAACAAGACATGACTGCTTTAGCTGAAGACTTCTTTGGCTGATCCACTTGGTCTTTGAAGCCCTAAAGATTCTTTGAGGGCAGCTTCTCCAGTTTTCAGTTCTCCTACACTGTAATAGTCAGGGATTTTTTCAAGAGCCCTAAAATGAGAGGGGTTAGATATGAAAAATAGTATTGAGAGGTCTAAAGGAAGCAAATTTACATGCTTCTTCACCACTGATGCCTGAGGTCAATTTTAGCTACGTGGGGAATGCAACACTCATCTCCACTGGCTGTTGTCTCTTGGAAGCACAAGTGTATGGCTCTGTATGAAGCCGGGGTTTGGTGAATATACCTCCTGGATGTTCATCAGAGGTTTAGAATAGAATAAAGCTGAATGCTTTACCCCAACAGAAAAGCATTATATATATATACATATAATACTTTTATATATATATATGCATACGTAAATATATCCACAATATAAATTAATATTATTAATAAAAATAAATGACTGAAGATGCTATAGGTAACTGAACACAAGGACAGAAAAAGATCCAATCTTCCATCAGATTGTGGATGTGGATGACAATCTCCCTGGGCCAGGGATTCAGAGTACTGTTCCTGCCCAAAACGTGCTGGATTTCCCCAACAGAACTGCTGCTCCACTTCCTCAGTTTCCCATGGAACTTCATGAGTTGGGGGCATCACTGCTATTTTAGCCACCATTAAAAATGACACAAACCTCAAGCTAACGACTAAGAGGCAGGAGAGAAGGATTTACCTTCCTTGTGGGGAACAGTTTTCCCAGGACTGCAGAAAGTGAATAGAAGAACTTCACCCTCCCTCTGTATGGGAGAATTCGAGATGCTGAAATCTAAAACTCTGATTCTGGGCTTGGCTGCTGCCCTCCTCCTAACAGTGCCCAATATCCATTCCTCACCCCTGACACTTCGAGTAGCCATGTTTCTCACACTGACTTGGAAACACGGGCTTTTACAATTAACCTGTCAGGAAGAGCAATGTATTACTCTCCAGCACTTGAGTCGTTTAAAAATCAGCAGATCTCAGTGATCTGCCTGGCATGTTAAGCTCTTGGTGTCAAGGAAGGACATG
This sequence comes from Aquila spilogaster, assembly GCA_024606505.1. Lineage (NCBI taxonomy): Eukaryota > Metazoa > Chordata > Aves > Accipitriformes > Accipitridae > Aquila > Aquila spilogaster. The sequence continues at coordinate 4,580,473 of JANHGO010000069.1, forward strand.
ATGCTGGCTTCACTGCAGCCTGCAGAGTTGCTGCAGTAGCAGAGTCCCAAGGTGGGAAGGAGAAGCCGTATCTGTGATAGAGAAGAACATACAGTCAGGACAGGAGCTTTGCTGTATCAGTATAAATCCACACCAAGTCTGTTGTAGGTAGAGATCCAGCTTGGACAGCCATGTCCTAATACATTTGGTCAAGGACATGCCAAATACTGAATGGTGTTAACTGGACCAGTTAGGTTCAATGATCCTTATGAGTCCCTTGCAACTCAGGACAGTCTAACAGTGATGGTGGGGACAATACTCCTCTGCTAACTCAGAGAAATCCACCATGTGACTAATGTTACTGAAACAAAGGGATGTTGTCCTCTCCAATCCTGCTACTTTTTGATTATATATAGTAAAAGCATACAGTCAGAGTCCTAGCATAATGAATTCAGGAGCTGATCTGGAATTTCCAGACATATGTGTGGTATTCATCAACCCATACCACTGCCAGTCCGATGCCATGGTCATGTTGATGGAGATAAGCCTCTCACTTCAATACATAAGTGTTTTTCTTCTGCCATCTTTCTCTTTACAACCGAGACCACAGTATCAGTCATTCTCTGGCCAGAATAATGGGTTTCAGCTCAGTATTTCTAGGAAGAAAGCAGACAGCCGAGGTCTGTGCTTTAAGCACATGTGGTTGCCTGGGGACTTGAGGGGGGTAAATGGGTTTTCTTGTGGGCTCCTCCTGTGCTCCTGGGGAGATGATGTGGGTTTTTTTTTTTGCCTGTCTTCAATCACAGAACAAGAGCTAAGTGTTATTGATCTGAGATGTAGAGGGAATATTTCTGAGCAATTCACCCTGGCATTAGTCCATCACTTAACTGGTATTTATTATTCAAGGCTGGCAAAGGGTTCCTGGCAGCATGCCCTGGCCAGACAGCAAAGTGGTGACGGAGGAGCCGAGTGAGTCAAGGGCAAATGAAGAGAAGAAAGAAACTGCAAAGTAGATTTTCCCTTCTCAAATTAACTTAGGTGGTTCCCAAAGCCTCTGTCTGCAAAGATGTCCTTCTGTGCATTAAAAACCCAAAGGAAGATGCACACAGAGAGCATGGCAGATGGTCAGCTTGAAATGAATTTTTTCCTGAAAGTTAAGGTTAAAAATGCAGAAAAACAGGACAAGAACAAGGCTTCACCCATGGAAAAAGCATGGAGGGTGCATGTGGTGGAGCAAAATGGCAGCTGTTTCACTTGCAGAGCAAAAAAGGGCTGTTCCTCAAAGCTGGAGGATGTAAAAGGAGTCATGACAGCATTTGCCCCACAGTGTCATTGGGTTTCTTCCCACAATTGCAGATAGGTTTGTCTTGCCTCGTGATTAATTGAAGGTTGTGAAGTCATGCTGATAGACCTATCCAGTCCCTTCTGAAGGTTCCCATCAAAACCATCCTTTACTTCTTGGTAGCAAGGGGCAAGCTAATTTGATATGATCTGATGCAACAACTTCTCTTGAAAGCTCGTTGGAGAAACAGCATGGCAGATGCAAAGCTGGTATATCTGTCTGCAAAAAAAGGCCAGGATGCAACTGAGACTGAAGCAGGACAGGAAATCTTAGTGATCATTGATGTTCTTGTCAAGGAAAAAAAAATATAAGGAAAATACAGCTTAAATGGTTCCATTCTGAGACCAAATCTTACTCCTGTCTAATAGCCTTCCAAGAGCACAGTGGTGACTCAGAGTGTTGTCAGGGCTCATTGCCTGGTGGCTTGGGGTTAGAGGCTGTAAACTTGCAAGGATCAAGCAGATGAAAAAGTAGCATCTACAGTGTCCACTCACAATTTGCTGTCCTCAAGCCAGTTTTGCAGTGATGCATTTATCACCCATCAGCTAATAAACTCTGCTAGTTTTTTAGCTTGATCATGGAAAGGCAAGGAGAAAGTTGCATTAAGACTTGGGGTTGGGGGTGGTAAAAAGGCCATGGTAGTGAGCTGGGGGCTGGTGAGAGGCAGAGGAGAAGCAGGAAGGGTCACACAGATGGTTGGAGGGTGAAGACTGATGGAGGAAGGAAAACCAAGAGGCTGGGAACCCCAGGTCCCTGATACTGACCTCCCTCTTGCCCTTGGGTGACTCTGTCATCCACTTGCATCCTATTTGTTGTTTACTTTAGAGACTCCTCTAGACAAGAACATTGCTCCCTCTGCATCAGGACACTTCACCCAACTCCAAGATTTGGAGAAGGCAGCAGTGAATTATGCAACACTGAGCAGCCTGTATGCGGGGTGCTAAGGGGCTTGTAAGAAGGGTCAGAGACCCTCCTGAGGTAAGGGAGTTAAATCTCAGCTTATTGTACCCTTGACATTGCAGCAGGGTTGTGTCAAAGCAGGGACAGCTCAAGCTCTCAGTGGAGTTGAGGGAATGTCCATAGAAATCAGATTCTGGAGAGACAGCAGGCTGGGCAGAACCTTTGAGAATTAGAGCACATGGCACCTATTTTTCCTGGACTAGGCTGGGAATTTGTTTGGGGCTTTCCAAGCAATAATTCTGCTTGTTTAAAAGCTCTTGTCATATTTGCACTAGAATTGTACTGGTAGAAAGGAAAAAAAAAACCCTCATCTGAGTCAGATTAACAACACTGTGTGCTCAGTTGCAATTAATTCTTCTGTTATTGATATGTGGATTCATAGATGGAACAGTGGGCTGAAGGACTGGCATATATGTTTGGTTTTCCTCTAGCTAGAAATTAAACCGATTTCAAGTGGGATATTAATACCAACATTAGTAAACAAATAATATGCTGTTCCAGCTCTCTTTCAGATAAACAGCCACAAGGTTGGTCCAGCTCTCACAGATTTAACAAGAGCTCCCACATATTGAAGGTTCACGTCTGAGACCTTTTGTTCTCTCTTTCTGTATGCTTCAGTCCTTCCCTTAATAACAATAGCAAAATGTGGGGAAAAATCTCCCTGCTTGGCTACTGCTTTATAAATGGCCTTTGATTTCCTCAGCTCACTGGACTAATGTCATAGAATCAGCTATCATAGAATAGCTTAGGTTGGAGGGGACCTTAAAGATCATCCTGTTCCAGCCTCCTTGTCGTGGGCATGTTTGCCAACAACTAGATCAGGCTGCTCAAGATCACATCCAACCCGGCCTTGAAAGCCTCCAAAGATGGGGCACCCAGAACCTGGACAACCTGTGCCAGTGCCTTACCACCCTCTAGGGATTGTCTCTCAACCTACATGCAACACCTTGCACCTGGCATTATTGAACCTCATTGAGTTCTCATTTTGAGCATCTCTTGATGGTGTCTCTCCCTTCTATTGTGTCAACTGCACCACACAGCTTGGTATCATCAGCAAACTTGCTGAGGGTACACTCAATCCACTGTCTATGTTACTGATAAAGATAATGAAGAACACTGGTCCCAAGATGAACTCCTGGGGGATACCACTCATGATTGGCCTCCACTTGGACATAGAGCTATTGACAACAACGCTCTGTCTATGACCATCCAACCAATTCTTTATCCACCTAATAGTCCAGCCCTTAAATCCGTATCTCTCCAATTTAATATCTCAGGTCTGAGAATGAGTTCATTGCAAATGTTGATTTCAGAGTTCCACATAAGAAACTGTCCAATGGTTGCTAAATATATTTACATATATACTCATGTACAATCTCTTATGTATTATAAAATTTAAAAATAAATTAAAAATACAATAACTCAAAGCTCTATTCAGGATGCTGAACTCTGTTAGGTGGAGGTTACACCAGCAGAAGATCTGGCTGCTCTTCTGTAGTCAAGGGCTTCCTAATAATTCATACATTTATTCTTTGGATACAAAGTGTAGAGAGTAAGGCTGGGAAAGACAAAGAGAAAACCAACATAGCGATGCATGCCCATTCCCAGGAGCTGCAAAAGCATCTTTTCCAATGGATTATACTGCATTGCTGTGTTCCACACCAGCACAGCTGCCTTTCAGGAAGCAATGACTGTGGAAATGAAGCGATCAGTGTGACTTGATAATTAAGATGGCAGCTAATATGAGCACGGTATGTTTGGGCTGAAAGAAGATATGTTTTAATTATTAGTGTCCAATTAAATATTGAGTAAGTTTCATTATTGTAGGGGGATTTTGTGTCTCCCAGGGACCACCATAAGAGTTAATTAGCAAGCTTGCATTTGTAGACATGATGAGCCTACACCCTCTTCTGTGCTGCTACAGATCCCTGTGCAAGAATATGGGTATTTTCCACCCTGTGAGCCTGAAATGGGATTTGTATGTGTTCTTTGAACTATCAAACATCAATTTATGAGGGCTGCTCCAAAAGTAATGCCTCCTATTGTATTATGTTGGCCCATGACATCAGAGGCGGATGTTGGCAGTATGGCAGTAGAGGTTGAACCTTCCTGTCAACATACTGTGACATTTTGTTGCCATGTGAGTGTAGCAGAGGGGAAACCTGACAAAATGATGTCTGATGTGAAAGTGCGTATGAAGCAAAGGGGTAACACTGAATTTCTTTATGCCAAAGAAATTGCACCCACTGACATTCATTGACACTTGCTGAATGTTTATGGAGACCAAACAGCGGATGTGAGCACAGTGAGGCGGTGGGTGGTGAGTTTCAGCTGTGGTAACAGTGACAATGGTTCACCTCTGCTGGTGCAGATTTTTAGAAGCATGGCATGTAGGTTCTTGTTCACTGCTGGAGGAGTTCCATAGCTAATGGTGGTAACTATGCTGAAAAATAGTGTTCTGTAGCTGAGAATTTTTTCTCTCAAACAGTATTGTTTTGCTCTTTGTGTCTGTTGCAGTTACCATGGAAATAAATAGGAGGCATTACTTTTGGAGCAACTTACATCGCTTCAGTAACAAAAAACTTGGCATAAAGTGCAAAATAGGTAGATGATCCCATGCTGCTGTGGCTCGAGTAACTGGTTAATTTAAAGGAAGCATGTGCTGTCAGAGCAGCCTCCACAGCACAGATACACCTTCATGTGCAGGCCTTGTCTGGGGTTGTCTCTGTAATTTAATTGTTAGCATGCTTCCTGGTTTTTGGACTAAGTCAAATAGACCTCTCCTATGCAGTAGACAGAAACTTAAGGGATAGTCCAGGAACCATTCTCAGCAAATTGCTGTTGCTATTAGGGTAAGAAGGCTTAACAATATCAATGCAAGCCATGTCCTAATAGCAGCCAGGGTGCAGGCGGGCAGTTCTGGGATATAGTATCTGTGATTAAATATGGGACCTATCAGCATAAGTCAGTTTATGGCAGCATAATGCAGAGGAGCAGAAATAGCCAAGTAGAGGTGCTGACCACTTAGGACCTAGCACACCAGTCCAGAACTTAGGTCCGTCAGCATTTAGGGACAGGCTAAATGTCCAGTGTCAGAGGGAAGACAAACAACACAGCAATCCCCTCTCGTTTGATAGGGAAGAGGATGGCGTGACCTCAGCTGGCAATCAATATACATGTGACATCCATCAGGATGATGCGAAAGTGAGCTACAAATGGAGTGCTTGTCATTAAGAGAAGATACATGGAAGAGACAGGGATGGGGAAATAGTCCATCGGGGACTATTCTTGAGACAGCCTCATCTAGCAAATAGGATTATTGGTAATGATGAGATAATTCACTAAGAAGTCATGTCGGATTTAAGTGACCCTCCTAGATGACAAGGGAAGGCTGGGGAAGAGGGGGGTGAGAGGTCTCAGATGGGTCATGGCCTTCGTTTGTTGCCCAGCACGGTCTGTGCAATGGGAAACTCAAGGGTGAAAAATGGTGATTACAGGCTTTTGGAGTTATTTCTTTCCTCTTAAAAGAGCCTGTAAGTTTTACAAACATTTCAGACTGAAAAAGAATTTACCTCCATCAGATCATTCGTTTGTATTTGTAAGCCTTCTGCTGTGCCACAGCCCATCTGTAATGCATGCATCCTCTGACAAAAATCCATCTGAAGGGAACCAACACCAAACACAGCCAAACCTCACAGTCAGTGTTGGTAGGAAATGGATATAAAACCAAACGGCCACTGGCCACCACAGTCACTGCGACCAGACAGCCTCTCCAATGCTCTGCCTTCAGGTACTCGCATGAGGAGACACACCAGCAAGATCCACCATCCTCAAACATCCATTGGAAAAGTTTTATTCATAACTATCCTGATCTAAACCTAAAGTCATTCCAGTTTTGTCCTTTAAAACTCGTGCAGTATTGGGTACATTTCTTTCTTACTTTTCCCATAAATGTATTGGCAAACAAAACCTGTCCTTTGACCTTGAAGATTTAAAAAGGAAAGGAATCTTTGTTTTAGTTAAAAACAAAGCTGGAAACAGTCTGAACTGTGGAGTTATCACTGAAGTGCTCAACGTTTAGGACTGTGTGATGGATACAAAACTAGAAATGACAAAGCAGTCATATCTCAATTCACAGCAGTAGAAAACAGAGCACGCTTTTGATGACAGCTTTTTCAAATGTTTTTGGAGCCCTCTGAAAGAAAGATGATAACAATTAGATTAATAACACTAATTATTAATGATGGTTATTACTGTGAGGTTTCTCTCAAACAGAAAGATGAAGTGATGTATGAGCCTGCTGCAATGCAGCTGCCTGGTTGCCAGAGTCTGATTCTGCTCCCAGTACTGTAAGTTCTTGTTAGGGGAATTTACTGCAGTTAAAAATTAGGTGGTGAGAAGCAGATGATGTGAGAGAGATTACCATCATCTTGGAAAGATGTGTCATGATTAAGCAATGTCACTGTTTTCTCTATATTTTGTAGATAAAGCCATTTCTTGCTCCCTGGTTTTCTCAGTGTCACCTAATGCAAAAAAAAAAAAAGAAAGATCATCTATATCCTATAATAACATTAAAATAATTGAATCACAGAATATCCCAAATTGGAAGGGACACATAGGGAACATCGAGTCCAGCTCCTGGCTCTACACGGGACCACCCAAAATCCAAACTCTATGGCTGAGAACGGTGTCCAAACCTTCCTCGAGCTCTGGCAGCTCAGGACTGTGCCCACTGCCCTGGGGAGCCTGTTCCATGCCCACCGCCCACTGCACAGTGCAGAACCTCTTCCTGATATCTAATCTGAACCTCCCCTGGTGTAAAACCAGGCAACTCATCCTAAATTCCCAAGCCCACCGCTTCCCTGGTAATTTATTCATAGGGAGACTTCTCATACTGATTTTTTTCTTCTTCTCCATCACATCAGTTGTTCTAGGAACAGAGACTGTCCTTCAGAGGAAGATAACAGATTGGTCCCATTTAAGAATTCTTCTCCATCCATGACCAACACAATTTAAAGTGCTATTAATTTGAATGGTGGCTTGCCCAGCGAAAAAGATGCAAACCAGAGATTTGGCTTTTTTGTCTGTGTGTGTGTTAGCTTTCTTTACTGATGCTATTTGTGTTTTCATTTGTTTTGAATAATATACAGACGTTCAGAATAACTGCATCTATCAGGAGAAGGCAGCTCACCAGATGCCACTGCTTATTGACTTGTTTAGCTTCATTTACCTTTTCAGAAGACAAAAAAAAAGAAGAGAGGGAACACAGTTTGTATCCTTCCTGTAACCAGAGTCAAGCAGCAGGGATTCTAGGCATGTACATCTTGATTGAGAAAAAGACCTTGAAGATCTTAAAAGAGACAGCTTTTGAACACCAGGTGACCGTATTGTTTCAGCCACAAAACTGCAGCCAGAATAGAAATGCTGGGGGTGTATAACAGTGTTACAGCCGACAGGGAAGTGGGACAAGTCGACTGATTTTCATTATAAAATGTGATGGGTCTGACCTTCACCCTGCCATGCATGTGATGGGACAGAGTGGATAAGGGGCTTGATGCTTTTTAAGATGATATGAAAAAAATGTTGTTACTATCCTTCTGTGTAAAACCTAACGACTATAATGAGGAAAAGTAAGTTTATTAAGGTTCAGGAACTACAATGGGGCTCTGGCTCACAAATCATAGAATCATAGAATCATTAAGGTGGGAAAGGCCACTAAGAACATCAAGTCCAACCGTCAACCTATGCCTGTAATCACTTCAGAGAAGTGAAACTCTAACATTCATATTATTCAACTTATCTCTGTTGGCCATGCCTGGAGACACAGTACTGGGATAAACAGACTGTCAGATCGAGCCAGTGTGACCATTCTGGTGTTATTCTGGAGAGTTCATATGACTTGATAATAGCTACCCCAAAATGAGTGTGGCTATTCCCATTCTTGGAGGGATAGCACTTAACCTCCCTGATCAAGGCACCTGAATGTAGGTGTCCACTTACAAATGTCTCTACGGCAGTGAAATGCATTTGTCATTTGAGATAAGCAGAAATACCTCACTTGCCTTCAGATTTTGTTTCTGAAAGGCTCACATCACCAACGGATCCTGTGTCATATCTTCTGGTCCCATGGGGATGAACTAGGTACTGTAGGGAGCTTCAAATTTCATTAAGTTCATATGTGTAGGAAAATAGTCAGTGGAGTCTGTAAGGGCTTCCCTTGCTAATGCAGGTAGCACTTCAACATATGTTGGTGTCATGGACCCAAAAGATATTTCTGGCCTCAGGCATGGGTAAGGTTGTTTAGCAAGAACCTCTGTAGGGTTGGAATCACCCCTCCTACTTTGGGAGGAAATTTCTCCCTAGTTTTGCATTTGGTTGTATGCACAGAGGAAGCTACAAACCTCTGTAGTTTTCCCTTCCTTGGAAATTTTCCTTCCCCGCTCTTCCATTGGGATCCAGAAATTTCCTCCTTTTTGTCACTGGGATCTTGACTCATATCTACACCAGCTTCTATTCTCCAGCTCAGATTCATGCAACTAAATGCCATTACTCCATGGAGTGTTTGACCACACATCTATGGAGAGTCCTTGACCCATTCTAATCCCACAGCAAGTCTTAGGAATAGTCTTAGAGAGTCAAACCCCAAAATGGTGCCAAGCCTTGCTTCATCCGAAGTCAGGTCTGGTTTGCTCTCCTAGTGTGGACCTAGATGAGATCACCCTTTCTCCTGAACTGTATTTCTATCTCCAGAAGTAAATCCGAAGTATGGCAGTATTGGGGAAATGAGTTCTAATGGTAGAGAGGATTCTGCTGAGCAATTGCAATTTGCTGTAGATGTCCATGGTTAAACTCTCGGATTAACTGTTTAGGGGAAGTTAATGCACATTGTAATGCGAAAACAATAAACTGCATGTTTTTAACATGACTTATTAAATCATTTCTGTGCTTATGCATTTATCTATTTGTATTTACTTCCTGAACGTTTAACAGTTTCTTCTTTGACTCTGAGCAGTCCTGCAGAGTAAATGTCATAAGGAGGAGTTGAGACGAGTTTGGAGATGATGGGCAGCCAAATGAAGGATACAAGAAAAATCTCTGAAGGACACTTTGTAAAATGAATTTACCCTTTATAAGTCTCCCGTGTATCCACAGGGGAGTGAGTGCTTCCCAATCATTCCACCATTAGAGAAGATCTGTCTGGAGTTTTCATCTCTTGAGATTTTGGTATGGCTCAACCTAAGGATGCCCAAGGAGCCCAATCTTAGCAAAGATTTCTGCAAAAATTTCAACCATGGTTTTTCTGCTGAAACTACAGAAAGTGGTCCCTGCTGGGGGGAGAAATTCCCCCAGAAGTCACGAGGAGACCTGGCAGCATTAGGAAACCAGGCCATCAATCATGATGATTGATACTGTCTGTGAAGAGGGGAGGGAGCAATCAGTAATGGCTTACGGAGCAGGAACAAATCAACTCATCGGTGGGGCGGTGGTTGTTCGTGCACATTAACACTGGCCGAAGCAAAGCAAGGAGCCATTAATTGACTTTTAGCTTTAAATGTAGCACTGGTGTCCTTTAAGTATCAATTAACCACCAGTAATATGTAACTAATTGTGTAAGATGGTCTTTCAAGTGAGATGTGAGACAGAGACCCAACCACTCTGAGGGCATTAAGGGAACTTCTGCATTTTTCACAAGAGTAGGAAAAGAGGAGAGGAGTGTTCTCTGGCCCTTTTCCAGCATCCCACTTTACACTGCATCCCATGTCCACGCTGGATTATTTTTACTGTAGATATAACTTTCTTACAGCTTTCCTCTTGTGCTTTTGTCTGCCTAAGGGTGTACAGAGTTGTTTTACTGTAATAATATTTAAAGGGCATGGCAGAAGTATCTCGCAAGGGCACGTTACAGGATTGAATGCAAACACTGCTTTTTCAGAATAGGATGGATTGAGAAATGCAGCCTTCTTCCATGAGCTGCAGCCAGTGAGATCAGCTTCTACAGAGAACAGTTCCTCCTCCAAGGATGTCCAAGATCTAACCAAGCCCAGGTAACTAACTTGGGCAGGAGCTTTCTCTGAAAGAAGGGCATGGTTACGTCTACACTGTCAATCTCAGTTGTCAAACATTGATTACATAGAAGCATCCACTGTTTCAGGATCATAGAGATCTCTATATACGTTATCTGCTGTTTAATATTAACTAGGAACATAATACTGCCTTTCCATTGGAAAGAAACTGAAAGGTGCATCTATCACCTTTTTTTCTCTTTCGTACATTGAAATCTATAGGAATATTGTATCTTTGAGACATATGCATCCTGTTGTGCTTATTTGACAGAAATGGGGACAGAAACAGCCAGAAATATGCATCCCTGTGCTACATTGGTTTTGCTTAAATAATCAGGCTAAAAACATGCTATGCAAAAACACTAAGAGACTCAGAAAGATCACAGTGCTTCAGGAGCTCAGAGGTCCTGCCCTGTCTCTAGCAAAGCTGTGAACAACTCTCACTTTTCCAGACCTCATTTTAAACCTCTGATCAATCCTATTTACTCTTCCTTATTTCCCATTCACTTCCCTCTTGAGGAAAAGACCTTACTTCTTTCATTCTCTATTCCTGCCACAATCATTTCTAATTTTTGACTTGGTTGGTTTGACCCACACAAATGTTGAGTGGATGTTTGAATGGGATTCTGTCTCAAGTGTCCCTAATCCCAAAAGCATGGAGATCTGGCACTGAATACTTTTCTGCTCCAGCCTTACTGGTGACTACTATTGCACTTTCCTGTACTTTCATATATTCTGCTCTGTTGTCATTGTGGTCTAACTCTGTCTGTGGCTCCCATATTCTGGTGAAGAGTAATTTTTTGTAGGTCTTAATTTATTCATTCTTTCCCTCTTTCCTCTTTATAAAGTTGCCAAAGATCATAAACAGCAGTGAGGATGTAAGGGAAGGGAAATCATCACCACTCATAGTTTCCTAGGGTGCACATGGGTGGTCACCAAGGCAGAGGTTCCTCAGGAGCTATTGCATCCCCCAACAGATATCTCATAAATGACGACAGTGATCCAGAATCTGTTTCTCTGCAAATTCTTCTCACTTTCTCCTCGCCAATCTTCTGGATTAATTAATGTCCCTTGTACAGTCATTCCCCAGGTTTGTGAGCAGAATGGCACAGAGTGCACTGTATCTTTTATGTGCCTCTCTAGTCTCTCTCTAAGGAAAATCTAAATATCATCTGAAATACGTAGCATTTGAAACGGGACAGTATTTGACAGCATCACCTCAAGAGGCCCACTATCCCTCTTCCCTTCACCTCTTTTCTCTCCATCTCAAGAGAAAAATATAAATCTTCTCTTCGACTTACTGCACGATCCAGTGAAAAGTTCAAACCATTCACTTGGAAGTGATGTTTGGGAGTAGCAGAAGATTCCACACTGGTCCAATCTAAGCCATCAGTTGTAGAATGATAAAGAAGACAGGTTTGCAGAGAGTTAAGATCTTATATTTTGATTTCTTTCCATGTGACCATTTCATTGTTGCATGGTTGACATCATTCATGGCCAATATTTTCTGAAGGTTTTCCCTCTGCTGCCTGCACTTACCGGACAAAGAGTCATACACGTTTTCCTCTTCCCATCATCAAGGAGTTACACTGCCATGGAGAAGAGCCGGTGGGATGCTGGGGTCAGAGGTTTGTGTTCTTACAACTCCTCAGACAGGCAGAGAGAGGACAGTCACAAGATAAAACTGTCCCAGCTGAGATGGAGAGAGAGCAAAAGAAATCGTGCAGTGCTGACCTGGTAAAACGAGAAGTGTTGTTAAGAGGAACTAATGGCTGGAGAAGGATTTCAAGGTCTGAGAATCTCTTTTCCACGTGCCTGGAAAGTATAAGCTTAATAAAGGTGATCCTGGTAGCACTGCCAGAACTTGTGGAATTCTGCTAACAAACCCAGTGGTGAAGCAGGCTCTGAGCTTGAAATCAGGGTATCCTGAAGGTGGAAACCTCACACACTTCCCAATAGCTGCCTACACACCCTGCCTGTGAGGAACTGACATATTCATCATCACCACCAATTATCTCTGGAATAAAACTTTTCTAAGAGTTGGAAGAAATACTTGCCATGGTCAGTGTCAATGACTGATTTTTATTTCTTTCTTTCCCAAACGTATCTGGAATTCAATCAGTACGGATAATATTTTGTCATTAGACCCTCCAAGATACTCCTCTTTGCCCAAGTAGAGCATACACTTTTCTCTTTGGCTACTGTTGAGAAGGATGAAGCTTTCCTCCTCAGAAGCAAATGAATTCAAAGGTAGAGACTAAGCATTTGCAAAGACCCACAGAAGGAAAGATGTGTTATACTTGCATGGTCTATTTCTATGGTTATGAGCTGCAACTCTAATGGAGTCATCAGAAAGGAGCAATGTTGCAATTCACAATATCTTCCATCTGCATCGAGAACACAGATGTACACACAAAACCTCCAGATATTGCACCTGAACAGTGGATGGATTAAAAACCCATCTCTGCAACATTTGATGTATTTTCCCATTTGCAAGGAGATAACCATAAAATAAGACTACAGCCATGATCAAGGTTTTTGATTGTATGTCACTCTACTCAGATCACCAAACAATTACTGCAATCCAGTCTTGCATCTTCTGCTTCAGTGCCTTCTTAATGCTTTGATAGCAGATTGGAGGCAGAGAGCAACACAGATCAGAACAAGTGACACCAACGCTCAAGTGCTCAACTGATAAGAAAATTACTCAGGATGTCACCAGAGGAAAAACGACTTGTGTGTTTAAGAAGCACTTTCCCAACGTAGGGGAAAGGAGAAAGGGAAAACCACTTGCATAAAGATTATTGTCTTCACAGTTTTCAGCTTTCATAGTTACCCGAAACTTTACACCTGTAGGATGCAAGAACAAGTTGATCCCAGCAGCTCTGAACATATGGGAATTTCTACTAAATCCTGCTTTGACATGATGCAGTAGGCTTGTTTTCCTGTGTTCAAATGCTGAGCATGAAGCATCAGGAACCTACAGAGCTGTATTTCATGCAGTCTTTGGTAGGACCTTGCTGTGATGCCTTAGGCAAAGCACAGGATCTGGCTGCATCTCAGTTTCCTTTGTTCAAAACAGAAATGAGATAGGCAGGAATATGGTGGTGTGTTGAGCAAAAAAAAACATGGATAAGTTTCTTTTTTTTATGACTTTCAGCTCAACAGTCAAAACACACAATGTGCAGCTCCAGACATTGCAGGAAGGCAATACCTTGTTGAAATCAGTATGAGCATGTCTCCCTCTAGAGACTGTCTAACCTCCAACAGTTAGGGCTTGCATTCTGCTAATGCTCAAAGAGCAGGATTGGGTTTTGCATGCAGTAGTCTCGAGGTCACGTCACTGAAGATATACTGCAAACATCTTAACACTGCTCTCCCCTGTGCTGCAGCAGTGATAGACACCATAAAGGCATATTGCAAGTACATCAATAGCATGCATATCCCACTGATGGGCAGAACACTAGCAATTTGGAGCTCTCCAGATTAAGGAGAAGCAATCATTGCCAGAAGAACAAGTGGATGTTGAATTGCATGACTAGTTCACCCAACAACACTTACTAAACTGGTTTTGCTGTGGAACAGAGAAATATATCTTGTACTTAAAATGACAGTGAATCTGGAGTTAGATGTAGCTCACAGAATTAGATTTTCCTCTTTTTAGATGTCTCTCTGAACACTTGGTTGGAAGATATCTACAACTGGGGAAACCTGTAGCCTGAGCCGACAAGGCAGACAAAGAAAGCTGGAAGTGCATTGGTTTGTTGAGTAGAAAATAAGGTGCCAGAGGGAACAAAGACCGAGTCTGTGGACTTCTATGGATACTGTAAATCCACACTTCTGTGGTAAGACATATGGGGATGCTCTAGAACAACTCAAATAAATGTCTGGCTTGGGCCAGTTGCATCGTGCCCCTTCCATACACTGTTTTACAGGAGAAGCTGAGAGGTTGTTCAAATTGTCCTTCACATCTTGAATGGTCATCTGATTACTACATCCATACCCAGAACAAAACACAACTCACTGACCTTTTGACATACAAAAGCTGTGTCCAGTCTCAGAGGGCTTCCTCTGTATTCGGGAAGGAGAGAGGAGTTATCCTCACTCCATTTGCTAGATTAGGTAATTCATCTTTCAAATTGTTCCTGCTAGTCAGAGCAATCCCAGAGGATCTGAGGCTGATTTCAGAGAATCAATGTGCTCAGAGCTCATGAAAGCTCGATCAAAGCCAAAGGTGATGTACTATGAGAAGCTATCAGTGCATCTTCCCACAATGTGGCTTCGTAACAGCAAACTGCAGTTCACAGTAGTCAAAATTTCACCAAACTTATGAGTTCTTTTGATGAACGTGATATTAAAATGGTTTCTCAGACTCTGGCTAGGTTGAAGGGATACAACAGATCAGCTTAATTTAGAGATTGAGACATTTATTTGCCGAAGTCCACAGATGCTAGAGGATGACTCAGTTGCCTAATATTTTGTGAGGTGCCTCCTGAGATGCTCTGGGACATTTGAGATGGAACTAGCAAATATATCATGGCCTCAAAGAGGGACCTTGTCAAGGCCTTGTCTAGGCCTCTCCTCTACAAGTAGAGATCTGTCTCCTTGCAGAGCAGCATTTGGACACTAGCTGAAGGCCTTTGAACATCTGCGGTGGTTCTGAACATCTATTTTTAGTCATCTGAGTTGAGACCAAAATGCCTGAATGTAGAGTTGAATACATCCACAATGTCAGGACAGCTGATCCCACAGTAATATCCCATTTAGCCCCACACTGCGTCCTTATCTCTAAATTGGAAAGATATGGATTTGAGGGCTGGACTATTAGATGGATAAAGAATTGATTGGACGATCATAGCCAGAGGGTTGTTGCCAATGGCTCCATGTCCAGTTGAAGGCTAATCATGACTGATATCCCCCAGGAGTCTGTCTTGGGACCAGTGCTTTTCAACATCTTCATCAACAACATAGACTGTGGGACTGAGCGTACCCTCAGCAAGTTTGCTGATGACACCAAGCTGTGTGGTGAAGTTGACACAATAGAAGGGAGAGACACCATCCAGAGACGCTCAAAACAAGAATCTAATTAGATTCAAGGTGTTGAACATGGGTTGAGGCAATCCCAGATATAAGTATAGACGGGAAGAGGAAGAGAGTGAGAGCAGCCCTACAAGAGAAGGACTCGGGGGTCCAAATAGACAAAAAGTTGGACGTGAACCAGCAGTGTTCTTTTGCAGCCCAGAACGCCAACTGAATCCTGGGCTGCATCAACTGAGGGGTGGCCAGCAGGGCAGGGAACTGATTGTCCCCCTCTACTCTGCCCTTGTGAGGCCCCATCTGGAGTACTGTGTCCAGGCCTGGGGTCCCCAGTACAGGAGAGATATAGAGCTCTTGGAGCGGGTCCAGAGGAGGGCCATGAAGATAATCAGAGGGCTGGAGCACCTCTTTATGAAAATATGTTGAGGAAGTTGGGCTTGTTAACTTGGAGAAGAAAAGGCTCCAGAGAGACCTCACTGCAGCCTCTCAATACGTGAAAGGAGCTTACAAGCAGGAGGGGGTTCAACTTTTTACACAATATGATAGTGGTAGGACAAGAAGGAATGGCTTTGAACTAAATTAAGATAGATTTAGGTTAGAAGTTTGGAAGAAAGTTTTTACATAGTGTGGTGAGGCACTGGCACAGGTTGCCCAGAGAGGTTCTGAATGCCCCATCCTTGGTGGCATTCAAGGTCAGGTTGGATGTGATTATGGGCATCCTGATCTAGTGGACAGCAAACCTGCCCATAGCAGAGGGTTTGGAACTGGATGATCTTTAAGGTCCCTCCAAAGTAAGCCTTTCTATGATTAATACCACTATGCTTGTGAGAGATCTGAGCTCAAGGCTGGGATCTGGTGATGAATCCACTCCTGTTCCAGTGCCTGCTTGCTTGTTTACTCAAAGCAAAACTTCTCCTAACCAAGAGGAGATGACAACTGGAGGTAGGGGTGGTTCTGTTGCTGTGATGGATCCACGTTCAGGGCCCTCCTGGGCCAGGACAGCAGCTTACATCTGCGGTTATCTCACACCTTAGTGAGTTCTTTGATGTCTAGGATAGAAAACATTTCCTTTTTCTCACAAACCTCTCTGGGAAGCGTTTTATAGACTTTACTTTTATCCTTATAAAGAATAAATCTGTATTTTATGTTGAATTGTTGTCTTGCACAGATGAATTCTTAATTTCTTTTCTGCTTGATGTTCAAGACTGTTGATAGGATCTGTGTTAGGAACAACAGGATTAATCCTTCATGGGTCATGAGAACTAACGGAGGGCAATAAGCTGCATCAGAGCACTGGGAAACTGAGAAGAAAACTGGAAGACATCTTGTGTTCAAGGAACATTTAGACGTTGTGTTGAGGGACATGCTTTAGAGAGAACTACTGGTGAATGGTTGGACTGGATGATCTTGTAGGTCTTTTCCAACCTTGGTGATTCTATGATTTACTTTTAGAAGAGGTAAATAAGATCCCAGACCTGGAGACATGTATCAAGATGAAGATCTTCTGGGGTCTTCTGTGCTGTACTGGGTCCCTGATTTAGTCAAAAGGCATCCCCTATGTCTCTGACCCCAGCAGTAAGAATAATTTTCATCTCCCTATGTCCTGGCCAATGCACCTCTGCAAATGAGCACAGGTGCAATAAATCAGGAACTGTACCTACTTCATTCTTTCCCCTGAACTTACAGCTATGGGAAATGTCTGCTATTGACTCAATGAAATGTTTCAGGCCAGTTATTTACCCATCCCAGACCTCGTCTGAAGTGCCTGCAAAGCAGTCCTTGTTGTTTAGAGCCGGTTATGCTGCTACATGCTTTAAGGTAAAAGAAACTTCCAGCATTCAAATTAACATTTCCAGCATGATCCAGACAGAGAAGGAAACAGTGAGGAGAGTGCAGGTCAGAAAGTGTATGCTGCCTTGCACCTTGGAGGCCTCTAGAGCACTGCTACCCAAAGAACAGGATGGATGAAAACATGGAGGGAGGTTTCACACTTCCGAAGCTTCTCCCTAAACAAGGATTAAAATAACAGAAAATTATAATAGAGAAAGAGAGTGTTAAGCGGATGAGCAAGAAGGATCACAAAAATAATGCACTATAAAGAAGCAGACACCAGCATTGCCCAGGTACAGCTGTCTGAGCTGGTGTTAGTGCTTTAGGGTGCTTGGAATCTCTGCCTCACACACCAGCATGCACATATATAAACACACATCCCTATAAGCAGTGATAGTGTTTTGTAATTAAAGGTGCCCCACA